>JAODLD010000030.1:19288315-19308252 GCA_026781065.1 Mormyrops boulengeri | reverse complement strand
CCCCCCCCCCCCCCCCCCCCGCCGCGCGCGCCCGCCCCGCCCGCCCCGGCCCCCCCCCCCCCCCCCCCCGAGGAAGAGGAACGGCCAAAAAAAAAATATATCAGTCGCTGTTCTGATGTTGGGCTTGGTTCCTAATCGAGGAGACATCAGAGGCCAGGCAATATTAGTGTGTGTGTGTACCCATGCATTTTGTGCGTGCGTGCGTGTGTGTGTGTGTGTGTGTGTGTGTGTGTGTGTAGCGGTTTATATTTATCGAAGCGCAGAGCCATGACGCAGGGTGAGTAATAACTCAAGCAGCTGGAGGCAAAGGACAAACAAGAAGGGGAATCGATTGGACACAGGAAACAGGCTGTTCAGAGGGTCCCTCAGATTAGCCAAAGCGAGTAAAGACCATTTTCCGAGCCCTAAAAAAGGTCAGCGGCATAACATCTGAGATAGCTATCCCTGGAGTGCTCCTGCTGGGTGTGCGGGCTTTCCCACAATGAATTAAGAAAATTCGGCCAGATACGGGTCCACGAGACACACACGCATCTGCATCCCGAGCATTTCGGCAACGAGGTCGTCATGTGGATGTGTGGAAATTGGAAAAATGACGGACAGAGCTGGGAAAAATTGCCCTTGAATTCTGAGTGCTACCTTTTTTTTTCTTGGAAGGAAATAAACATCCGTGAAAATATCTACAGGAGACCCTGCAGGGAAAGACCAGAGAACGACCACTGGATGTGCCCAAGTGTCACTGCCTGGCTCTGCAGTCACCGAACACACCTGCCAACCGGC
This sequence comes from Mormyrops boulengeri, assembly GCA_026781065.1. Taxonomy (NCBI): domain Eukaryota; kingdom Metazoa; phylum Chordata; class Actinopteri; order Osteoglossiformes; family Mormyridae; genus Mormyrops; species Mormyrops boulengeri. Next base: position 19,307,475 of record JAODLD010000030.1, on the reverse strand, counting down.
CAGGGGTGAATTTCCCGAAACCTTCTTAATGCTACGTCGTTTGTTTTATCACAGAACTTACGAACGACATCGCATTTAGAAGGCTTCAGGAAACTCACCCTAGACCTTTTTAGGCCAACGTGCCCAAACACACATACAATTTAATCAATTTGAATTAAGTACAGGAGGATAAGATTAAGTTTTCTAAACTGCTACAATTAGCTAATCATTCAATTTGTAGAACTGGAAAAAATGCAGACAGACAGAGATTTGTAAACATGTAAATGGGTTGACCTATGGTTAACCTGAAGCTACTTGAAGGTTTGCTTCACAGCGCAAGGCTGGTTTGCATCAGTGGAGACTGAAGTAGCCGATGTGTGTTGCAGGACATCATCTCGGTAAACTGGGATTTTCAAAACAGGGCTGAAAGCCGAACACACTGATTACAAATTTAAGACTGCAGACAGGGGGGCTAGGGATTATCCGTGTCTGTGTTTTGGATCTGGCGGCCGTACGTCTGGTGGCTATGATGTCACCTTTCATTACTGGTTTGAGGGAACCAGACATTCAGCATCTATTCATAATTTATAGTCTAGTCCAGTTACGCCAAAGCAGAGTAACATTATGGGTCACAGTTCAATGGCTGATTAACACAAAAAAAGAGACAGATAAAAAAAATTCAAACAACATATCAGGGTTCATTCGAGTCCTCTTTCGGGCATTTATTTTACTTATTACACTACAGATGCTCCTTTAACGAACGAGATACGTTCCGAACGGCCTTTTGCAACTTGAAATATTCGTAAGTCGTTATTCACGATCATTTGAAGGGTATACGCAAGTACTAAGAACTAGGATGCTAGGAGTATGCACGCTACGCTGCTGCGTGGCGGGAGTAGCGGCCAGAAGTTGTACTAGGCGGAACTGGAGCGCAGAAAAAATATTGATATTGCGGACAGGAAACGGGAGCCCAGTGAACATGATTTGGACTTAAAGATCGTCTTCGTTCGTATGTCTGAAAGTTCGTAAGTTGAATGTGCGTAAGTAGAGGAGCGTCTGCAACAGTAATCTGAATGTCTGCATTTCTGTGATAATTTTATTCTGATGTACTTCCTTGAAATGACCTTTTCTTGTCATTTCAAACTTTGCTAGAGATTTTTGGATTTTTCGCTCACATTTAGCAAAACAAAAGACATTGAAGCAGACAAAGAAAACAGACATAAGGCGCAGTCTAAAAATCATCACTACTGAAGGAAACCAAACATCAAGCAGAGCTGTTACAAAGAGCTTTCTGTAAAGCACTGTTGTAAATGTTTCTCTGGCAGTTGCATGGCTAAAACAATGGTGTTGTTTTTGGTTGCTGTTTATGTGCTCTCTTTTCCCCCTATTTTATCCTGAATGCTTTTATTGTGCTGTAGTTTGAAGTCAGCAATTAATTATTTGGGTGTTTTGGTCTTATTTTTATTGGCTTGAGCAGTAGCATCTAATGCAATTATGGTTCTATGAATCATCTAGAGTAGGTCTGAAAAATATTTCATTGTCCCTGAAAACTTACAAAGAAAATACTATAAGAAAGTGACTTTCAGGCTCTGTGGTTTTTCCCCCTGTCCTTCAGGTTGAGAGCGTATCAATGGATGAGAGCAACAAACAAATAAATAGACAAACAGAAATCTGTCACAGTGTCACAGAGTCGGCTGGCACTCACCTAAGAAGGACACACAAACTTTGCAAAAGGTATTGAATTGGAACTTGTTGGCCGCTTCCAGCAGGGTTTTTGCATTGGCGGAGTCGATGATAAGGGACCCCGTATAGACAAATTCCAGCAGCAGTTCCAGGACGTCCGCTCTGATGTTGCTCATCGACAGCTCAAGCTTCTCCCCCTTCCTGCTCTCCCCCGATGACCTAGTGACAGCAGAGAGACCGTTAAACAGACCCCTGCGCACCTGGGCCTCTCGCTGTGGTGACACGCACTCAGGCGGCTTAAAAACATAACATTTTTTAGAAACACAGCTACGACCGATGTACGACTTACACATAACCACACATTTCTCTTAGGTACACTATAGACAAAAGGGCATCTGAAAGAAATGCAATGGAAATCCAGCTGGCTTGCTTTCAAATCGATATACAGAGTTTGGAGGAAATGGCCTCACATTCACACAAAACTGCAGATTACAGTCTGATATAGTACATTAATAAACTGGCACCCATCCAGCAGCTCTGCACTTGGCATTTGAGTTACGGATTCGCCTCACCTTTATAAGACATGCCGCTTGGCATTTGCCTTGCTTAGAGTCTCTGTGTGTGTGTGTGTGTGTGTGTGTGAAAATATTTGCACCACGAAATTACTGAGCTGGCCACCAAACGATAAATATACAAAACACATAAATTAAATGGAAATGGAGAGAGCAGAGCAGACAGTGCCATGTGTGCCGGCGTGGGGGTGATATCGGTACCGAAGAGCAGTACCTGTGACACTCCCTTAACGCAGCTGCCTATTTTAACGCGATACACAACTCTAGGTGCAGCCCTGACACGCACCACCTCCTCCTAATTTAACTCCGCTAATTCCTACAGACGACGAACGTCAGTTTTAGAATAGCTACACTTCGTTGATTGTTATGTGTCGGACTGCGCTCACGTTTGTTGGCAGTGGCTACCATTTAAAATTTACAGGTTAATTAACTGGATAATTATCTATGTCCGGGAGACGATTTTGGTGGACTGACAGGCAGTAACCAAACATGCCCTGTGTGACTGGTCCTACTATTATTTAATCAAACTGCTGTGGCCATTGCTGTGTCACCTGCAGCCTACTCCATTTGCACATAATTCATTCTGGAAGCTTTGCACATGTATACACTGGAGACAGGCAGGTCAGACAGATGAGATGGCAATGGGGGAGGAGGGGGGACAATAGAGGGGAGGGTAGGAAGCAAAGGATGATGGGAAGAGAACGAGTTCTGCCACAGGTAGCCAGCAGCCATCCTTCTGGTGGGTTCCATGACTGGGACCTGGGTGCTTTCAACAAGAGAAGGTCTAAATAAAGCATCTGTCCATTCTGCCAAAAAATAATAATGACAGTAATAAAAATATCACCATTGCCTGCATACGAACTGAAATATTAGTCAATATGCAGAGTAGACTAGTGAAAGGCGAAAAAAAAAAAAAAAAAAAAAAGCGTACACGGAGGTGGCAATCTCGAAGCGGCTGGAAAGTGAAGAGTATTACTCCTGGAAAGCAAAAACTGGGATTTATCCGTCCATCTCCCAAGCGCTTATCCTGGTCAGGGTTGCGGGGGCTTTGGGGGGGGGCGGCACCAAGGGCCACAAGGCTGGGGTACACCCTGGAGACTGGATCTATCACTGTAAATAATAATCGCCTGAGTAACAGTATCAAGAAGCACACGCAAACGTAAGCCGAGATTAACTGGCGTAGGAGGCGGGTGGGGGGAAAGAAAAATAATAGGGTGCAGGCAGCATCATTACCACATTGTCAAGTAGCGGAATTAGAATGGGCTCCAGGTGAGTCTTTATCAAGACTGCTAGATGCACTATTCCGTCTGACATTACAGATAACTGACCATAAAGCGAAGACACATGCAGACGACACCAAAAAAGAACAACTCGAGATGATCCATTGCCATTATATAAGCAAATATAGAAATGTATGCATATTGGTCTAAAACCAACACATACTGCTGCTAGAATGATTTTACATTTTTAATACCACCCTTACTCAAGTTAATTATGTTAATACAACATTTTAAAAAGTATATGTATTAGCTGCTATCAGTGTGAACTACCTTTTCAGAACCAAGACACACACACACAGACGTATATATACATATGTGTATGTACAGATCTATGTGTTTGTGCATATACTGTATATAAAACCAGTTATGGGACTGCATCTTCCTTGAAAGCTCTCTGTAGAAGCCCCCCCCCCATGAAAAAATGCCACTGTAAAGGCTACGAGGATAACATTTTACTGTTTTATTCCGTCATGGTGGATAATTTCAAAAGCCCTTTGGTTCTAAAATGGATATTTTCCACAAAATTAAATGCCAGCCTATAGTAACACAACAGCTGAAAGCTTAAGAAGTTTTATATTACATGGCAAATGTTATACAGAGGAATGAGACCCCCATATATTGGACCTGTGGCAGAGCATACTTATTGGAGATCCAGAGGGGGAAAAATGAAATTACTGAGGCCAATCTATCTTTTGAGTCTATGCATTAAATGCTAAAAGGGAAGGTAATAGCTTTTCTGGGGGCACTGCGTGCATGCTCAACTCGCATGAGGTGTTTCTGGGGGCACTGCGCGCATGCTCAACTCGCATGAGGTGTTTCTGGGGGCACTGCGCGCATGCTCAACTCGCATGAGGCGTTTCTGGGGGCACTGCGCGCATGCTCAACTCGCATGAGGCGTTGCTGGGAATATACAAAGTGTGCTTCTCTCTGGCTTTGAGGATTATTAAAATGTCCGAAAGTTTCTGTTCTCATAAAACGTAAAAGATTAAATAAACAATAATACAACAATAATAATAATAATCAATTCAGAATGAAGAGGGATTGGGAATGCTGAAATCTGAAAAACAAGACAGGCTTCCAGGTTAAGTTTTTTTATAGGAATATATGTTTGAAAAATGCACTAGATGCGTCTTCGGAACATGAGTTGGATATTGGTGCACGAAAATTTGTCAGCCGCATTTAAATGCTTAAACCACTAAGTGAGAAATAAAATAACAAAATGAAAAAAAGCCATTCCCACAAGGTCAGTGTCTCCTACTCCTCTGCAGTCAAAGAGCAGCGAGTACCGCAGCAAGAAATGGGTTTATCTGGGCTAAACAAGATTCCTTCGATAGGTGGCAACTTCAGAGTAAACAGCTTTGGGGAGATCAAATGTGATGGGGCACCGACGACGACGCAGGAAATGCACTTCTTTCATAATGCCTACTGCATCTGCATTGACAAAGAAACAAGCCCAGAAGCGCACGAGATCCGTCGTTAAGAGAACTGCATTTAAAGATGAGTTCTATCCAATAAATAAACTGAATATTAATTATTATATGCTAGTAATATTTTGGTCCTTTAAGTATATTTAATATTCTCTTCACAATATCATGCACTGACAGATGTGTACAACTATACTGTAAAATAAACTCATTTATATATGAATATTTATAGCACATTCTTAAAATAGATGTTTGTGGTAAATTCATAAATTCGTAATAGTTCAGATAATAATAGTTGCTTATTAGATCTTGTAAGATCTTCTTATAGATTTGGGGGCGGGGGGGGAGGGTATATCATAAACCTTCCAGATGGTTTTCCAGCAAAAGGCACCAGGTACCCACTAATATAATTTAACAGGCAGTAACCCGCAATTGGATTAAGAGACACGCAAAAGGTTATACACCCACGCCCTCCTCCCCAATAAGGAACATGGAAAGGCATTAAGAAATAACTCGTAGGCACATCCTGAAATCATTGTGTGTCCTGTCCTTCACTGAACAAAAGAAGGCAACAGGCCTCTGGTCGGATTCCCGGCACAATGACTTAGGGTGGGTGGGAGGTCAAAGAACCGACAGCACCAGGGCAAGAACCAGAAAAATAAGACGCAGTATTCATTTTCATCTTCATAAATGCGGAGTTACTCCGGCTAGTAACATGCACATACCTTAAACAAGCTTTGCAGAGTGTAATGCACAAATAACAAGAGACCCTGTAAAAAAGACCATGCACACATTTCCGGGAGGTTCTCTACATCGAGAAATGTTTGTAAAAAGAACAGCGACGTTTCATTGGCTGGTAAAAGCACAGCAACTAAAAGGTGATCAGGAAGAAAAATAAAGCAATACTCCAAATGAATACCTATAATAAAAGGTAAGGAACAAACCTGGCCAATCAGAAAACTGAAACTGCCAGGGAGATGGTTAGATGCTGTCTTATCTATATTATATTTGAGATGCATTATCAATATGGCATACATTTTTGCAATCCTCTGGCATCCCCCCCCCCCCTTTTTTTTTTTTTAAAGAAATCCCCAGTCATGGAACGTTTTTCTGCCCATTAAAATGGAAATTTGTTCATTTACTCAATGGAGATGAAAGGGTAAGACAAGCATTGACCTTTTATCCCTCCCCCCCCCCCCACCACATTGAAATACATTCATTTGAGCAGACAGAAGGAATGGCTACTGGCCCTGTGACAGCAACATCTGCCTTCGCACACCTGCAAAGAGAGGGGAGGGGGGAGGAAGCGATACACATTCACCCTACGAAAAGAACAGATCGGATCAAGAATCTGGAGGAAGGCAAACCTTTTAACCAGGTCCTTGAAATACAAGCTGCAGGAAGCTAGAACATTTTGGTGGACTTCAAACTCTTTGCCTTCAACAACAATTTTCAGGTCTGTAAACTCTTTCGCTCTGCGCTGTTGGTTCAACTCCTTCAACATCTCTGTAGAACGAAAAAGAAAGAAATGGCCATGTTCCAATTTAGAGACCTCTTTCCGATAAGTCACAGAAAATGCAAAGAAAGCACAAGAGAAAAAAATGGCTGCACATGTGCAATTGGTAAATAATATTCAATACAATAGAGGGGGAGAAACAAGCATGCACACAAATAAACTTAAGAGACATATGCAGTCAATATATACATTCATTTTGAGCGTGAAACATGGTGCACAGGGAGGCCCGGCAGTCAAAAGAGTGACAAAATTGATAGGAAAAGCCTAACCGTTACATGTGTGTCAGTGGTAAAAGACATCACGTCTTAAAGAGATTCACCTGGCAGGAACAACGGGAATTTACAGTAGCATGAAAAGGTTTCACTTCTGTGGAGACAATGCATATTTAAGACTACCGGCGGAAATAATGTCACGACAAGCATAAATCTGCAGATAAAATCATTACCCTTGGAGATGCAAATGCTTGAGAGGTTCTTGCTGATGAGAAACAAGCTAAGGCAACGGCCAGAACTCTTCAAGGGCAGCGACGATAGTAAGGTCTGTCACCTTAAAATGTTCTTGGCAGGGGTGATTCTAGCTTTTTTTTGGGGGGGGGGGGGGTGGAATAAAAGGGACATAATTAATACAGAGCGGCCAAACAATGAAATGTTTTGACTCAGTGACAGGGGACAGGGCACTCCGGAAGGCCAATCAGCTTTCAGCTAAAGCCAGTGGCCCTGTGGTCCCGCCCCTGTATATGCCCCTTCTTTTTGGCCACCATAGAGTTGATGGTTTCATAGAAATACAATTTCAGAAATGTTTTTAAGTGACTTATGAGATATACAAATGCAAGCATACGTTCTGTCAGCTCTGCCTCATTAATTTCCCTGTGTTCCCAGCCTTACTTGCTATGTGAAGATGCATGTTCACCACCTATAAGACACAGAGGAAAAGCTGCACATAGTGACTTTTCAGCCACACATCTCCACTTTTGGCAGCTGAAACAGGGAAAACCAGCCATATTTTCAACACTGCCTTGGGCTTTATCTTTATCCCACTGGTCTGCTACACACAGGGTAGTTCGTAGTTAAATTATACCCAACTTCAAAAGATCAAATGGCAAGCATGATGTTAGGGCATAAAGGTAGGCTGAGCTGATTACCAAATCACAGATGGCTCTCGAAAATGGCCCAGAAAGCACGTGACATATTTGAAAACCTCCAATGGGGCTTGTGGGAGTTATTTACACAAAAATGTTCTGAGGGCAGAAAGAAAAATGATTGGTTCAAAGAGATTACCAGTCAGATTGTAGAAGGAGGTGAGTCCAAACAACTAGAGGAGGCAGGATCAGCCAATCAGATGTCTTGGTCCCGCCTCTACAATCTGATATTGGTTCTCTCTCTCTCTGAACCAATCATTTTTCTTTCTCCCATCAGAACATTTATATGCAAAAGTAAAATTCCCACAAGCTCCAATGAGACAATGATACAAAGTACAAGAGAGGAAATATTGGGATGATCTCTATACCCAGTCACAAAAATGATTACACTCTGTCAGACGGCCACAGCTCTGTCACTTGGTGTCCACCCACCGAGAATCAAACGAGGGAATGTGTATAAATAACTGGTACTCAATCATGACAGGGCCTGGCCTATATAATCCAGGCAGATGCCATCTGATTACAGCCTCCTTTGTCAAACTGGATGAAATGGCTATATTTAAACTGCTAAATAAAACAATGAGTGCGACATCAGAATCAATAACCCTAATCAGATAAAGAACACTGCTCCAGAAAAGGCCGAAAATACAACTTGACATAGTTCAACATCTAAAATGTTTTTGCACTTAGTTACTCTGGCTCAGTTTTCTGTAGACTAGACATAGAATTTTTTAAAAGCTACCACAACCATTACTCAGGTTTTACTCAAAGTATGTCTGTATGTGAAATGATCCTTTATTTGTCATCTGCAGAAGTACACGGGAATGCTTCTCTTTCCTTACCCCATCTTGCTCTCTATGAGACACACGTACAGGTGAGAACAAGTTTGGGGGTCACAGTGCAGCACCCCTGGAGCTGGGAGTTAAGGCCTTTGTGGAAGGCTACCAGATTTGTGAGAATTCTGTGGAGGCAGAGGTTTGAACCAGCAACCTTCTGATCACAGGCATGGAGGCTTAGCCCATGGAGCCACTCACTGTCCTATGTATGAAGTATGTATGGTACCAGTCAAAAATTTGGACACAACAAACCGCCTACAAAGGAGTGTCACATCACATGACCTGGCCACCTGACCTAAACACAGTAGAGATGGTTTTGGAGGAGTTTGACCAGAGAGTGAAGGAGAAGCGACCAATGAGAGCTCAGCATATATGTGGGACCTCCTTCAGGACAGCTGGGAGAGCATCACAGGAGGCCACTTCATGATACTGGGGTAGAGGAGACAGTAGGGTCAGCCAGTCTCTGGGGCAGTTGGGGTTAAGTTCCTTGTTCAAGGGCCCAATGGTGGGATCACTCTACTGACCCAGGGATTTGAACTGGCAACCTTCCGAGTCCCAACCCACAGGGCTGCCCCCCTCCTCCCCCCCAACAAAATTATAAACTTTTTTGTTCAATACCATTTTGGTCAGTGCATAATCCCATGTGTGTTATTTTATAGTGTTTATGCCTTTATTCTAAAATGTAGAGAATAGTACAAATAAAGCTATTGGTAGGTGTGTCCAAACTTTTGACTGGTACCGTATGTATGTAAAAGTGGCTTGAATACGCTGCTAGTTAGTGCAATTCTCGTCCATTTCCCACAGAATCTGGCTATTCTCACAGTTCATTCCTTCCAGGACACCGTATTTCAGGTTTTCATATTTTTTATTATTTTTTTTAAGTTTACATTTTATTACATTGTAAGGTAAGCGGTGTTAATGGCGATCTACATCAACATGAAAGATCAGAACTAAAACCACTTATCCAGTTAATCTGCTCATCTATTGTGTTTTTTAAGATGTTTAACTATAATTTGGTGTGGTTTTGAGTGGTAAGCACTTGTGTTTTATACTGAAAGATTATTCATAATATTGGCTACTTAGTATTTACACAGTGGAAAAGTCTGGGATGAAGTTTTAGTTGTATAATTTCAGTCCGTAATTTGTCATGCATAAAACCATGCATTAAGGGGGCCATAGTTCATTTACATTTGTAGTAAGGTTTATTTTAAGGATATTTTTTGTTTTCAGTTTCATTTTGTGAATATTTTTTAACCTTGAGAGTTTATGTTTTATTACTTTGTAAGGTATGGAAGCAGGCAACCACTGTAGCATACAAGCAGAGGCAAGAGTCCTTCGTGAACCAATAAAGCACCACGTTGGTCTCAACCACAAAGCAGTTACAGAAATTTCCAAAACTGCATGCAACATAATGCAATGCATAACTACAAATGGATGAAGTTAAACCTTTTGTGCTGACAGTAGATCATACATTACAAAATATTTAAAAAGTTTATTTGATGAACCACAATCCTAACAACCTTAACACTGTTTTGTCTTAAAACGTCAGTTTTTTTTTTTTTACCCCCAACAGAGCAGTACATCTCAAAATACATCCATTTAGCTATAGTTTTCTTTTATCTAGTGCGATAAAAATCAGTCATGATTCAATGCCTCTAAGTAAAGCATTATTTTTTTAAAATTTATATTTATAGTTGTACATCTTGCCATGGTTTTCTGTGAGATACGTCAGGCTGAAGGCTCCACATGTTGAAGAACAAAGCCACTTGGAGGTTAACGTCCAATCAAAGCCCAGGACCAGGACTGGATGGGCATAGCGGGGCTGCGAAGGCGCTGGCCTCATGGTTCATTAGCTGTCGTACCACCGCTTGGCCCAGGCCAAATATAGCGAATTTGAGGCTAGCTTGAGCCAGAGGCTGTGTGACACACTCCTGATGGGGCGGGCTGTTTACAGATACACATACTGCGCCCCCCCTGCGAGAAAGTTACATTTTGTAAAATAAACTGCTGTTAATGCAAAATTTTGAGGCCAACATTCCATTCCTTGGTCTGGACAATCAAACAGTTGCCAATTTCAATATTTCATAAAACCATACAACTTTCTCAAAATAGCAATCATGAATTTATGAATTATGTTGTGTATAAAACATTACAGAATGCATCAGTTTTAGAGCATTTGGGTCTGGATTTGCTCTCTATTCACATTTGGATATCGTGTAGTGGACACAAATACAGAGAGCCAATCTCGCAATGCATTTCAAAAGCTGTAGATCTGTATCTTTTATATTTTATATAAAAACACACACAGGGCTATACTGAAGTGCTAGCTAAATTTAGAGAGAGATTTTTATTAAGATATTGCAAGTAGAAACTGATAAAGCAATGTTGCTCACACTATTTCAATTACCGATATCCAACTTAGACAACAGAAGTGGGGGGGGGGGGGGGCGGCAAAATGTGTACATTTACAGGAAGTACGACAGCAAGCAAGTTATCTGTCGGCTCTAACCGTTTGCTGGAGTACACGCTCAGCTCATCTGCAAGGTGTCATCGCTCTCTGAGCCGGACCCTGCGCATGCTACTGCACAAGGGTGGCGTTAGTATGCATGGGATTAGCTACCATCACTAAGCTAACGACGCACAACCGCGTCTGGCAAACTGTACCAAAACGCTTCACCTGGCTCGGGGCTCATATTCATTCTGCATTATTTTCAGGGACTGGATGACTCAAGAGGTTCCTCGTGCTAAACTCTGATAAGGCGCAGACGTCGGGACCTGCTCGAATGCCACACATTCCCAGACTGTGCTGAATTTAACTGGATTCTAGGTTGTTGCTGATGCTGCAATAAGATGGCTGCTTCATAATTGACCTGCACCTCTGATGCTCGCTTTAGGAAATTCTAGCGGCCTTTATTTTAGTTGCAGAATACAGCAATTCAGGGGGGAAAAGTGCTTTTTCTACCTGAGGCAGCTTAGCTAGTCCCATGTGTTACATCGTTGAGATTGTTGCCTGTTCAATGTTTCACTGCAAAGATTCATACAATAACTAAAAATATAAAAACATCAAATCACCTGCCTGCCTGCCTATACTGATGTTGTTATACAGAGAATATAATAAAATATTTAGGTGGTGTGTTGGCGTAGCGGGTAACCCTGTGACCTCCAAGGTGTTGGGTTTGATTCCAGGCCTCGGCAGTAAATGCGTGGAGTTTGCATGGCCTCCCCTATTTCTGCAGGGGGCGCTCTCTCTCTGAGCACTCGAGGTTCTGGCAAAAACATGAGGTCAAATGATTTGCACCCAGCTTCAAGCACTTATCCGGGTCAGGGTGATTGTTGGGGGCCCTTGGGGTCTACCCCAGGCAACATTGGGCTGGGGTACACCTTGGATGGGATGCCAATTTATTACAGGGTGCATGCACGCACACACACACACACACACACACAAACAGGAGGGGTTAGTCTTATCCATAAACGGTCATTGTGCATGCGCATTTTCGCTGCAACTCCCTAATTAGATTACCGATTAGAGGTCTGATTGGGTAAAAAAAAAAAGAGAGTCCTCACACATGGGTTTCAACAGCTGACCTAAAGGTTACCCCAAAAACCTGTACACACACTGGCCCTCTGCAGATATGACTGGCCATTCCTGCTCTACTGAAGACCTGGAGACTCCAACTAGCCAAACTGCATGTTTTTGGACTGCTAAGGGAAACTCAGGGTGGCCAGAGGAGACCAGCAGAACACGGAGTGAACATGCCAACTCTACACATTCAGCGGAAATCAGACTCAAACACCCACTTCCCAGGAGGCGTGAACCACCAGTGCTCCCCACAGAGCCACCATGCCGTCGTCAGGCGCTTGGGCTTCTCCAAATCACACACGGCATGTCTGAGGGCATCATGCCCCACGTCTCCACTCCCATAAGCCCTGTGCTTCCTGGCCGCAGACTTGCTCTGACCCTGTTCTGGATATGCACTTAGGGGTATACAGATGACTATTAAATTTCTCACATTTAAATCCAATTCAGTCTTCCATAGTCACTCAGATTCCAACACGCTCTTGTATGACCATGCTTTCCAGACTGCGTCCTCAGTGCTGATGGACCCGCGCAGTGAATCTGCTGCATGCCTGAGCAGTCAACTTCCAGCTCAAACACTGTGAGATTCCCACCGCCATTAGTTATGCTGTGCCATGATTGAGGTTGACGATCTCAGATCTCCCTTGTGAATTTTTTTTATATCCTTTGCCTCACATAATTTGATTATGTGGCAATGAGCCTATTCCGCCGGGGTTATTCCATATTGAGCTGATCTCTATATCACACAAAGCATTTATAGTGAAAGCGTTTAATTATTTATTTTGTTCGTTCTCCCGATTCTTGTGCGAGACTGTGAGGACTGGGGCTCTTAGACCATCGATACTACCCTGAATTTTGATAACAGCGAGACCGAGGTGTGAGTCAGTAACGATTCAATCAGTGCCACAACAAATTGAACTGTCCAACCATGATTGCGAACCCCAACGTTATTATTAGTTATAATCACAGGGACTTCACATCTAATTTGTCGACAGTAGTCTTTCTTTTTTACGGGTACCGTTTTCCCCATACAGAGTAATTTTCACCCCCACCCTGACAGTGGAAAATTTAAATTTTCTTTCATTCCCTCCAGAAGATCAACTGTGAAGCATTTTCACAACAGCCTGCTTACAAATATGTGCTATACTTAATAAAAACCTGATTGAGGGAAACTAAAACTGCTTAATAGCAGCACAAATCAGGCTTGAACAGCAGACAGTCGGCTGAATGAAACCCCCTTCTGTCTCTGATGAGACTCACTCTAGGGCAAACTCACTCTCTTCCATACTGATTCTGCTAGATGTTTTTGCCGTGCCAGACACAGCTAGCCAAGGGCCTTTCCTTACACCTCCATACATTTTCATATAACTACATTACACAACCATGCAAAATTCAATAACATAAAAGTTTATGTTGCATTTGATGCCGCTTCCTGGGTATTTTGTGTCAGACAAATATCTTCCATGATACAAGTGAAATAAACCAGACACAAAAGTATGCAATAATGTTCATTTTTAAAGAGGGATCGAACCTTTACCTGCAAGAGCATTACACATTTATACAGGAACTTCAATTTTTGCAAAATTCCAGCTCCGAGTCCTCATTCACAAGCCTGCGTGACTTTATATCTTCTACCATGATTCATTTCAGCCGTCTGGTCCATTACATGTAATATAATGAAACATGTAAATAGCATCTGGGCTTGGCGGACAGTTAGTAGCCTAAAGTTACGTTGCGTACTGCATCTGGCCAAAGATTCTGCATTAAAAACCAGGCCGGAACTGTAAACAATATCCGAAATACCTGCGGGCAGCAAAAACCTAGGAATAAAAGAGTAACATGTCTGTTCTCATCAAGTTGTGAATATCGCAGAACGTTGGTTCCTACCACTTAGCTCGATGCACACTATGGGGGAATGGCTCAGCAATTGATAGTATTGTTATATAAAGATAAAACTGTTTACTTCTCAGCATTGTTAACACGTCCAGAATGACTTCTGGGCTGGGGAATTCAACTCCATTTTTGCGGATACTGTCAACAGCAAATCGAAGCTTCAGATTAACCCGCGTAAAGACACAGCACTTGAACTGACCGCTGTCTGTTGTTTTTGGAGAAATCAGATAAGGGTGGTTCTTGACAAGCTTTGCACCGGCAGGGTGCTTAATTTCTTTCATGCTTAAGCCCTAAATTGTACCAAGAGGAGGAGGAGAACTGGGGGAAACTTTAACCACTGGTACAAATAACACTATTTAGCATTTCCAGAGCTGGTCCAGAGAGGGGACGAAGTATGGTACTGGAACGTACTAAAGCCCAGCCCAAAATCTGCTAACCGTAAACTGCGGGATGGAATGTTTCTGCTTTCTTTAGAATATTTTTAGTACAGCAATTTAGTCAAAAAAGTAATTTGCAGCAATTTTTCCCCTAAACCACTAACATCAAGGAAAAACAGGCAATTGTTTTCTCATCTGTATAAGTACATTAATCACATTTTACTACTGGAAAATGGCAAAAACAAAAAACAAATGAAAAATGCAACCACACATACATTCATGCACAGAACCACACATGGAAGCATCATGCATTATCTAACTTAGCTGACTAATATAATGAGATATCATGTTTATATTTAGGCTTTTGTAATGAATGTATTTTTTTTTTTTTAAAAGCACTGTGTTCTTAAGATCCCTGCTACAGTTGTTCCATGCCATTGTTCTGTAACATGGTGGTTTACACTGTGGTCATTATTTATTGCAAGTATTTTTTTCCCCCTCCTTTAAGAAAACTGCCTCATAATATGACATTCTTTTCACCCTGAAAATCATACACAACTAGACTGGCTGACATTTTTGGCCTTTCAGTGGGGGAACAATATCACAGATCGCTTGTCACACAGGGCCATTCATACTCCACACTCATTGCGGCAGAAAAAGCGAAGCGAAAGATAATTTGGAAAAAGTTGTCTACAAAAATTGTTTCCCTGTACATCTGATATCTGATGGAGGTACTCGAATAACCGAAGCTAATTATTCTTTTAAAGTGGGTCACTGTTCTCATGAGAATGACCCATCATAAAATAGAACAGGGAATTATTTTCCCCCTACAACGTTGAAGAGGACAGAATACATGGTGAAGGATCTGGCATCCTTCAACCGGTAGTGATACATGGTCAAAATTACTGGGGAAATTACTAGGAAAATACCAATCTCTCTTAATACAACATGTTGAAAGACAACCTGCACTAAAGAAATTTAATACTAATAATGTACAATATTTGCACTGTACTGGACAAAAATAAGTCTTCAGTTGCCACACATGATCGATTAAATGATGATTACGGTAAGTTGAAGTAAAACGATTTTATGTCTGTGTGTCAGTTCACCATTTCACAACATCAAGTCACACCAGTATTTTCTGTTACCATCCAATATCCAGATATTTGGCACTGGCACACCTAGTTTAACTAATCAATACCTCATGAAGTGTATTAAATTATTATTAAGTGAGCTGGTGGTGAAATTTAAAATATATATGGAATGGCTGGGGTGCCCCTGAGGAGAGGTTTGGGAACCAAATCAGTGTTTTTCTAGCCAGCCAACATGAGATCTGAATATATATACACATACACACAGGTTTATAATTACATCTTTGTGGGGACTCTCCATTAATTTCTATGGGGAAAACTGTAATCCAAACATGACGACCTTAACCCCTACCCAGCCCTAACCCCAAGGAGCCAAACTTTTGGCATTTTTAGTTTTTTGATTGCACTCAAAGATTTTTGTGAGGATCTGAAAATTGGTCCCCACAACATCAAAATAACCGTTTTTTATCACATTGTGGGGGACGTTTGGTCCCCACAAGGTAGTATAAACCTAATTAAAACTAATAATAGTTTGTTTATATTTTTGAGTCCAAAGAAATAAACGAGAAACAATTTCTCAGGATTGTGTCTCAATGAGCTATTGCGCATCATACAAGAAGTACAACACTAAACTATCCAAGATGGCCCTAAGATTTATAATAAAGCCAATTATAATATTCAGATGTTCATTTCTTGCAGAAAAATAAAAAATCACTGCTAGTATTTATCTGGTTTATAAATCCCGGAAGAGTTTAAGTAATGCAATAAAACCATCACCACTTACTTCCAAAATGGAATATACCACAGTGTTTACCTCCATAGCTCCTGTATCTCCCATCGCAACACAATTGAGATATTTATTGCCAGCAGACTTGAAACCGTCTGGAAAGAAACAGCAAAGCTTTCGCTAAAAGCCTGTAACCGTGGGGGACGAGCGGTTTCTGACATAAGGCGCCCCTGGACGAAGCGCTGTGCATGGAGGCACGTAGAGCGCGACGCGGCTGGGTCTGGGAAGCGGCAGAGCCGGAGCCCCGCCAAGACTCCTGGCCGTCAGGATGAAAATCACGACAGATCTGGACCCTGCGAGCTCTGGCTGCTGCCAGCTATACGTGCAGTCACGACAAGCGCTGTGTGCCTCGGCATCCCTCTGGGCTGGGCTACTGAACTTACCATTTGTACTAAATATAAATTATATACGTATTATATGCAGTCATGCGCAAATACATAAATAGGGTGCAACCGCGAAGCCAGGGAACAACTTGTCGTTAATACGCCCAAGGCACTAGATGCAGATATTTAAAGGTAAAGTTTGTGTCACGCCAAGAATCCTTTTCTTTATACTTAGATATTTAGGAGTACAAGATTTTTCATTTTTCCGAAAACAAGAAATCTGTAAACAGTAATCCATCTGCACAATCATTGCATTGTACAGCGAACATCTCCACCATTTCCTCTCCATTAAGCTATAAGAATTGTCCAAATGTAATAAAAAATTGACGCATGTGTAGAGTAGTCCATGAACAGGCTATTTCACCGTAAATTACTCTCCCTAAATAGCAAAGGCCTTCCAGTAGATTAGCGTCCAGCAGACTCATTTCTGCATGGTTATTTAACGTGAGAAAGTTGCTAATAAAATCTCTCTTTCTCTCTCTCCCCTTCTTTCTTTCTCCACGTCCCCATCCTATATGTATTCTCAGCATCGTCATGCAGGCGAACTCAGCCAGGCATACTTCGGATGAAAGTCACACTATTCAGAAACACTTTAATGGGGAAAAACTAACATCCTCAGGCCCAGACACTGGGAGCTGCCAGTACAACCATCGATAATCAGGAAGAACATGCAAAGACTTATTTACCATTCTAATCTATAAAATAACAAAAGAGTGCAATATTTTTACTTTATCTGATGCCATTCAATTTCTGGTTCTCACGCTGAACTCAACTGTCAATGTGGGCTTTAAGTCGTTAAATAATAAAAAAAAAAACTATTATACAGCCTTATTCTCAATGTTTCTACAGAGCTTAAAATGTTCACAATACATGTTCAGTTTACAAGAAAGGGCCAGGCCATCTCACGCCCGCAGCTACTACCAAAATCCAATATTTCAAATTCAGTTGTAATAAACATCAGTTGTAGAATACTGAGAGTAAGCACGGCAACAAAGAGAAACGCGTCACGTGACACAATGAAGCTGACTTTGGTACATCAGCAGGCAAACGTTAAATAAGCTGTAACACTACAGTCTGCACTAACTTCGGTAAGTGATGTCTAATTTTCTGTTCATGCACCACTCCATTTACCAAACTCCTACTACAAATTACCTTGTTAGCCTAAATTGTCCACCCACCCGGTTAGACTGAATGCCGAACTTCGACCGCGCAAACACGCAACCGAGCACGTCACGAAAGAAACGCATCTCAGCTGTTATGGAAACCTTGACATTAGGCTAACTGCCTGATTGTTGCCAGTCAGTAGTTTAAAATCCTATAATCAGGCAGCTGAAGTTGAGTTACTGTTCTGACACTCAGCATTCATTACACTTTTTTTAGAAAATGAAGCAAAGACGTGAGAAGCATTTGGCTACGATTTGTGAATCACCACATGTTTTGCATCTGGTTTAAAGGAGACGGGACTTCTGCATTTTATTTTTAACTGTTCATGCACTCAGATCTTCACAAATCTCCGCTAGCCAGACTCCTAAGCATCATAGCTTATCATGTTGAAAAATGTAATAAGGTAATTAACATCCTGGATACACTTTAAAAAACTAAGATGATGGAAAAGAGCGTGCGTTAGGGCGTAGGAATTCTAAGGAGCAGGGAAACCAGACACTACGACCGTTTTCCAATACGCGATTATGGTAATGCATTCCGTAATAAGCTTGCTGTAAGAAACTGAATTCACCAGCACATGTAAAGGAAAGCAACTGAAAAAAGCTTTTCTGTGGACAGTGAACATAGACAGCAAATATGTTTTGCATTGATAGCTAAAGTATTGAACGTCAACAATTTACATTGCGTCCTTAACGTAACTATAAGCCTAGATTAAAATAAATGGAATAAGGAGAGTCCAACAAACAACCATCAAGCTCCCCCAAAACGACACGAACTTTCTTATTTATTATTTATCAGTTGTCTTTTTGGTTTATTTCAGACAAATAATCATTTGTCGTTAATAATTGAAAAGAGGGTTATTTATTGTACCTGTGGTATTTTTCTGTGGAAACATCTAGTCAATTACTGTGTTTATTCCTGTCCTCAGCCTATCCATTTTACAGATGCGGATCAGGTAGGCTTCCTTCTGTGAAATCCATGCCTACCGTTAAATAAATACTGCCTTATAATAGAAGTATAGCATTACATTTAACATAACGTCTGAGAGTTTGACACTGAATAATTCATGCTTTGCATGATTAATGCAATTTCCCTGGCCGGTTACAGTACAAATTAACTCATTCAAGGTGGCCCACAACTGCAATACATTGAAGGACCATTAAAGAATTAGATTTATACCAAAAATAAACACGGCGACATTTTAGCCAAATGAACGTCAGCGTTAACCTTACAGGCCGAAGTCGGGGAAATTCCAGGCTTTATCGGCAGGTTATTTGGGTCATCCTTCTACATGAGTTCTTAATTAAATAGACCCTGCTTTAATAAGTTAAATTAAATGCATCAAGATTCAAAGTGTGTTAAACCAGAATTCATGAAGAATTTTTCCCACATTCATATTAAACTACATTTGCGTTACGTTTTACTATAAGGTTGAACACTTAGGTGTTTTTATATATTAT
>JAODLD010000030.1:19276792-19288215 GCA_026781065.1 Mormyrops boulengeri | reverse complement strand
TATATATATGATGGGCAGTAGACGGTCAATTAATGCGCAGACTTGCAGCTGTAATTTCTGCCCTGTATGGGATGTGATCTGGCTGTACTTTTCCTCCTGAGGGATATATAGGTGTAGCTTCCAGTCCATGGCGCCTACCCGTGAGTCGTGTCAACAACACTTGGGAGTAAGAACTATCGGTGGCTTCTTTCAGCTCACTACTTGATCGCTATGCCAAGTTGTACTCATCTGCGAAATATGGAGCCTTAAATAACCACATACAACAAGCGAGCACCGCACTTTTGAATAAGAAAATACTGTGAGATGTTCTTCAGGTAATGAAAATATCAATTTTATAAAATATTGCATCCTACATTAGGTAGTACAGCACTGCAGAGCCCAAAATTAGTAACTGATACAATTCACTCCGATTTAAAATGAGTACGCTGCAAACATTTCATAATCATGAGGTGTCACCAGCAGAACAAGGAGACGAGAATGAAGGTGTGTATCACAAATAAGCAAGTATTACAGGTAAAAGACAAGGAACGATGGACAAGAACCTTTTTAAAATGCGAAGAGAGCATATCTTTAGGTCTATCAGGCTGTGTATGTGAAGAAACATGACAAGCAAGACACGGGGGCTAATTGTACTTATTGTAAATATGACGATCCTGATAGTAAATGGGTGTTAGGAATTGGGAAATCAAATTCTGAACTTTGTCTCATTACCTTTAGGGTGCCCTGGGTCAGTGAACTCATACTTTCCCATCCCGACAGTCCGCAGCATCTGCAGTCCGTTGGAATGCTCCTGATTGGTCGGAGGCAGGGGCACAGCATGGGTAACCGCTTGCCCATTGGTCAGTGGGGTACCGCCCGGCAGGGTGGAGGGAGGCAGGGCGGATGGCGGAATTAGAGGGTGGGACATGTGACCGTTGCCCACGGTGCTGTGCACGGAAGGCGCCACCTGACAGAGTCCGCTCAGCGGGGCCATGGTGATGGGCGGCTGGCTACCGCCGTGTAGGGGTTGACTCATGGCCATCACCATGCTGGGGAGAGGCTGGGCGGGTTGCGGCGGGAGCGGGAAGTGAGCCGGCATGAGCGGGTGGGGAGAGGGGACGGGGGTCTGCAGTGCCGGCTTAACGCCAATGGCGGGGGCCTGGACAGTCACTCCTTGGCTGTATACGGGGGCTTGGGGCATCCCATATGTGTGCGGTAAAAGGCTCGGCTGGCTCGCCGCGGCAACAGGAGGGGGCCATAACGGACCTGGATACAAGAACAGAAAAATTCATTTCAGCAATTTTAACCTCATTTCCTTGCAAACAAGCAAAACAAAAACAAACAAACAAATAATGATAATTAACATTTCAGACAGCTTAAAACAAATTAAAAACCAAAACATAATAACAAAGATGCAAATACCCCTCTGAACATTATCAGCATTATAAAGGGTGATAACTTTAATTTTCATAAATATATAGTACACTATGCTGGACAAGGGTGATACTGCACAGTGAACTTTATTCAGCCATAATTTTATTTCATGTATTCCACTTGCGCGCGCGTGTGTGTGTACATGCACGCCTTTGTTTTTAAGCTCATTAACAGCAGTTTCGATGATGCATAAAGTTGCGCGGATCGTGGACCGTCCTCACCGGCGGTCATTAATCAGGAGACCGATCGGCTCATTAATCAACGTGGAGAAGTTCCTTGTGGAAATTAACATTCACAAGTGAATTGAGAATATTAATCTCAAGAAAGAGCGCCCTTTTGGGAATCCCGCCCTCACTTTCAGGTTAAATACAAAAATAGCTCTTTACACAACGTGGGTCAGTAGTGGCCCAAATACTAAATTAGTCCCTCCCTTTATATATATATCTACAAATAACATTACTGATCCCGGCAGGTAAAAATGTCATTTTAACACCATGTTACATATATAAATTACTACCATCCATTGTACAGTAAACAAAGGTGTTTGTCTTTCCAAGCTGGAAACACTGAAGAGCTGAATACAGTACTAGTTTTATAATGGCCTGTATGTTATCTGTTTATTCCTCTTATTGCATTACACATTTCATACTGTCTCTTGTAATTAGTGAATGTCAGGCACACGTTTTAAGAAGAGGTAAACATTTTTAATTTAAAAACAAATGAAGCAGACTTATTAGCACGTCTCCTACTCGAAATTTCGAAGCTCCCACTCATGCTTAAAAAGTCTGCAGAATAAAATACTTTTGCTTAAATATACAGGTATATTCATTCATTTCCATTGTGCAAGTATTTGAGCAAATGAGTGCATGTTAAACTGGAATATTGGCAGTTTTGTTTGTGGGCCTTTGAAAATTATTAAATCCTTTACATGTTTTGAGCTTCGTAGTCAACTTTACTCACAATTGTTAAAATATAATTGAGGCAATGGTCTAGTTTCAGTTATTTTAAATTAAGTGCAAATAAATTCACTAATTTTAATATCCCAATGTAGTTCCTTGGACTAGGTGATCTAGTTTTTGTCCTTAAAGTGTGTTCTTATCATGCAGCAAAGCTTCGTTCCCACTCTTACCAAGTTAAACGAAGTTTGTAAGCCTCACAGAAGACAACATTCACAGCTGCCTGATTAAGACTTTAAACGAAGCTTTCCACAAGATGGAAAAAAAAGTTGAAAAAAGAAAAAAAAAAAAATTGTATTACACACACACCCACACCCATTCATTTATGTTAATTTATTTATTTGTTCGTTATCAAATCATGGTATAATGATTAAAGCTATAGGGGGCTACAGCTGCAATCATATTATAAGGAAAAACTTTTAAAGAAACTGTGTGGTACTTTTGATTATTTGACTAAATCAGATTTAATTACATTTGTATTTAATTATGAAATTAGTTTAATGGAATGTCTGTTTTGTTGTCACACAGCACCCTGCCCACAACATTCTTCAAAATAAACCACAATGTATGATGCACATAACAAACAGCTCATGAATAAATACTTGGAATTCATTTCCTTAATCTTTACGCAGGACTTTCAAAAGCCAACAAAACACAGATACCTTAAAAACACATACAGCCACCCTCCCCCACACCCATTAATTGTGTTTTTGGTCTGTGTGAAATGTTCCTTTAAATCATTCAGCAACTCAGGGAAAGCTTTCCGTACACATACTGTGAAAGTGGTTCAAATTGGGAAAGGCTTTCCGAGAGAGAAGGTCGTGCCTAGTGCATTCTGTAGCTTTTCCAAGTGTTTTAATTTCAGTGAAAAGCCCTTAGTTTGCAGAAGACTAGCAGCAGGTATAAACAGGAGAGTTTGCCCCAACACTATTACCCTGATGTTGCAAAGGGACAAAGCTCATTGCTGCCCCATGAAGACAGACAGACTCCATGCGAGAGCATGGAGCCACAGTACCTGCACTGCTGGTCTCACGCATCTGTTTGGCGGGAGGTTCGTCCGTCTCCCAGGGCGTGGACTGGTCGATCGGCGTCTGACCCCACCGGATCCCTGGGGCCAACATTTGCCCCTGTGCCTGACTTTCACTCATCGAGAGGCCAGAAACCTACATTTGACGAGAAGAGCAGAGCAGACAATCAGACAGGCTACCTTTTAATCATCAGCAGCAGAAATAATCACACTCGTTACTGGCAAGATTTTTCCTCATTAACATTCCTTCATTATTCTTTGTTTACTTGATTGTTCCAGATCTATTCCACTGATAAGGTGGATGGAAGTCAAGACAGGTAGGTTTGCCCTTACTAACCTTCCTTTTTGTTTAAGCTAAAAGCAAGAGAAGCTGTCTGTCGCTTAATGAAAGGGCCGATTCACTAACAGGAACCACGTTGGCCCACATCTCCCAATGCGGAATAACTGAAATTGAGGTTATAGAGCAGCGATAACCTGAAATCACAGATTCACCCAAGGCAATTAAAAGGAAAAAAGACAGGGTCACCAACCCATGCTGTTTCCCATCTGACTTTTTTTTATTTTCTTTAACATAGCTCCAACAGGCTATGATATGTCGTAATGTCACATTATCGTGTGATTTAAAGAAAAAAACAGATAGTGGACTAAATGAATACAAATTACTTAAAAATAAATTTGAAAAAAAAAAAAACACACACACACACAAAGACACAATGTGATTAATGCAGCACATACTCGGTCTATTGGTTAAATAATACAAAACAGTCAATGGTATGTGTGTCACTTAGCAACCATCAGTCCTCCGTATCAATCCTCCATCATAAAAACTGCTTATCCAATACAGGGTCACTGTGCTTCCACCGACATTCAAGTGGAGTTATTTTTCGTCATCTGTGACATTCAATTACCACCAGGAGACTGCCGCATAAATTTACAAAAGGAAAAAGGTGTTTATTTTGTTTTTATCCTACTAAATCCTTGTCTTTTTCAGAAATGCGGTCATTAACATCTGAAGCCTAAAAACCTGGTGATCACAATTCTTCCCTAAATGCTTTGTGAAAAACACCAGTAATATGACGATCCGGGGGCTTGGTGTTTTGCCACACAGTAGTATTATAGTAGTGTTAAAGTATTACAATGCATCCATCGAGAAATGGTACTTCGATTAAGTTGTAACGACTAGAATGCTTTGACGATTCTTAAAATGCCAGAAGCAGCCATTTAGCAAAGAGAACCAGGCAAGTTGAGCCAAAGCAGAGGTGTTTTATTGGAATATTTCTGTCGTAGCCATCAAATTCTAAGCTTTAAATTCAAGTTTATATTTATACACAGATCCATAACTGAGCAGAAAGATCAATAGAACCTGAGAATTAATTCCCCCTACCAAGGTTCAAAAAGTTCTCAAAACACTAGGCACAATATGAAATTAAACCTGAATAAAAATCAGCATTTTTTTGTACCTGTTAAAACTTTGACCTGTAAACGCTGCAGACGGAAGTAAAATATACGTATTCATTTTAAGCTTGGGAGAAAAGCAGAGTGTGTAAATGACAGACACAAAGCGCTGGAATATCCCTCAGCACCGACAATGGCCTGTAAGGTCCACACACTAAGTGCTTTTCTATTCTTATTTTACATGCTGTAGAAAGTGAGAAACATGAGCATCATACTTAGTCTCAGTTGGGGTTTGGAGACTTGGTCACATGCCTACAACGATTCTTTCAATGCAAAGACATTATGTAGACAGAATTCAAGAGTTTCTCACGTAGATCATAAAAGTTCGTTACTCTCTGCTGAGGCACATGTGGCAGGATATCCCCCTCCCCCATTACTTTTTCATTAAACCTCGACCCCCTTCAAAAATCTCTATTCTCCAGATAACCTCACAAAAGTAGGATTGCCTATGACAAAGTAGGATTAAATTGTGAGGAAGAGATAACGGGAAGGAAACATGCACTTTGTACATTCCATACAAAAATAACTTCTCCCTAGGTGGCGGCTAAAAGACTTCTGTTACATATATTACGCAGCGAAAGCACCTGCCTGTTCATATTTAGTGTCTTATTTGTACTTTCAATCCCTTTCTGCTCCCATGGGATGACAGCAGAGTGTTGTCAGCTGTTCCAGGAGGTAGACGCAGAAAGTTCAAGTCAGCAGATTGAGTCAGACACCTTTAGACGTGTTTATTTGGCAGGAGCTTTTGTCCGAAAAGTGTGGACAAGCTAGCGCAAGTGGCGGTAAAGGCATTAAATTATACAGCAATGTCTTCAACTAGACCTCAAAAAAGACTAAATGCAGCAAATCGTCATTATGCGAATTTAGTTTCATCCATCAGATGCCAGGAACTAAAACAGGACAGAGGCACAATTTCCAAACAACGTGTCGTTCGAGTAAAGATGCATGAACGCACTTTAAAGCTTTTTCAAAATGCAGCTTAGAGAGACACAGACACGTCGGAAAGACTATGCGCCGACGCGACGTTCGCCCTGAATAATGCATAAATACACATCTCTCCCAACTTATTTGCCCCTCATTGCAAATGCATCATTTACTGCATGCGAGCTGTTTGCAAACACGTGCAGCATTTTGTCAAGGACAGGATGTACCTGTGAACAAATGATAATAGGAGAGGGGCTTAGCGGAGGCCTGGAGTATGCAAAGGGAGGCCGCAAAATGAGAGTCATCCAAAGCATTTCATTTACCGCGCAGACACCGAACACATTTCTGTAGAGAGATGATTGTAGCTCCACTTAAAAACCATGTAAAATTAAAGTAAGATGAAACAAAACAAGTAGACAAGTGCAATTACGTTATAAAATATGAACACTACAGCCAAAATGGTAACACCACTGATACTACTACCACCACTGCTACTACATTATTCATAATAATCATCGTCGTCATCATCATCCTCTGTCAACCTATTCCAAATCTCACACACACACACACACACACACACACACACACACACACACACACACATTATATATATATATATATAAAAAAAATGTCTGCGTGTTTTAGAATATTGGCCACTTCACCTAGTCTAAGACAGCTGCTTGCATTGCTTAATTACTAACTGGCGATAATGGACACATTTCCAACTGCAAATAAACACAATACAACGTTTATTGTTTTTGCAAAAAAAAAAAATAAATGAAAAATTCCTTTCACAACCTAAGCATTTTACAACATTCTGTAAAGTCCTCAATACGGGTAAGAACACGCCACACATTCTTTCAATACTGATGTTATGCTGGTTGTTAGAATTTAAATAAAAAAAACAAAAAAAAACATTTCCAGGTGACTCACACAAGCAAACTATATTTATTGTCATGGGCACCGGAGAATTAGTACAGGCCACCTACGGCTAACAGACAGAGGATATTGAGTTCATGCAGTGTGCAGCTGTTTTGCCAGAGCGGTGGTCAACAATGTTATGTTGGTCATTCCCGAGGGCAGACTGTTCTCAAAACGTAATATACTCATTATCAGAGCATGACTGATAAGCCTAGAAAAAGAGAAAAAAAGCATTGAAAAAAAATTCATAGCAATCCATCAGTAGTATATATGGATTTGGTTCAAGGGAAACAAAAGGTACTCGTGAAAACAACAAAATTGCAGGCATCCTTCTAAGTTGCTTGAAACCTTCAGATGAGTGTTTCCCAATCCAGTCCTCGAAGACCCACAGTCGGTCCACGTTTTTGCTCCTTCCCAGCTCCCTGCCACAGTCCACATTTTTGCTCCCTCCCTGCTAAAAACATGAACTGTCTGCAGGTCCCCAAGGACCAGACTGGGAAACACCGCATAAGATGAAAAGAAGGTGAACTGACAACCCAAATAAAACTCTTTAAGCTGAAACTGACACTTCACCACTAAAATGATGTAACATGCCACAAGTTTTGGGTTGCGATAAATTTAGATAATATTTCTCTATAAACATCAGGGTATGAATTTGATATAAAACAAAGAAAACAGGATCACCCCCTCCCATTGATATGGGATAAATATCAACAAAATCGATACTACTTGCCTTGGGCTCAAAAGTTTGAAACAACAAACATCACCCCCCCCTTTCTTTAACGTAGAATCATTCTAAACGCTTCAGTCACGATAGCAAAGGAATTTTTTACATAATAAAAAAACACACAAAACTTGCTGTGAGGGCAGAGACAGTGGCAAAAGTGGGCCCCATCAGCAAAATAGCGACGTAGCAGATATGGAAATTAACTCGTCCGGGGACGAGATGACGAAGCGTGGATCTGAAATTCGGGGCCACGGTTGGGTCGACCCAGCGGAGCGGTGCGTTGAGGTGTCAAAAAGACACAGGGCGTTCAGCCTGTGAACAACATCCTGTTAGCAGGCCCCGTTCCAGAGATCGATCATTTGCAGCATGAAATACAGCTATTTTGGAGGGGCATACAAGCATTCGGGCCCATTTCGGTTTCCACCGGCGGTGCCAGCTGCTCCCTTGAGCATGATGAGTTGGCGAGCAGACGGGAGTTCATCACGCACGCTCAGGGCTGGCAGAGCAGACCTCCAAACACTTCTCAGATGCGGATACTTCCAGCGCAGCTGCATGCCGTCGGCTGCTAAATGGGCCCGTTCCATTTTTAAACTGAGGTTTTAAGAAGCTGCACAAACATCTGCTTTTATTCAAAGAGAATCATACGTACTGATTATGGAGCCGATGCTTTTTAGCGAAGGTTTTAAAAATTTTAGCTAGCTATCGCACACATACACGTTAACTCTTCCAGGGGCTCAAAGTGTCATGGCACAAAAGTGTAAAATATGGGGGGACAGGGGTTTCTGACCCTCCCCCATAATGAAAACCAGCTAATACAACCCCCCCAATAATCATGTCTCCCCCTAATTGGGTATGGACCTCAACCGCCCCAATGTTCAAACCAAAAGTTACGCCCTTGGCACGGCACCTCAGGGTTACAGAGTGAAATCCCGCTGCCAGTCGTCTGTGATGTTCGCATGGTCGCCCTTTGTTGTGCCCGTATCGTTAGCATATGGGGCCTTAGTGAAATCCCATCCAAGCCGTTCCCCCGACTTCAGCCCTGCTCTTCCTGGTGGGTTTTGGTTTTACCGTGACCTTATATTGGATGTGTGGCTATGGACGGTGGACAAATGATGTTTATAATCACAACACAGTCTTGCTCTCACTAACCGTGAAAAACAAACAGTGTTTCTCAACTTCACACCCAAAACAGAAATTGATAGGTCCATTAAAACTGCTATTGATGTCCTTGTTGCCCATTTACAGTAGTGGAGGGCCTCCGATTTAAGAGTTTCACACTTTGCCAGAACCACAAAAATCACATCGAATTGTACATGTCTAAATCGATTTTGATAATTACCACAATTAAAAGTAATTTTCAGTATTTATTATTATATGTCAATTACACAAACCTAGAAAAGGATTAAAATAGCTTGCAATGTTTAAAAAAAATATCGAAATGGCTCCATTGCTTATAGGGTAAATGTAAACAAACCGGTTCTAGAACAAGCAGGCTTTGGAGTTCAAGGTCGGGGTCTCCGCAACCCTGGAAACGGTGCAAGTAAAGAAACAGTTCAAGTCCAATAATGGAACCACAGCGGTCTGTCACCAGTGATGGATTAATGGAAGCACTGGCAAGAAATGAATGAACCAGCTTCCCATGTGGAACTTTGTGAAGGTTCATTGTGAGTAAGCAGATTTAATCTCAGCTGAGTGCTACGGTGGTATTACACCATTTGTTCCGACCTACAGGTAAGCTAGGGTCAAGTAATAGAGAGTCAACATCAATAGCTACAAGCTCTAACTACAAGCCCATTCAGAGCAATACATTTGGTACAAGTGCAAAAAAAGCCACAAGGATCACCATTCATAGTAAGCTTCCTTTCTGAACAAATGAAAACTAAAGCACATTTCTACCATCAAGTTGTTAAAAGCTTTCTAAAAGCTTGCTTATCAAGCCTCTAGGAGAGTGAGAAAACAAAATAAATAAATTTGAATTCAATTAAAATGAATTCTGTGAATTCTACCACTACAGTAACTGAACTGGGGT
Organism: Mormyrops boulengeri; assembly: GCA_026781065.1. Lineage (NCBI taxonomy): Eukaryota > Metazoa > Chordata > Actinopteri > Osteoglossiformes > Mormyridae > Mormyrops > Mormyrops boulengeri. The sequence continues at coordinate 19,278,763 of JAODLD010000030.1, read as the reverse complement.
AGTTTTCACAAAATTTGCTGGATATTGCGCTCAAGGAGTTATAAAACAGCAAAGCTTAGCAAAGTAACAAAAGATTTTCACGTTAAATACGCACAAATTCATGTTTGCATAGGAGTTTTCTGCAAAACCCTAGATTATTAATAGTGCTAGATTTTAAAACCATAGATTAACCGAAGACATCACTCACATGACGTGATTAAAATGTAAATTGTTTCACTGAGGCAATGCAAAAAACATTGACCATAAGGAGGCGACCGCTTTAAGAATGACTTGATAAAGTGCAGACACCTCATAACATGACTTGCGCTTAGCCGGTGGACTTCAGCGGTGCAGCCACTATAACCAGATTCCCCACCAGATTACACCATCCGCTTCCACGTTGAGCAGATTCGAAATATCCCGAGGTACTAACAGAATGAAGAAAAATTAAATAAACCATCCAACCAAAAATAAAACTTATCGTGCACCAGAACTGCAGCTTCGACAGGGAACAATGCAAATAGACAAAAAAGACTGAACACTCCCCCCAACCACTGATAAATAAAATTCTGAAGTTCATTTCCTCTAAAGCCAGAGCAATTCCTTACATGAGCTCTAACTGGTTTTCGCTAGACTTTTTAAATTCCATCTAGGCTTTGGTCTTTGTAATAAAAAAAAAAAAAAAAAACAAACACACACACCATGAACAGATGCGCACCCCCCAAAAGAAAAAAAATAAATAAATAAAAAGAAAAAAAACCACTATGTCCACCTATCACGTCACACGCCATGCACGAGTTCCTCTCTTATCAGGATACCGCTGTAGCCCTGTCTGGGTGATAGGAACCAGTTCTGCAATATAGAAGTATTGTGCCATCAATTACTATTCAATATTACACTGACAGCATAAGCAATAACCATAGTTGTATTTACTTTCATCTCTTGTCAATGTCCTGGGTGATTCTGAGGTAGATACAGTACTGCTATTACAGACAAAAGACTCAGATACAAAAAACATGAAAATCATTCATAACATTAGGACACACTTTCTGTGCCTAAATCTAGTCGTATTGGTTCTATAAGAATACTGTTACCAAAACTGACGTTAAACTGCATATTAGATAAAACAGTTCCCAGGATTTGACCGCATATGGAGGTGCAGCATTAGATTAAATCAATCCATCCATCCATCCATCCATCCATCCTCTAATCCAGAACAGGGTCACAGGGAGCCTAGAACCAATCCTAGGGGGCACAGGGCACAAGGCAGGGGAATACCCTGGACGGGATGCTAATATTAGATAAAATGTTCAATTCAAAAACATGAAATGCTTAAAAAGCAAAATTTGTTTTGTATTTTTGTTATGCATTACTATTGAAATACGTAAAGGAAAACTCATGGTGTCTTACATTCAGGAAAAGGCAGCCTGGAATATCCCATACAGTCTGCCGAAGATTAATATTGTAAAAAACTAAACCCGAAGGCTCCAGTGATTATTCATTCTCCCATCAGATTTGCAGACACTGTGTTAAATGGCTAACATGATTTACAATTGAGCTGGCCATTTTACTTCCCTCTGCAATGTAACAAGGGATTGAGTGGACACACAAACGGGGGGGGGTAGATCGAGCAAAACAAGCTGCTCTGTGGACAAAAGTCATAGGTGATGATGTCACAATGCTGCACACACTCCTGTAATTGCATGTAATTACTAAATTAAAAAAAGTAGTAAGAATTCAGATATTATCAAGAAAATATATCCAAAAAACACTTTCTACCAAGTAATGTCTCAATTTCATTTTATTTCTTCCCTCAGTATTCTCAACACACTTACATACTTAAAGAAAGCTAACTTAATTATGATTGACTAACTTGGGGGGGGGGGGGGGGGGATTGTACATTTTAAACAAGGACACAAGAATGGGAATGCATTTACCCAAACAAACAAACCATTATTTTGATTTGAAATTCAAATAAAAAAAAAATGTAGA
>JAODLD010000030.1:19232403-19244594 GCA_026781065.1 Mormyrops boulengeri | reverse complement strand
ACCCCCCCCCCCCCCCCAACACACAACCCCACCCCCCCGGGGCGGGGGGCGCCTTATCTAACCAATATAACTGCTACACCATACGCAGAAAACAAAATAATAATAATACTAAATTCAAAATAAACAAATAAAAATAATATTCATATTATGAACTTAGTGCCCAGTTTGGGAACTTACTTAACTGACATCATATTCTTGTGGCCTGGATGGATGGATGGATGGATGGATGGATACAAAATCAGAAAGACCTACATGAAAAATCAAGTACTGTACTAAGCTGCAAGCCAATACACCATACTGAAAAACACACACATTCCCCAATTCATAATTTCTATTACATAAGATTTTAATACCCTTTTTGGAGTCTTACATACTAGATGTTTCTACCGGTAATGCTTTTCAGCTGGAGCAAGACAAAGTTTCTTTTGATCACTGCTAATGTATTTTCCTTGCTTGTAACGTAGGTCCAAACGAAAAGCAGCGCCGCGACACCCTTGCTGAACACACACTGCATTTCTTTCATTGCTCATTTACGATGTGAATTCCGCTCGCGCTCAGATTTATGCAAGGAAAGCGCCCCGTGGCGCGACTCCTAAATTTCTCGCGTAGCAGAGGTGCGAAATACCTCCGTAGCAGGAGAGGCAAGGGGGCATGTAATAAATAAGAAAAAGAGCCGCCTATGGTAACTGTTTGCACCCTGACATTTCAGCGGAGGACGTGCCAGGGTTCCACTCGGGCCGCCAGCCGAAACCGCCAGCCTGACAGCTTACTACGGTCCCTGTACTATATAGCGCATTTTGTCCATTTTCGTGTGATTCGCTATTGCATTTCATTTCACCGCGCCTCTCAGAGTGCATTTTTTATTCTGGTTAAACTCTAAAACCAATCCCTCACCCAGTGCGCCCACCCACACGTACCGGTCACAGTCTGGTTACCTTTTACCATTACCGGTAAGACTCCGCGTCGACATTAAAAATAGAGACTAAACTGAGCATGTGCATAACTAGATAATAGACGAACATTTCGAGCTCAGTCGCGAGCCTCCACCCCCATATACTGCCACTGCGCACACAGACACACACACACGTCAGCAGTAATATAAGAAAAGTTTAACCGAATGAACAACAGTAAATTGTTTACTGGTTTTAACTGTATGCATTTGCTGCAGGAAACCTATACCAAAGAAGAAAAAAAAAACAGATATGATTTTCAAGGTCTCTGTATTCTTCAGTACACGGGTATCGGTGTTGTTTTCCGTATAGTTAGTTGCATAACATTTACTAGACTCATTATGCATTAATGGATGGATATTTATATTAAATTTTAGCTACAAAAGGTAAAATGTAAATTCACAAAATTTATTGAGTGTACAAGTTTTTAATTGTAGCCTCAAGCGTTTACTCAAATACCTAAATATACATAATCATGCATGTTTTAAAAGACTGTTCTTATCACGTCTGGAACTTGATATAAATCGGTTACTTGTATTGCATATTTGAATACATTTTGGATGAGTTTCAGAAAGGTCTGGGGATGGGGGGGGGGGATGTAAATATTGAATGCTTGACTGAATCTATTGCTTTTTTCCCTTTTGTATAAAAGCACAGAAGGTTACCATGTTGGAGATGCCTGGGTAAAAGATACACGACTCAAGTTAAGCCAGACAGGCATTCTGCACACTCTCCTTAAAGAAAGGGTCACCATGAAAAACAGCAGACGATGCCCGGAAAGAGCCGGAAGGTTTAAGTGGTTAACTTGAATTCATGTCATGCTTTGCGATACAAGTCTCCATTATACTCCAACATGGGGGGGGGGGCAACCTTGTGAACAACTACTACTACTCCATCCAAGCTTAAAAACGGCTGGCCCATAATAAATACTTACATGCCTACGTCGAGACTTTATGTAACGTGACAACCCCACACTGTGTATCCATTTCACAGATATTACCGTCAATAGCTTAGTAATGGCGCCATGCGGTGACCCCCCTGATATAGTTGCTCAGGGATGGAGTGTTGCCTCGGCCTCTTCGATTGCAACGTCTTAATTGCTACGCGCCAACATGTTTACGTGCAGATTACAGGGGAGCACTGGCAGAAGGGGAGAAGGACCCATTGTTTTTAGGAAGTCAAGTGCAAATTATCCTGAAAGGCTACAAATTTCGGTAGCACCCTGCATGTATGAGTTGGTTAGGATGCTCACGTAATGGGTACTATTTTGAGACCATTTTTTCCTGAAAGCTTGATGCAACATGAAAGTGAAACACCTTAATAGTTGCAGCCATAATTTTCATCAGTGGCTTACACTGGCTTGCTAGAACATTCTGTAATTTCAGTTTCCATTTATACATCCAAAATCGCAAACATGCCTGGTATTTATGCAAGATGTGCATAAGAGATAAAAAGGGTTACAGAAACGTATATAAATGTTCACAGTAAAACTAAGGAAACAAAAACGGTTTGTAAACCTTACTATATTTTGCTATAAATAACGCATAGAGTTCTTTGCAATTCCAGATACTCGAGATAATAGTCCAGGCTTGTGTTTGCATTGGACTCACTTGGAAATCCTGAAAAGTAGGCAGGAGGCCAGGGGATAGCTGAGTGATGGCAGGGAAGGCTACCCCCCTATACAAATGCTGAATTTAAATGAATAATTTAGTGTAGTCTGTCCCGTAATGGCCTGCACCGATGAGAAGTTGTCCGTATCACAGTCAGCTGTACAATAAGGCCAAACAAATGCAAAGTGCAGAAATTGCTCAGAAGAATTAAGCCAATTGCCGATCCAAAGTGACTCTTAAATTTTTAAAAACAAGTCAGAGTTTAGAGAAAAAAAAAATAAAAAATCCAACAACACATGGAAAGTATTATTTCCCAGTATATGTATGAGCATAAAGAGTGATAACGTCCCAAAAAAGCACAACGAAAGAACAGTGTGTATGGGCAGTACCACTGACGACATTTTCCATCAGTTGCAAAACGTCAGCATTATTAGCAGCAAGACTATTTCAGTTGAATGTTACAGAATGTCAAGGGAAATCTCCCTTACTCCAAGTGTAGCTCCCCCTAGAGCCTTGGAGGTAAGCTTCTCAAGTTAGAGGACAAGACATCCTCACCATTTTTTACAATAACCGTTGGAGGAGGAACATCCACAAAGACTTGTCTTCTCATGACACAATCAGGGCTCATCCTGGACTTCGCTGTAGAACCAGCTACACTATGCACAGTCCAATCGCAGCTCGAGAATGTACCTCACTTCCACACAAAGGTGGCTACATTTCCAGAGCTTTAATATAATGAAACAATTTCTATACATAAAAAACAATTTATGGTGTCACCTTGACCGCAACAATCAGTTAAACGCTGGGGCATTATTGTGACACTGCAGAATTTCGAGCATACAGTAAGAGGTTAGAGGTTTGTTTTTACCCATTTGGTTCAATCATTCCGATTTCAGTCTCTGTGGAATTCAAGTCCCACTTGAGGATCAGAAGCCTCATTAAGAGGGCAAGTATTAAATGTCATAGTAGCTTTACATAACTTGTCTCATATCCCGTCCTATTACAGAATCTATTGTGGGACAATGCTGAGAGCAGCTGTGCTATTTCGTTTTATGAACTATCAAGGACAAATTCTGAAAATATTGACTAGTGTTTTCCGCCACTTTCGTCAATGGGGATTATTCCTTGCAAATTCACAGAAAAATGAACGGTAAATAGTCGTAATAATACACGATCAGACAAAAAAAGCCATCTGACTCACATAGCACTGCAGAATAGTATGTCAGTTCTGTCCTCATCAAATGTCACTAACAAATTCCTTCATGGAAAACAAAAGACTGAAAAACTTTAGAAACCTGAAAAACAGCATACGACGTTCAATTAATACACCGATATGCCCCATTTTTGCGACAATAAATTAAAATAACTCAAGTACAACTACAATGAGGCCTAACACCCATCAGGAAATGGAGAATGACTCTTTCCCCTTGTTCGGTGTCCTGTGTGATGCTTGCATAGTGTGTTTTAACCTTCCTCTCTGGTGATTTAATATGCTTACTCACACCAAATCTGCTCGGCCCACATCAGCACAGCTATTTATCGGTTCACACGAAGTTCACAAGAGGACAAAACCGGAAAAGCATCCGTTGCGGACAGTCACGGTGGACCTCAGGCACCACTCCAACATTAACGCCGAAGATCCAAAACGAACAAAAAGTTCTGCAATATAAAAGCATGCATGTAATGAATGTACACCTGCACCTAGGAGGGGCGCCGACACAGTTGACGGTAGGTGAGGAATAAAAGCTACAAATATTCAAAGAGATTTTTTTTGTGGAGATACTTTTCAAAAATATTCAGATAGCACATATTTTACACAACTGTCTGTTTTTAGAGCTTTACAGGGGAAAAGACGACAAAAAAAAAAAAAAAGAGAAGATATTTTAAACTCTAAAGGAAACAAAAAGGTCTTATTCTGAGCAGTTTATGGCACATATTTAATGGTATGTTTTATAAAATTGTTCAACATACTCCATTTATAATCATGATACAATATACATCCCCTCCACAACGGTAATATCGACATACAAACGTGTGTTTGTGCAAATTAGCCATCAGGATAGAAGTCTGAAGACCACACTGGCCTTTAAACATAACTTGAGCTTGTGACAAATAGAAGGACAGACTACAGCCTTGCAGAATAAAAACAAACAGATCAGTTTTGCTGCACTATACTCAATCAGCTATTTCAACGGCGGTGAGTATTGAAAACGTGGCAGCTTTGAACTGTGCATGTTAGTCAGGCAGTTGCAGGGGGCAAACGGTCAGTTTGGCAGTTTTGCCGTCCAATCAGCCGGGGGTGAAATCAGCAAGAACTGCTGTGTTTGTAGGAAGCTGTAACGGCTATACTGACTGTATACTCAATATCCTAGAGCAAAATCAGCAGGAGACCATTAATAAGTTAACTTTTCCTACAAGGATATTGCAAATTTTGGCTTGATTTTTATATTGCATTTAAAAACTGGAACATTGCCTTAATATAAATGTGTTATTGTGGACTAGTGGCACAATGGATACTGCCTCCGACTACGGACTAGAAGATTCTAGGTTCGACTCCTGGCAAGCGTGAGCATCTTCCTTTAGGAAGCACTGTGTGGCTCAATGAGTTAGGACCCTGCGCCCCCGATCAGAAGGTCACTTGTTTGATTTCCTGGGTCTGGCAGAATAATGTCACCTTCGGGCCCCTGAGTAAGGCCCTTAAGCCCCCCCCCCCAAACTGCTCTGGGGCAGTACACGCTGGCTGACCCTGTATCACACACACACACAGAATATTTTATTATGCACCCATTGTCTAGCAGTCCATGACATAAAAAGCCTCAGCAAATACTGTGTGCCATTAAACAAAAGGTGAACGGACAAATGATGCATGTCAGATGTAAAAGTTATACTGACCATATGCACAGAAAGTATTATAAATACCATTTGCTGAAGAGTTCTTTCAACAACTGATGGCCAAGCTCATATACTACTTAATACATACTCTGTGTGTGTGTGTGTGTGTTATATATATATATATATATATTATAATATAATATAGAGTATGTATTAAGTAGTATATGAGCTAAATAAATAAAATGAAACCTATAGCAGTGTTTCTCGACCCAGTCCTCAGGGGCCCCAAGTCTACATTTTCGCTCCCACACAGCTGGAAGCAGCAAATAAAAATGGATTCTCTGTTGATCACTGATGCCCTGGTTGAGAAACACCAACCTATAGAATAAAGAAGCCTAAGCAATAGTGGAGGTTTCCAAACCAACCCATAACTTAGGATCCCCCGGCCATTTCGCATATTCATCCTAGTTCACCACCAAACAAACAATCTGATAAAGGTAATCCGATAATCTTTGAGTCCATTATACAAATCAGGATGCACAACTGACATCTGCGTACACAGCCTGTGATGCTAAAGTACGCTACTCAAAAGATACTGATAATTAGCCTAACATGTTTGTTTGAACTGTGACACCAGGACCACTTAAGGGACAAAAAATGGGAGGGTATTAGAGTCCCCATCACTAGACAGGCCGAGGTTCCAGCATTGACCTGGAGCCCTGGATAATGAAGCATGTCCTCATACAGGTGCTGGGAGCCACCCAGAGACAGAGGCAGTGTTTATCAGCACAAGCTACGCATTTACTATTGGGCAAAAACAGTCATTATACATAACGCTAAATAAAGTGTTCCTTATTTAGGAGATGTACTGCAGCAGCATGTGACCAGCTAGCTAACTATGATCTGATTCAACATACTAGCCAATATTAACGATAGAGGAGACCATGAGGCGATCACATTCCAGCAAAGCCACAACGAATAAGATGATCAAAGACAGGAAGTCTGAAAGATATTTGCCTAGGCTGACCGTTTCAAATAATGAGATGTTTTTATGAAGATGCAGTGAAATTTAACAGAGTGGAGGGGGCAGCAGACCCCAGAAAAAAAAACACTGCCATCTGGGCCAGAGACGCTAAACCAGCATCTATACGTCGACCAGGAAGCCTGAAGTGTCGCTGACTGGGAAAGCACAAGGAGACTCGTCAGCCCTACACAGCTTTTTGGAACACGGTGTTTTGGGTAATAGGGGTGCTTTGGGGGCACTGAAGTACATCAAGGAACTTCACGTAAAATTTGCTTTAAATATACTGACCATCATATTTCTTTTTAAAAGTCAGTTATTGGTCGTCTGATCCTTGGGAGAGTGGGACACTGACATTGATGTAGGCTCTGGCGGAAACCCAGCAGAGTCTGACAATCTTGGTCCACTTCGCGGCTGCTTTAAGCTACAGGCCTTCAGTGAAATGTACTACATTTAAATTTCAAATCACACATCACATTTCCTATTATAACAAAAACGTTGAGAATTTGAAAGACAAGAAAAACGCCAAAGGAGACAATACAAAGACCTTTTCAAAATAGGCAACCAAAACAATGAAAGGTACAATGACAACTTCACAGAAGTTAAATCTCGTATTTAATTGCAGTCACTTTTTTTGTGTGATTGCAAGCTATATCACCAGTGCTCTGCACAGGGACAAATCTTACAAGCACTGAGCGATCAATAAAAAAGTAGGAGACTACAGTGCATTATAACCCAACCTAAAGTTGTCCTTTACAAGATGCCCTATCAGTCACATTAAACTAGGTGTCAGGCTTATTCTGTGGAGCAGTACGTCTGGGCTACTTTTTATGCCAGCCCATTCCCTGGACTTAATCATTTAGTTAATTGTCACCCTTATTACTTTCATAGCCCCCCCCCCCCCCACACACACACACACAGTTCTGCTAATCCAGGGTGAGGCAACCCCTCATCCTGGAATGTTGGTATCACCTGATCTCATGCAGATAGTAACTCATCATAAAGGATGATTTTCTTCTTCTTCTTATTTATTTGCATAAGCACATTGGAATGCTTCTCTTCACCCATCCCATCTTGCTCTCCATAACAGGGTCTCCTAACATGCAGCACCACTGGAGCTGAGGGTCCCCCAGGGACCCCCAGACATGTGACTGCTCTGCTGAGGCCGGGGCTCAAACCAATGACCTTCTGATGACGGCCACAGAGACTCAGTAACTCATCTTTGAGTGGCTCAGGGGACCATCTGCCTGACATCAGGTGCAGTTCAGAGATCAGGTAGGATGGAAAACCTGCTGGATCCCAGCACTCCAGGATCAGGGCTGCCCACCCCAGTGGTAATCCATCAGCTGCAAGGGTAAGAAATTAGAGAAAACACCACAATACAAGCAGGTGTATGGGAACAGTTCAAGACCCCGATTTTAATAATTATTAAAAATGCATCACTGATTTTGGATACAGTAAAATTGATGATAATCTTAAAAATAAAGAAAAATAAATTGCACACCAGAAAAAAAAAAAGCAGTGTTCCATCCTACTGTACCTGTCGAAAAGTTTCCAGTTTATTTTGGTCTATAAACGAATTTTTGAAAGCCACAAGAAAGATCAACACCCTTGATAAACATGGGGTCGAGTAATGACAAATGTAGGAATAATAAAAAATAAGCTTCAGTCGGTCAACAGCTCTACCTCCAACTGAAACCAAAAAGGTTTCTGCACATTAGGTCATGTTTTGCCATTTGCACATTGGGTCATTAACGGCAGTACCGTGCGACGCATTTAAAGGGTTCACTTTCCATGTGCTGAACAGCCCTCAGGACATCGAGATTTAATGTAGCACAGTTGAAATTCCCCGGTTTGATTCCCGGGTTTTTTTCCTAGGCACCCATATATCGCACGGTGTCATGGTATCGGACTCGAAGTATTCACTGACTGACAAGTTTAGTCCGGGTTACATTACAGAAGCTATGAAAGCAGTCCATCTCCCACGCCACACATACTCCTCGGATGTGTCACAGCCATGTTAACGCACGGAGGCGGCCCCACATTTCCTCTCTATGTTCGAAATTTCACCCTGAGTAGGTTAGCATAGCATAGCACTGCACAGCACAGTATACAAAGCAAATTATGCTTAAAGCATTAAGCTTCTGATAAGCCAACAAAATTAGACAAATACATAAAATGATGTGCATATATGTGCAACTATAAACACACACACAGTCTTTGTGGGGACTCTCCATTCATCCCTACAGCTATAACCCTAATCCCAAAAATAAACAACTTTAACCCCTACACAGACCTAATCTTAACCATACATATCCAAACAAAATAAGGTTTTTGGAACTTTTAGGTTTTTTGATTGCATTCACAGATTCTTTAAAATTGAGTTTCCCCTTGTGGGGGCCATGAAAAATGTCCCCACAGAGTGAAAATAACAGATTTTTATAACATTGTGTGAGACGTTTAAAGATCCTGCTTTGCATAGCAATTGAAGCGAACAAGAGAGAGAGTCACCACATATAAAATTAATTGTAGAGTCTGTTATGACAGACTTTAATCACGATCAGTGATACCGCGTTTCATTGATTGGGTCTTCAAGCGTATGGAGTGGGTACAGTCCAGAGACTAATACCAAAAATGATCATTATGCTAATGATACGCTGGTACCCAGAGTTTTAAGCAGAACTGCCAATCACACCCTATTATACGGCTACAATGGACACTCTGACTGAAATAAATAAACGAAGGCAAATGTGAATGGTCGCAGTGATTATAATGGAAGCCTTCTCTTTCATGGATCAGCGAGAATACGACTATTGCGGATATAATACAGAGCCGCTTTATCATGGCTCAGATACGTTATGACAAACTCTCCGTCGGAAAACAACGTCACAGTGCTGAGCCGCAGCTACCACGGGCTGCATTTCGAAGTGCTTTAGACATATGGCACTAACTACACAACATCTTGTAATAACATTGGAGGTCGGAGTCCACAGAGAAGGATATTGAGGGAAAAGCTCGAACGCTTGGGGAGAGCAAACAGAAGTGGGGATCCGAGGTGGGCGAACGGGGAAACGTACTGGCACACTCGTTTTATGATGGCTAGGCAAACGTCACTGAAATTACCAGCTTTGTGTTCTCTATTAGACAAGCAGCTGGTTAACCACCGAGAGCGGAGACGCTCACAAAAACTCTACGATTCGATCACTCATGGTGATGCGCAGGCAAAGGATCTTCTCCCCAGTTTCCTTCCCTCCTCCAGAAACACCCCCACCTGCAGCATTTCATATACATAGAGATAAAGATACATTTTATTTATCGAGTAGACGCTTTCATCCAAAGTAATGTACAGTTAAGGAAGCAGGATCAGACAGTTCCCAGAGCAACTGGGGGGTTTATGTTCAAGGGCCCAACGGTGAAATCACTCTGCCGACCACAGGAGCTGGCAGCTTTCCGACCCCAGGCAAAGTGTCCCAACCTGCCGAGGCACACAGGGCCCCCAGAAACAAGAACATTTAGGGGGGGTGGGGGGAAGCAGACAATGAGAAACCTCACTTAAAAGCATCCTGCTTCGAGATAATTTCTAAATATGTTGGGCAAGTGCTACTGAATAAAACTCACAGCATCCTATTAATGAATCAAGTTGGAGCAAGAAGGGCAACTGGTGAATGTTTAGGGCAAAACTATTAGTTTCATTAGGACTGTCATTGTAAATAAAATATACTCATATTTACGAAACAGCTTCTTTTTTGAAGCTGAACCCTGATTAGCTTTGAGTGTTGAGAACATTTGTTTTTTTTAGGTAATTTTTATAATTTTGTGATTAATATATACTAAACCTTACTTACTAATTTACTTGTGTTAAGAATGCATTAGGCAGGTAAAGCTAATTGTGCAGCAGCTAAAATGCATGTCGGTTTTAACCCCACAAATTCGTCCTCCAACTCTTTTTAAATAGCGACGTTTATTAGAGGAAACATTGCCTTACAAAACCCAGCAGACCCTGGCAGCTATCCAGAGGTCACTGTAAATCATCTTCTCCCAAACCTGGGCTGTGATCAACAAAACACACTGCAACTAATTCTTCTTGGACATCTGCCGAACACAAGTCACGCACAGGACACTGCTACCTTGCAACAATATGGCCGCCACACAGGGACACGTTTTTTTTTTTTTTTGAAGGATATGGAACTTAGGATGTTGTGCTGAATGATTAAAACCTCCATGTACGATTTCATCAGCGAGAAAAGGACATTAACCCCAGCTAGACAACTTCCATTAAATCATTCAGAGAACACTTAACTTAAAAACTAGTACTTAACATTGTCACTGAGATGGACATAAAATTTAAGAAATATGACATGAGGAATTGGGAGTGAAAATAGTCCGATCTAAAAGAATGTAGTTAACTAAAAATCATTTGGACTTTATAAATAGCTTAAACTACAGCAATAAACCAGGTATTGGAGATGACACTGAGCCAAATCAGCATGCTAATTTCTCCAAATTGCTCTTCGTATGGGACTCAAGTGCCAGCAACAAGTAGAACTCCTGAAATCCAATGTGCTGCATCTTTTAAATCAAACAAAATTTCAAAAATTCTCTTTACACGCAGCTTTTATTAAAGGTACAGGTACATTTTCAGAGTCACAAAACTGCGGCTTGCAGCTACATTTTAGAATCTATTTTTGTGTCAAACTAAAATTCACATAAATTAGCCCCCTTAGCAGTAAACGTAACTAAAGTTTTTTTTGTTTTTTTTTTTTTATGTGCAGTGAGAGCATTTTTGTGTAAATCCATTTTCTAAACGACTAATTCAATGGAAAGCCATGATGCTACATACGATTGTATTTTTAGTACCTAAATATCTCACTGTTTGGCAATAGTTTTACACCAATATGCAGGGGGAAAGAAATCCAAATACAAGCTTGTTTTTACCAATTAACACTTTGCTTACCAGTTGAATCAACAATATATAAAATTTAACAAAATGCAGTTTGTGTGGTTCAAAACAGTCATCTGGAAGAAATTAAAGTACTGTACTCAGATTGGAGATTAAGAAGCCAGAACGAGAAATTTAAAATGGTGAAATCAAAGTTTGAAGCCGCTTACAGTATGTGCAGGAAGGATTTTTGTATTGAAAGAACCTCTGCCAAGTCAGTGATTTTTTTCCCCTAAAAGCTGTAAATAAAATTTACATTAGTTACACTGCAGTTATAAGCATCCCTGGACTTTGCCCACCAGTGACGTCAGTAAAGTTTCATGGGTTTGCATTGAAGGTTATTAACACGCAAAACAAATGGCCACTTTGTGCATATGAAGGCCTATTTACGAAGAGATACATGGCAATATTTATAGGACCGTCAGCCACCAGGGACCGTAGCGCTGATAGCAGTAAAGCTGACAGGATTCCTACCAGAATGTCATCAATTCATGGCAAGTATTTAAAATGATCCTCTGAACTGGGGCGTAAATACTACACACAATGCAAGGACACCCGTTTCATTTTTTTAAATGTGTGATCTTGACATGCAAATGTCATTTTGGGGGTGTGGGGGGGGGGGGTAGAGTATCATATGCAAAATGTAACATCTCTCAGGTGACAGGCTATATGAAGCATGGATGTTTGGAGAAAAAAAAAAAAAACACAAGATGAGGGAAAGGGAAAAAAAAAAAAAAAAAAAAAAAAAAAAAAAAAAAAAAAAAAAACCCCAAAAAAAAAAAAAAAAAAACAAAACCAAAAAACAAATTTAAAAAAAAAAACGCCAATTGAGCAAGAAA
>JAODLD010000030.1:19216991-19232393 GCA_026781065.1 Mormyrops boulengeri | reverse complement strand
CAGTCTATATCCAGATGTTTTTTTTTTATAAAAAAAAAAAAAAACACACCCTGCGGTAAAGTCAAAAAAAAAAAAAAAAAACACACACACACACACACACACACACACACACACACACACATTCAGAAGAGCAAAGCCATACACGAATTGTAGATAATAAACGGCCTATGCTGCAAGTAATTATTTTTTTGCACCTCTGCGAGAAAAGGCTATCTGTCATTTCTCTTTTTATCAATACATCAGTGTGGTTCCTTTCATGTGGATTTTCTTTGCTAAGTGTTGTGCAGACACTTAACAACCATTAAATGAAACACGCAGATACGATCTTTGTCCAAGCTCTTTGTACAGAATAAACAGCCAAATATGCAAAACTAGCACTTTGAAGGAAATTCCTGCCAAGATAATTACCCAAGAAAATAAGGCTGGATCCAATGTGCGTTACATTTAAGTTGGAGCATCTACACATCACCCCTCAGGTACCATGGGGAGAAAACAAGATTAAGGCTCACCAAATAAATCCCAGGACCAGAACTCTGAAAAGACACCAGTATTAATTAAACGGGTGATCTGAGACATGAATCTTTTTCATTAACCTCAGATTTTTACCGTTTCACTTTCAAATAAGTTTAAGAGTCCCCCCCCCCCTTTTTAAAATTTTAGAAAATTCAGGTGGTGAACACTGCAACAGAGAATTTAAAAAAAAAAAAAAAAAAAAAACAGCACAATTTGCTTTCTGATGTAATAATTCACTTTTTCTGATACATTTCCTAATGACCTGCATCCTGCACAGACAAAAGGCTCCTGGGGAAGCCGCCGATAATGAATTTTTAAGACCACCATGTTAAAATGAGAACAACACAGCAGTTCAGCCACAAATACACCATATTAGCAAAATCTCATAAGTTGAAAGCGCATTGTGATACATGTGTAAAGTATTATAAAATTAAGCTAATAGGTTTTTCCCTCAAACATTTGTTTCACATACTACACTACAGCTCAACAGCAAACAATTTCTAGCACAAGTACAGGAGATTTGTGCAGCTCAGCTGGGTAGAAGATTTTCTCTCTCTTTTTTTTTTTAATGCAATTTTGCAGCACATCCAACAGCAATCCCTTTTGAAATTGTGCATCATTACGCCATTCATCCACCTAAAAAAACACTGCTGATCACTGCCATTTCAATTAAAACATACCTATAGCCATTACTACCAAATAACAGAACTCTGCCCCCCCCCTCCCCCAAGACCTATTCCTTTGGAATTTGAGGTTAAACAGGCAGCCAATATTAACATCCAGAAAAATTCACACAAATCCACACAATTGTACCACATTAGTTCCAATGCCACTCTGCTAGGGCCCAGTAGTGCTTAGTGGTCACGTATTTACAATAGCATGCCAATTTTAACATATATAGATTCATAACCAAGTAATGCTCTAAATATTAAAATCTGTCATTTAAAAATTCCTTACAAAAGAAAATTAACTGCGTTAGCAGCATCATCATGGGTAATAATCATGTATCATAAAAAAAAAAATAAAAGACGACGTTATTTAGCAGAATAATAAAGAGTCATTTAATGAAACTACAGGATAAGAAAAAAAAATAATGTGACACATCCAGTTAAGTACCTTTATAGAAAGAAAACAGACATTTAATTATTTGGCGGGAAAGCCATCTCTTTTCGGCCAATATATAACCACAATATACACTCAGCGGACAATTTATTAGGTACACCGGCTTGTTAATACAGAACATCCGGCTCCTTCAAATACTGAATCGTGTGGCGGCCACTAGATACATAAAGCACACAGACTGGGTCAGGAGGTTCAGGCACTGTGTGGCTAAGATGGCCACACAGTACCTGATGGCCAAGATACGCAGTCCAAGCAATTTTGAACACGGCGTGACTGTTGGGGCCAGATGTGGCGGTTCCAGGATCTCAGAACCCCCCCCCAGGGATTTTCATACGCGACAGTGCATATAGTTTACAGAGTGTGGTGCGATAAACAAAACAAAAAAAAAAAAAAACACGTCCAGTCAGCGACAGCTCTGCAGCTGAAAACACCTTGTTAATGAGAGAGGTCAGGGGAAAACGGCCAGACTCATTAAAGCTAACAGGAAGGCCAATAGTGCAAAAATAACAGCCCAGTATGGAACCATGCGCAGAAAGCTGCCGCTGAACGCACAACTCGTTTATCCTTGAAGGGGTTCCTGCAGCAGTAATGAGTCCTACCCAGTACTAGCAAGCGCTACGTAAAATTGTTGCCACTATGATGTGTAAACTTTAGTCAACGCAGTGGTTTAATGCTTAGTGCATTCTCTTCAGACCTGGCTAACAGTATATGCAAACACAATATGAATAGTGTGCAAAAATGCTTCTGTATTTCACAAATGATACCTTCTAACATTGATATTAGATTTATAGCTTAAACTACAGCATTAAAGATTTGCAGACAAACAGTAACTCTACTCTCTGTATACTCAAGGCTTGGCTGCACCCCAGCAGTATTACTCAAACCAATACTGAGCTCGTGCCTGTAAATTCATGACAGAAAAGGAAATAAACCACTCAGGAGAAAGAAAAATTAATCACAGAAATGGACTTGTGGTGTTTGTTTGAAAGGTCCAAGAAACAACATTTACAAAACTGACACTTTCATGAATGCACAAGTTAACTTCAAAGTACCACAGAAACAAGACAGTTTGTGGTAAAATATAATCAACAGCCAAAACAGTTATGATAACATATACACGGTAATCACATAAACTTTAGAATTTCTTTTTGTGTAACAGAATAAAAATGACCTCAGTAATATATACTTTAAATGCATAGTGGGCTTCGTGAATCAGAATTAAACACATCATTTAAATGTTCAATTAAAATAAATGGACTGGTATCGCACTGACAAACACTAGCAGACAAGGAACGGTTTATGATTAATGCAACACAGCACAGACGGGAAAACAAACAGTGACGTTTAATCGTCCTGTGTATAAAGTCAAGGTAAGGACAAAAACAAATAAACTACAATTAATGACTGCTGAAACTGGGTGTAACATTTTCGGTTGTCAATTCGAGAAGGGGGGGGGGGGTTAGAAAGAAAGAGTTTTGAAATTACTGGTTAACAGAAATGTCAAAACATTTTAATTTCTCTGTACAGCTCAGTAAAAAAAGGCTACTATATGGTTAATATAATGAGATGTTGTAACAGATGTTGTTGAGAACCGGTGTGTTGCGACTGATGAGGCAGCCTCATCTTAATATGATGCACAGTTTGCACAATCGGAGTTCCTTTAATGGTTAACGGTGTCCCATTATCCTTCTATGCACTTACAGAACTTCAATCAGATCTGATGAGGGACGTTAGTGCGACTGGCGACATCGGAGCAAAGCAGTGTTATGCATTCAGCGTTTTCAGGAAAAGCTGAACAGTAATAACATTCATAAACGATCACTGTGATCAGACACTCGCCTCTCCATAATGCTAACTTATCACGGCCCGCAGCTTTACGTATTACTTCGGCAGGTCAAGAGACAAGAAATTGTTCGGCTGAAATTTAGAGAGCTTACTCCGCTCCCACTCCCCCAGTCCGAGCGCATGCGCAGAACCGCCGATCGCGCGCACACACCATATGCTGCTCCAGGGATGACAACACGCAGTCACTGCTCAGTCGCCTCTCTATTCCTGTCACCATCGCGTACCAGAACGGCAATCCATAAAGCCCCCCAAAAAGCCACAAAAGTAGCCGCATGCATGTCAGCGCCGTCACGGTCCCCCGGTCCTCTTACCTCACCGGTCGCCGCGAGCCTCCAGCCCCCGTGTCCGTCCTTGTTCGCTTAAAAACCCGGAGCGCTTCTCCGCTTCACAGTCAACGACGTTTCATTATATACCAAAGAAAAAGTACAGAGCTCGGATATTTCTAAAGTACCTCCCTAATACAAACCAGGGGCCGTCAGAGGCTGCGTACAACTACTCGATCACAGCGATAAAGTGAATAGGGACCGGCAGATGGCACGGAGATCCATACTGCCGACAGCAAACGCCTGAATTCAAGTACAAGCGACTGTCTAATCACACACTCTATGAAGCCGTTTTAGTCCTGATTTTGCTCCTCCCCTCTTTTACGCCTCCCAATTTGTCGGGCCGCATAGCGCCCCGCTTTCTCCAAGCCGGGGAACTGCAATCGTACTGTCGGATTTCACGGATAGAAATAGCAACGTAATTTATAAATTATAATCTCCAAGAGTTATGCCCGCAGTGGGAGCGCACTATCCGATAACGCAATTACACGCAGAAGCACGGATACGCATTACTTCCTTATATAAAACCTGAACAATGATTTATAATATGCAGGATATTTTGGGCGGTGTTTTTATTGAATTAAAGTGACTACCCCTGGCACAGTGTAAGAGTATATCACCTCTGACAGTCATGGTTTCGGATTTTGTGCCTACCGTTTACACTTATATCCGACTTACATCCGATTTTTACTGCATGAGCCATGCAATACTGACAGCTAATTCAAGACATCCCATCTTATAATTTGATTTTGGTGTAACATTGTTACGTTAATTAAATTAAGGTGTAATCATTGTATCTTTTTAAAGAATCTTGAGTTGATTCAGCATTAATATTGTCTTGCATCAGTTTTGCTTTTTTTTACGCTAGTGTCTTTTAAAGTAGTGAATAAACAGCCGTATGTACTAAATACTACATATAAGTTGATTTCAGAGTGAAGCCCTAGACAAAGTGAACTCGGTTCTGCCTAAATTGTTTTTACGCATTTTTTCTACACTGAATAACTTTGGCTATAATATTTCCAAGTCTAATTATGTTAATTTAATCGCAAAAGGGTGTGAGGTCATAAATATTATGCCACCATGGATTAAAGAAACATGAAAATTGGACATAACCCTAACGCTGCATTTTCAGATAGGCCTAGTGTTCACATTTGTTTAGGTTGGGGTTGTCTGTTTTTGGCATACGACATTACGGGGTTAGAAGGTCAAGTTGTTTGTTTCTACAGCAAAGAAATGTCTAAATGGCAAAAATGCAAATTTAACTGATCCACATTTAATTAACCAGAAACATTTTAGGTTCCATGCAACTGAAATATCTTATATTATTGAAATATACATAATTTTGACTTCACTAAAGTTGTAGATATATGGAGTCGTTTTCCTCAGAACATTTTGGTAGGTAATATATTATTTCGTAGTGAATATAGCACACAATAAGACTGGGTTAACTTTGAGAAAACACAGCTAATTAAAATTGCATTTACACAACATAATTGGGAGTGAATAGGAAATGAGTTTAACATAATCAGAATTAATATACAATGTAAAGTTGTTCATCTTGACAAAGCAAATATTTAATTTCATTTATTCAACAGTTCCCAAGTTTGTTTGTTTCTTCCGTTTTATTGCTGCTGTTTAAGCAACTTCAACAGTAGTTGGTATTGACCATATTCAAAAGTGTTTAAACTCAAACTTTATTCATTTGCAGACACACATACTTAAAGTTAACAAATGCATCTAGTTAACTCATTAATTATGTTATGTTAAAGGCTTGCCACTTTATTATGGGCCTAAATAATGATGTTGTTGTTTTTAAATATCATGGATGTGTATGGATTGTGGTAACTAGTGCAAATGACAGTTTTTGTGCTTAGCCATGGATTTGTGCTGATTTCTGCATTACCTTGTTTTGTACAGAGTTACAGCATGCACAATACAAAACACTGTAAAGTCAACCCAGTATATTTGTGATGTCAAAAAACAAACAAGCAAACAAACAAACAAAAAATCCATTGTGAGGCATTTAGTTTACACCTATGATAAAGGAGTAATGTTTTACTGACACTAGATTAAAAATAATGTAATAATAAGCATAGAGGAAAAGTAATTTTATCATTGCTGAAAATTAATTATTTTGACCAAAACTAACAACAGCACATGAAAAGAACTGAAGTTTCAATGCTAAATTATAAAAATGTTTAAAGAAGTAAGTTGAGTAACTACATTATATCAGATCCAAAATGTACAATAGATTGCTGGGTCGCCAGCGACACAGATGGGTGAATGACTAAATAAAAGCTAAATGACGTTAACAGCAAAATAAATAAATAAAATAAATCTAATAGCTGCTGTGTATTTACATGCAAACATTTTCAAACTGACATTTGAATGGGTGTGTTTATCCTGCAAACACTACCGGTGAGTATCTAGGCAGAGCGCAGACGAAGAGGAAGTGACACGCGGTGAGCGTTTCATTTCCATTCGTTAGGAGACTAGCAAAGAACAGGTGCAGAAACAGTGAACGATTCCCCGAATGCTAGCTGAGGGAGGCCATGGAGCGGTTCACACAGTCTCTGCCTTTGATGCTCCCGTCTGCCCTATTTTTAGAATGTGGTCCTTAGTCCTTACCTCCCACTCATTGTACCTAAAGGCCAGTTATAAAAAAAGTATGGTTTTCTAAAGCCCATAAAATGGCTATAGTGGTCAACACTCAATATACAAAACAAGGATGTTTCAGTTAATTTCCTATTTTACATTGTTCTTTATTTTATCAGGTGCTATTACCCAAATGCCATCCCGGGAACAATGTGAGTTAAGGGCCTGGCTCAAGGACCTAATGGTGACATCACTCTACCAACCACAGAATTTGAACCGGTGACCTTCCAATCACAGACAACCTCCTAACCTGGAGAGCCACACGTTTCCTCTGGTTAACAGTAGGGGAAAACTCTTTATTGTAGCGACTTGCATGTTAAGTGCACCAGATGATTCCGGACTGCCGCACTTAGTAACAAACAAAAAGAAAAGGATATATTTTCCACAAAAAAAAATGTAAATAAAGGTGCCACCCAGACTTCTGAATTACACCACAATTTCAATGCCTGTCTTCTGTATTCTGCTTCATGAAATCCTATAATAAATTATTTTGCTATTTCAATGTGTTATCAATAAGTGCTTTTATATTCAACCTAAAATTGCACCTGTCTGCTGTCTCAGAGACGATGGCACATCTCTGTCATAGATATACACTTACAGCTGGAGTTTCTCGGCAACGAATACGCTCTTGTGCAGCAAACACACTTAAGTGCATATAGCAGCATGGAAGCATTCAGGAGACAAAGCCCAAGTGCGGTGGCTCAAATCGAGCCAATAGTGCCACTCTGGGTAAGTAAGTACATGATAAAGTAATCTAACATTCAACAAATTGAGGACATTTTTGAATTAATAATTAGCAAAATACATTTGTGAACACTTTTCTACAAAGCGATAATTGAGAAGGCAGGGTTGGACAGTCCCTGGAGCGATTGAAGGTTAAGAGCTTCGCTCAAGGGCCCATCGGTGACATCACTCTGCTGACCACCGGTGACCTTCTGCACATGAGCACAGCAAGCTAACCTGGGGCCAAACACCACCCCCACATGAAAACACAGAAAAATATGTAAATGTTGCTGAAAATAGTGCTATCATTATTTTTGTTTGATTGTTAGAATAATGTGACTTCCTGGGATAGAGTCCAGATTCATTGTTATCCTGTGTTGGATAAGAGTGTATGGTACAGGGATAGGTGGTTGAATATCACTATAGCTAAATAGAGTAATTCAATAAAGTATGTTTATTTAATTTAATATATTTGTATTTTCACATTTAAGTGGTGCACTTGAGATCCTTGTTCTTCTGTAACAAAACTCAAAATTAATTTGCAGCTTAGACAATTCAGCATATTAATAAAAAAACAGAGAATTTACCAAGAAAGGAGTATTTCAAAGTGACTTTGAGGTGAAAATACAGGAATGCTCTGGAGGTCTCGCCAAGATGCTCATCTCCCATTAGCCATAACTGGAGGTCCCAAGGATTCATTGAACTATGCTGATAAGGGACATGGAATGAAGACACAGGAACAGAGGTCAGCACAATTAGCATTAGAAAGCCCTAGAGAAACCAAGCTGTTTGTCCAGGCAAATCCTAAATTGCATTGCTGTACTGTGGACCTTTCATACACCAGAGCAATTGGAATGGAGCTGATGGACCAGGCATCTGTTTACTGATTAAAGTTTAATGTATCTGTTGAGCTACCATTGCTTATTGTGGGGTTTGCTCTTTAGCCAGTGAACTTTGCATCAAGCCTATATACTGTGCTGTGACAGTGTGTCTGTCTTCCCATTGCCCTCCTTTTTTGCTTGTCCATAATACCTAATTGTGTATGACCCCAAACAAATTTAGGACAATACAAAGGACAACATGAGTAAACAACACACAGTTTTTAATGATTGTTTGATTGAAGGAAAAAAATATATGTATATTATAATAATAATATGATAATAATAATACTCCGACACCCATATCACCCATGTGACAAAGTAATTCCCCCCTCCCCCAAATGTAATACTTGGTTGTGGCCGTTTTAGCAGCAACAACTGCAATCAAGCAATCAAATTTTTGCAGTAAGAGGAGGTCTTTGGCATCGCTGTGGAGAAATGTTGGCTCATTCTGCTCTACAGAATTATTTTACTGCAACCACACTGCAAGGTTTTTAACTACAAACTGACCATTTAAGGTCTCGCCAGAGCATTCCAATGGGGTTCGATTCGGATTTTGACCTGGCCGCTCCAAAACATTAATGTCTTTTCAGCCATTCAGATGTGGTCTTGCTCTCGTGCTTCTGATCTTTGTGCCGTTGCATGACCCAGTTGTGCTTGAGCTTCGAATCAAGGAGCGATGACCGGACCGGAGTCTCCTTCAACACTTTCTGATAGACTCATAGAAGCTCTGAATTCATGCATGCCATAATTTCAGCAAATCGCCCAGGCCCTGGAGCAGCAAAGCATCCCAACACCATTTCTTCCACCGTGTTCAACTTTGGGCATGATTTTCTTTGTGTGGAAAGCAGTGTCAGCTGATGTAGCAGGACCCATGTCTTCTGAGTCGTTCATGCAGAATCATTAACTGACCTAAGAAAGGCCCGCAGTTCCTTAGATGTTCATTTGGGGTCTGCTATGACCTCTCTGTTGAGTTTTTATGCGGCATTGGAGCACTTCTGCTAGGCCAGCCACTCCTGGGCAGATTTGCTACTGTTCCAGGTTTTTTTTCCCATTTGGAGATGATGGCTCTCACAGTGGTCTGCTGGAGTCCAAGCGTTTTGGAGAAGGCTTTGAAATATCAGTCGGGGAAAGGGTGCAATTACTTTCATTCTCAGGTCTTCAGTAAGTTCTTTTGATCGAGGCCTGGCAGGCTGCTGTTTCTTGCGACCCCTTATCCAACTCCATTTATTGGTGGAATGGTTCTATTTAAGATATGGGTAGATTCGACAGGGCTAGCAGCGGCCAAGCTTGGCCGTGTCCAGTTTAATTTAAGCCGTTATCATTTAGATGAGGTTCATTGGTTGATTAAGTGACCAATTGCGTTGGCCCACAGGTGATATGGATATTAGTGAATTATTTTTCTTCAGTGAAGCAAACGGGCATTTAAAACCAGTGCTTTGTGTTTGCTCAGGTTGTCTTTTGTATTGTTCTAAATGTGTTTGGGGATCAGATACAATTAAGTGTTATGAATAAGAAAAAAAATCAAAGGGATCAGGATGGGGGCAAATATTTTGTCACGGCAATATATTTTATTGCTATTAGTTTGTATAAAACCTTCTTAATATGTACCAAAAAGTTATGTATATATGGGTTATGCATATTATAAACACAGAGGGACATAAAAATTACCAGCAGTGACTTGCAAATATACTCATCCCATCATTCATCGGATGCGACAAAATGATGATGCATATAATCGTTGTGTAGTATTACTATCTTGTATATCATCTTGTGTGACCTGTCATCTTTTTGTAGTTTTACATAAATGTCAATAAGACATTGTACTGCCTTCAAAGCTTCGCAGACTGGTAGCATACGTTAATTGCCTACTTTCCTGTGTGGTTAAATAATCATTTGCAGTGCTTTGCTAGAGCACAGGACATAGCTAATAGCATTTTTTATGTTTCGCAATAGTATCCCTGCTGATAAATGCTACATTCAATCACAGACCCTTAGAAATAAATAAATAATCATATATAAACTGAGATTTACTAGCTCAGAAAAAAAACAGCTGGATTTTTTATATTTTTAATTTATATTTCAGTTATATTCTGTGGGCTATGTGCGTGTGTGTGTTTGTGTGTATGTGTGGTCCAGATATACCTTACCTTGTGGGGACCAAATGTCCCCATGTATGATTACAGGTCTGTGTGTGTGTGTGCGTGTGTGTGTCAGCAGGCTAGGACACTATGCCCGTGATAGGAAGGTCCCACGTTTAAATCCTAAGGCTAACATTGTGTGTAACCATTGGGCCTCTGAGTGAGGCCCTTAACCCCCAGTTACTCCTGGGACTGCATGACCCTGTCTTCTCAAATACATGTCATGTTGGATAAAAGCATCTGGCAAATAAATATAGCATTTAATAAACATCTATGCCCTGCATTATTAGAAAGTCCGTAAAAGTAACCTTCCAATAGTGTGAATTGACTCTAGACAAAAGCAGCCAACCCGATGACACAGAAGTCGCGCCCAATGCAGTTCATTCCATTTTGCTTCAGACGGTCAATTATTTTTTTCTTTGCAACTCCAGCAATAGCCAATCACCGATTCAGTAATTCTCTGAGTCCGGCTACACCCCCTGCGGGCGATCAGAAATGAGTCTCCCCGCTTTCTCGGTAATGCGGCAAGGTTATCGTCGTGACGGAAATAGCGGAGTGCCTCGCCATTATCGCTACACTCCAGATGTGGTGGAGGGAGCCGACTTATGCAAGATGGCGGGACGTGGTCTGCGTGCGGAAGGGTGGCCACGCACGGTTGCCCGTCTCCCGTCCAAAACGGAGCCAGGAGTCTCTAATCCGTATGCTTCCTTTACAGGATCGCATCCGCAGATACAGCTGAATATAAATGCCCGTGTCAAGAGGATGATGGAGGCCACGATAGCAGGGAAGACGGTGGCAGAATTATCCATCAGACACACCCAGGTTTACGGGACAGTCCAAGAGCATAAGCAAAGCAGCATAAAGATCCGGTTAAGGGTCACGGATTGTTAGCCTACAGTCCCCTGTCCTGACCCACAATCCCTTTCAGCAGACGAGCTCAGGTATGGAGGACGAATTTAACTGACTTTGTGGTCCACACAAAGTGGTCCATGCATATCCCCTGTGGGCCTCTGCCTGTCCTATTTTTCAGTTAATTGTAACAAACAGTAATTACTCTCTTCTTGATGTTCTGAGCTGAATAGCATACTCAAGGAACAAAGCCCTTGGTACGTTTAGTTACCTGGGAGTCCTGAGCTTTTAGGGGAATTATTTTTTTTGTCCATGCAGCCATTAAGCTATGCATCTTGTCAGTGATATATTTAGATATTTTAAATGCACTTTTTTCTTCCTAATAATGCATAGGAGCTTGTCGATTCTTGTACTCTGCAGCCCCATGTTAAACAAGGAACCATGACAATGTACTGATAATTATGCTGAGTCGCTTGGTTTAACGGCAGCATTAAAGGGAAACTTTATTTCCACGCATATAACAGAAATTACTCCTGAATCATTCAAACAGGCTGGTAATTTCTCAATGAGATATTGGGTGATTTGTAACAAAATTGGACTGTGTGAATCTTCAGTGCCCTGAGTGTCTGGCTGATCAGTACTGCCTCACATTTACACTGGAAATGGCTGATTATGAAGATACTGAGAAAAGTCCCACTGCTTGCTGTTATCACATAACAATGCTATTATCACCGCCAGAAAACGGCTGGCTCGCACAGTCATGGGCTTAGGGATGGCTTCTTTCCTGCTGAGAGTCAGGATGGGCTAACTTAAAAACTTAGAGACGGGCGGATCAGGAGCCTGCCTCACACAACGTGGAAGACATGGTGCGAGAGACTCTCGTCCAGACCCCAGCCACAGACAGGGCACTCGTGCACTCACAAATGCACGCTGTCACTCCCTCAGTCACACAGCAACTGCAATCTGGACCCTGACTCACTGTCTTAAACTGCATGTCTTTGTACTGTGGGCAGTAATGCCACGTTTGGGGAATGTAAACTCCGCACACACAAATGCTGCTTGGGTACGATATGAACCAGAAATGCAAGCATCAGCCAATGGCATTTGTCAGCCAATGGCATTTGTCAGCCAATGGCAATACTTATTGTATTACTATTTAGATATTTGTCTGTAGTTTCTGGTACCGAAGATCGTGACACGTTGAATTTAATAACAGTACATATTAAATCGAAACTACAGAGGCAAAGGCTTCAGTCTCCCTTAGCATCCATATGATAGTAGTTCCATGACCACTTCATTCACAGCTGTCAGAAAGCATGGAAATAGCAGGTTTCACAATGTTACCCGCAGTATCTTTTGTGATTTCCTGCAAGATACATCCCTTTCAAGTCAGCACTGTTGTATTCCGTTTGGTAAAGGCTCTTTGTTCTATAGGCACCTAAGAGAAAACCATTCTAGAATCTCCAGTGCATACTTTACAATACATACAACCTCCTTCCCCTTGTCTCCTCACCACATTTGCAAATAGCCTTTGAACCTACATTTCGCTAATCTCCGGCTTTTAATTGCATTTTTGCCGAGGGTGACGTCTTGCAGGTAGATGTTTCTGCAGTGTTCATTGTTAAATAATATAGATGTCGTCTGTAGCCATCCATCAACTATCCATCTTTCCTACTGTTCATGCAGTATACAGGGTCAAGGTGAGTCTGCAGGACACCACAGGGAGCGCAGGTAGGCAGGGGTACACTCTGGGATGCCCGTCCATCACAGGTCATTTTAGCCTTGATCTTTTTTCATTCTTGTCTTAACTGACGCAAGCAGAAAAAGTAAATATCTATGGCCGCCAAAAAAATCCACAAAGACTTTCTATATACAACATAAATACTTATTTAATTGACAAACGAGGAGAGTGGAATTTGGAGGTAAAATTGAATGGCTGCACGCTTTAATAAGCGTTCCCGACACTTATAAGCATGAGCCTGTAATGGCAACGTGCCATCCGCCTGCTTTATGTGTGTTATTCTTAATCAGCTCATTTGACGTGGGCGAAAAGAGAGTCGGCCACTTTGGAGGAAGCTTTGCGGACGGTGATAAGCACGCCGGGAAAAATGGGGTAGAACCTCAAGCTGCAGTGGAAATGTTGCAGAAGGTTAATTAATTCCTGCTATAGCGTGCTCTCTGCAGCAATTGATTTCATTCATTTTAAATTGGTCGGCTTAAATCAAAAACTAAAACTCCTTATGTTGTTATTGTTATTATTATTATTATTATCATCATTATTAATAATAATAATAATAATAATAATAATAATAAAACATAGCACTGTATGGCATTAAATCAAAAAGAATCTCCGGTCTGCAATCCTGCTACTTACGGCTCGATCTACATAAATGCCAGGGCAAGAAATCCTTCTCATGCTTATAATTAATACAGGTGATGAAAACTAACCTGCAAAGTCATTGATAACCTGTAGAAAGGTTTACAAAGTGCCACCAGACTTTCGAAATCCACCTCAACTAAAATCACCGTACTTCTGTGATGAATATAACCATAAGCGTACAAAATCTGACAAATCAGCTAAAATAGCAGCTTTCCGATGACGTACGTTTTCGCAAACGTGCTTTAACAAGTACCGTTATAATATGGTTACCGTTTGTCGCAGCATTCCTGCTATAGGCTACATATTCCCATGGTGCAAACATAGCCAATGTATAGGAGGAGTGTAAAAATAATAAGGATAGCGCCAGGAAACGGTAACGGAAACTCTACGGGACAAACACATTAACAGATGGACCTAACAGCAGTTACTCAGAGGACATAAGCTGATAAGCCAAGGGGATGGGCGAATTGGTGCTGTGATTTCGGTACCTGAAGATAATGTGACAGACTGAATATCGATCCCTCAGAAAAAGCTGAAAATGGACGCGCTGCTGATAATATCTGACATGCAAGAACAGTATCAACCTGGGAAGCCTCTTAGGTCGCGGTTGACCCGTCAGTAAAGGAGTTCATCCAGAACCGGATGTGACGGCATTGGACTCCACGTTGCCCCAAACTGGGATAAACTCACCCGACAATCTTAGATGTGCCCCACCTGTTGTTATTTTTAACTCCAAATTAAAAACCCACCTGTTGCGCCTCTGATTACTTTCTCAGGTTAATCACAGCGCCATTGCATGTTTTATACATTATTTATTTATTTAAATGTTATTATTTACGCTACTGAATAAATGGCCAGAATGTTTCTTATTTCTCTTTTAATTAGCGTTTCATCTTCTAAATTGTGATGTCAGATTGATTATTATCTTATTATGTAGGTTGTTTTAATTGCATGTAATAAATGGTTGTACAAATTAAGTCGCTTTGCTTTGCTTTCGCTAAAATAAGGACAAACATTGTGATTTGCATTCTGATGACTTGCTGTTTCTGAAGTCTTGATGTTGCAGATGCATCATTAATATAAAATAGAATAAACTTTATTGATCCGTGGGGAAAACTACAAAAAAATATAATGTCAGTTTAATGTGGTGAACATTATTATTAATTTTATCCTTAATATCCTTAACACGAATTTTAGTTGATGAGGAGATATGTTTTTATGTTGTCAGGGGAATATGACCTATTAAAAGGTATCATAAATATTTTTACTTAAGAGTTTCAGTGTAAATATTTTAAACCTGACCTTAACCATAGTTAAAAATAGAATGTTTTGGTCACAGTTTCAGTTCCTTAACCACAAAGTGATTTGTGGAAACTCGTACACACACACACACACAGACACACACACACACACTCACACAAACACACACACATACACACAGAAACACACACACACAAGCACACACAATCAAACATACACACACATAAACACACACATACACACACACACACACACACACACACACATACCATAAGTGTAATTTAGATACATCAAGGATTTGGGCTGCAAAATGAATCCCACACATAAACTTGCAAACTCCAGACACACACACACACACACACACACAGAGTAAACAAACCACTGACCCTAGACGTCTGAGGCCATGGTGCTCACCACTGAGCCAGATCCACAACACTGATAACTATTGTGCACATTGTGTAATGGTGCATAGCATAGGGGAGGCCCACTGGGTATCAATGCTTTCTTCCCTCCCTGGGGTCGCAGGTTCGAATGCTGCCCACACCTCAGTGTAGACCAGTGCCCTCCTACAGTACAACAACATGCAGCTGATTATGTGTGAATGTGGTTCCCAGGAGCATCACCTGAGATTTATGAAAGGGGGGGGGGGGGGCTAAGCCGGTACGGGCGTTGGTCCTCCCCCGTTAAAAAATTTAAACTAAGTAGTGTACAGT
>JAODLD010000030.1:19205939-19216981 GCA_026781065.1 Mormyrops boulengeri | reverse complement strand
CCCCGCCCCCCCCCCCCCCCCACCCCCCCCCCGCCCCTTCGGGCTCCCGGGGGTCCCCCCCCCCCCCCCCCCCCCTCCCCCCCCGGGGGGGGGGGGGAGCTAAGCCTTTACTGGCTTAGCTCCTCCCCCTTTAAAATATTTAAACTAAGTAGTGTACATTTATTTGAGAGGGGTGCTGAATCCCCCCTAACACAACCCTAGTTGTGTGTGACACTAGTGATGCCACTGGTGTTTCCTGAGCTGGACTGACATCCCGTCCTGGCTGCTTCACCTACTGTGTTCCTGGCGTCTCCTGGAAAAGGCTCCAGGCTCTACGTAACCTTGTACTGGAAAAGTCATTACGGGAGATAGATTAACGGATGGCGAGGTAAGACAACAACAACAACTTTGTACTCCAACTTGATAATTTCCCACATTAGAAAAGCGAATCTTTGTGACTTATGAAAGCCAGATATAAAATCAATCACATAAATAATTCCCATGGTCAGTTACGATCTCCTGTATCTTTTATATATGTAGTCTTTAATTATTGTATTGCGAGTAACTGGAAGCCATTTCTTTTTGTCTCCTACAAAAAAAAAGCACAAAGGATAGGGTCCTGGTTCCCGCATATCCAAATGCTGTGCCCGCTTTGCTCACGCAGCTGTTAAATCAGCAGCTGGATTCTGTCAGCAGCTACAGGTCGATCGGTCTAGCAGCCTAACCGTATACCTATCTTGCCGCACTTAGCCGCACTTACTTTCATCATTTTATTCCAGAGCAACTCCTTTCCCTGCCTGGGAATTACAGCAGAGAGGTGTCTGCCCTCTTTTATTAGCCCTAAAAGTTTCATCCTTCACAGTTGCCTATAAATGAGTAATAAGATCAGGTGTGCTACAAAGCATAAGACCTGACGTCTCATTTCCTGAAGCGCAGGGAGGGAGACTTCCTGACAGTACATTAAAGGCACCCAGCTTGGAGGAACCAAGATACCACCCAGACGCGGTACTTCCTCTTCATTACGGCTCACTTGCCATAAACAGAAGATGTTACAGTGGCCGTACCCTTCACTCAACATCCACCTTGACCTGACAGCTGGCAGAAAATGTGTTTCAAAGAACTTTCTAAGAGAGAGCTACAGTTCTCGACCGTGGATGGAATTCTGAGCGCATTCTAATGGGGTCCGCTGTTGAATAACCGCAAGCTATGTAACATCTGATTGTGTGTTTGAGTGAAAGAGTTGGTCAGTGTTCATAATGCCGTGCGCCTGAGAATTGGCTCTCTGTATGTGTTTGCGTTTTTAAAAGGAATTAAAGGAAGCAATGTCTAAGGACTACATTCCACGAGGAGCAATACTCGTATTGTGTTTATTGATTATCATCATCGTTATTGTTATTATTTCTTTGGTGCATGAAGTCTCATTTATATTTGCTTTGCAGAATTTTTGGTATTTTACATTTTAAGAGAATATTAGGACTGCAAGTTTTTAGACGTAATATAATACTGTTTGTTTATTTTTTATTTATTACTGCCTCACTGTCATTTGTGTCCTTCTTCTTCTTCTTAATAATAATAATAACAATAACAACAATAATAATAATAATAATCCAGAACATATCCTGTATTTTTCTATAGAAATTGTACAGTTTCATTTCCAGCTGTCTCAGTTTGACCCAAGCGCACGGCTTAATAATCCTATTATCCCACGGAATGAATGAAATACTCCCCGTGATGAATTTAATCCGTTTGAGGATTCAGTCACCTGCTTCACTGGAGCACTGCACGACAGCGATCCAGATGCAAATCCGTCCAGTAGCATAATGCGATCCTTCTAGGAGCCTTGCGAGCATCAGGGGAATAGCAGCGCGCCTGGCGAGGCCAAAAAACAAACCGCGCATTACTATCAAGTTTCCCCGACCCCAACGTGAATCCGCCGGGCTATTCCTAAATAATGAGCGCCATCTGCTGGTAATAAGTTATTTTACGCAAAATATTTATATTACAATATATACGGGAATTAATGCGAGGGATTCAGGGCTAAAACTCATACTTTAAGGACATGAATAGAATACCGTTTTATTTATGAGAATAAGAAATAATAGCATAAGCCTTATTTGAAAGAAAATGAAAACCTTTAAACGGATTATGTCTATTTAAATAGGATCACTGGGTTTCTTTGATTTTCCTACCAATTAAAAAAAATTAAAATATCAAATGTTATGTGGATATTTTGGCCCCCTCTGAGAATAATTAAACTGATTGATTACGAACTAGCTTGAGGGTTCTTTCTAGGTAACATTAAAGATTTTAATGTAGAAATGCCAGCAGAATAACTGAGCTTATTCTTCTTCGTTAGAGTGCCTACTGTATACATATTTACGTCAACTTGATGGCACCTAATAATCAGAGGATATCTTTTGCCGTATGCTACCTGGGATAGGGTCCAGACCCCCTGTGACCAAGTTCTGGACGAGCTGCTACAAGATAGATATAAACGGATATATTTATTTAAATAAATAACACACTGTAATACAAACATTTTTCATGTATTATTCTGTAAGGAATCATGAACATGATTTTGTAATTATTTTTAAAGACAAATATTACAGTGTCTGAAAATTGTATTGGAGGAAACAATAGACCTCTCCTCGTTGATGACACTTTATATTTTATGATAAACGATTGTACCTAATGTGACAGAGATGTCCCAAGAACATATTGTGGATTGTATTTTGAAGAGTGACTAATCGATACCACCGTTTCCCCTAATCATTTATCCAACACTGTCAGAAAAAAGAGGACGAATTTGTACCTTGATTTGTCACTCAAGGGTCTTCCAAAAGTACCCTTAGCTGTAGGTAAATGTACCTTTTAAGATACAGAAATGGACTGTGAGGAACATTTTTGTAACATCAGGGTACATTATTGTTGTTTGTACTTTGGTGGTGTTCCTCAGAATCCGTTTCTGTACCTTAAATTAGACTAAAAGGTGCATTTCCCTACAGCTAGAATACAATTTGCAGACCCTTGAGGGTACAACCCCAGTGACAAGCAAAGGTACAAATTGGTACTCTTTCTTCTGAGAGTAAATACAAGGTGGAGATCCTGGCACCTCTCATGGGAATCACAAGGCCCGTGGAAGGGGATACTGAACTGGGTACGAGTCTGTCATAGGACAAACACCCACCAGTCCACTTAATTGCCTTTAATGGAGACTATGCAATCACACTCCAATGCTAGGCTTATGAATCAAACCCAGATCCCTAGAGGTAACAGAATGCTACCCACAGAGCCCTGAAGTGTAATTTATTTATTACTAAATTAATTATTTTCTGCTGGTATTTACTGTTGAGTTGGTTCCACTAACCCAAATTTAAATATTGCTTAATATAAACATTTATTCAGTTACACAGTGTCCGATATGCCCCAGAGGAAGTGATGACTAAGGTTTATAATTAATTTTGCTATACGTATATGCGCGAAGGCCCCTGAGACATACGTCTAACAAGACATTTTCAAGGCATTTCAAGTGCAAATAGCATGTATTGTCATTTTCCAGAAGTAGAGTGTAGTTAAACAAAGAAAACGCCTGAGCAGCCGGGGGGCGGGGATATATTGGACCTGTGGCGTCCGTGTTCATGTAAAATTAAATGTCCCAGCATGCTTCACAGAGATCTGCTGGCCAGATATGGCTGCCTGTAATTATGGCTAGCATTGCTATAAGAAATGATTTCTGTTATCCTGGGGCGGGAGAGGTGACTTCTTGATGGTGGCATCTTTATCGACAGCTCGCTTGACAGTTTCAGTTCCTCTTGATCATGTTGTACAGACGCAGGTTTCAGCAGTTCTGGCGGTTGTGTGATATTATGGGATGCCGTGTTCTCAGTTTTCCTGCAGCCATGCACTCATCAGCAAGCCCGAGGCTCACCTCTGCTAATCATTAATGACTTATTATGATCACCCCTCTGCGGGTGGGGGTGTCAATACCCCCTATGTACAGAGCACATGTGCCCGTCCCGGGATTTGATGAATGTGACGTTAACGTTATCAATAAGCTGTCATCCTCTCAGTGCCCAGGCATGAGCGATGTGAAGCATGTCTGATACGTTTGTCTCCCAGAATTATTTGCATTTTGTAACCTACCTACAAAGTTGCAGACTATAACAGACCCATGGTGAATAGAGACGCCACTTTATGTTGCTGTTTACACTGGTGTCAGTCTTATGATGTCATTATTATGGCTTCCTGCCTCTGGGGGGGGGCAGTGGGGGCACATGACATGCCCATCCCATCATGCCTTGCTCCGGATGAGAGCCAACCCAAAGACTGAACGTAAGCTGCCATTACATCATATCTTTATGTTAACCACATCAAGCAAGACAATAGTCCTGATTAGAAAACGCTATATAGATTTATAGTTGACTATAAAAATGGACGGACAGGATTTTGTATTGGCCATAGACTGCATTGTCTTTCTGCTTCACTTCACTCTTAAAGAGACAGTGGATCAAACTTTAGCATCATACCTACAATCAGGGAGTTACACCCCCCTCTGCTGTTCACACAGGGATATTTATGATTGTTCTACTTCGCTTTCGCTTGCAGGGTGATACCACAGGCAGGTGTCGATACTCAAAGTATCCATGCATTGTTTGAGTTAAAGCAGCATTATGGCCAATTAAACATGGTACGGACCCTCCGCTTACAGAACACTGTGTGACCTCCCATTAACAGGCCTCCCTGCCCCTAGAGTAAGAGGAAGGACGAATATAATTGAAATACAGTATGTGAAAGAAGGGTTCTAAAAAGTCAAAGAGCACAGAAAAGCTGAGCATAAATTTTCATATATGAGCTAAACTGAATAACTGCAAATTTAAAATAGTTTGTCCTTCCTAACATCCAAGGGAACAAGGCAACATTGTTTCCCGAGAGATTAATGTAACTTGCGAGAGATTTTTCCTTAATTAAATTGAAGTGTAATATGGTTGTGTAACTGCACACAGTTTTGTAAACAATGGATTTTTGAAAACATCAACTAACACTCACCTTCCTGTGTGTGTGTGTGTATATGTGTGATATATATATATATATATATATATTTTTTTTTTTATTTATACATTTTTATTTATATATATAAAATTTGTTTTCACACTCAATTCTCTTGCCATCTCTACCTTATATACATCGTTATGAATTCAAAGACTGACACTCGAATATATAAACACATGTACAAATACTGAGTATTCCATTGTGATTTCAATTATTTTAAAGAAAAACATTTGTTGGAGGACCCAAGCAAATAAAGTTCGTCTGAGGAATACATCAAAGAACACGGCCATTTTCAGAAACAAATCAAGAATTATGTCATATAGCGATCCAAGGGCCTGACAGTTATCGTTGTACCAATATTGCACTATACTTGTCTGGCATTTTACTGCTCAAGTAACCACAGATCCCGCCCCAAAAATGACTTTCAACACATCTGCCCTGCATTTATAAACAGGGCAGGTTGTGCAAATTATGAGCAAACCTTTGAAAAGCACAAGAGAAGAGAGTATTAAAATCATATAGCAACTTTATTTGCCGTTTATATCACCTTACCGCAACTTCTTTAACATCTGTGAACTATTTAAGATGAGGGATTATCTAAAAATTACACAGCACCAAATGTCAAGGCATATATAAATACATAAATGGGGGAGACCAGAATTTTTAAATGCATTTCACAATTTACTAAGAATCTCTTGAACAAATCATTCATCCATATAGATTACAATCAAAACAGAGGCAGTGATGTTCCACCATGCACATCTGAAAACATTCCCCTTTCGATACACAAATATATTATTCCTTTAGCATCAGCACCAGTCCCATAGCTTCAAAATAACTCCTCTATATCTTTGTTAAAATAAGAGAATGCAATCTATTAAATAGCAAATCTATCAATTTCATTAACAAAGCTTTTATCGCCAGGCATGACATAGCATCTGCAAGAGAAATGCCAAGAAATGGTACGCACATGCCACAGACTCTTAAACAAAAATAGTAATTAAAAAAAGTAAAATAAAAATAAACACCTATTCAAGTAACATTGAAATACTGTAAAACACCCTTAGGTACCTACCCTGGATAACTCCAGATCTTACATGAATATCTTTTGAGGTACTGGATGGAGTGTAGTTATATGGCTTAAAACTAAATTATACCAAAAGGTTTCAAAACAGAACAAAACGAAAACAAAAAAGCCACAAAAACATTACCGATAAAATGCCATTCTCTAACCCGCAGGTTAATACATGGACTCGATACATAATGCACTGACATTCCACCGACACCTTTAAGAACACATTTTAAATGTCTTCGTTTAGATGCATGGTATGGACGACACTTCCTAACAGCGACTATTATTGTTCCAAGCGGCGAAAGAATTTACGGATCAATTCTGACACAGCTTCTCATCTATAATTACACCAAGTACCAAAATTGCACGATTGTGTCATCTTCGTATGAAAGGTGTGCAAGATACTGAGGCACTAACAGAAAACTCAAAATGTTTCATCTAAGCTTTAGTGTTACCTTGTCCGCTTATGCGTGTCACACATGCATGTTATATAGAAACGTTTAATTAATAATTTACATTTAAACAAGACAGCCACTGCCTTGTTCACAGGGAAAAACAAACGAGCTTAAATTAAATACCTGCCAATGAGTATTAAAAGCACAGTTTATCACACCAATATGAAGTGCATGTCAGTTAAGGAGGGGAAAAAAAAAAAACCTACATTAAGAAACTAAAAATTTGTCGCAACAAGAGATACTCAAAAAAAAGCCAGCCAACTACAATTGTCCATTTTGAGAATTTGTCACAATGTACTAGAAGATGCCATGAATGAAAGGCAGAGGCTGAAAGCTACAAAAATAATAAATTAAGTTGTATTGTACCTGCTATTTTAAAATTTACCCAAGAGCACACTTTAAAACTTGGAGGTGGGCATGGATCCTGAATAAAATTCAATGGTTAATGAGTTACATCTTGAGGCTCAAAATATAAATATATAAAAATATAAAAGGAAAAAGTGACCCTGCAATTTGACGTACGAGCAGCTTGTTTTTATTATCCTTGGCTCTGTAAGATGAGGAAAAAAAGAAACGAAAAAAAAGGAGAAAAAAAAAAATAGTTAGGATCTACTAGACGACCATTTTTAACTTTCTTTGAACAGATGTTTAAAAACCTATTTGAGATCCAAAAGCACAGGATAGCCCCCTCCCCCTGATCCCCCCCTCCCTCCCCGCCCCCACCACCCACATTGCATATGTACTTCTTGTGACGAGCAGCTCCTTGACGATCCACATGAGACGACCACTGCTTCTTGCTGGGATCGACCCAGCTCCAACCTGGATGGAATTACGATGTCCTTCACTTAACTTCCTGATTTCCGACCTGGGGACTTCTGGAGGGACGACCCCCTTCAATTGAAAAATTTCTCCTCCTCCATATTCACGTCAGGAACGACCTGATCTGACGCGTCCTTCTCTCCCGTCCCACACCCCAGTCCAGGCCCGTGGAATTCTCCGGAAAACCATGGGTGGTCCAAGATCTCCCGGGACGTGAGTCTCTCGGCCGGCTCCCGCCTCAGCATGCTGCGAATGAGGCACTTGGCCCTTGGCGTGAGCGTGTCGGGGATGCTAAACTTCCCCCGGCGGATCTTGCTGAACAGGGAACTGGGCTCGATGTCGTGAAACGGGTAGCGGCCCACCAGGATGGTATAGAGCATGACTCCCAGGCTCCAAACGTCCGCCGCCTTGCCGGAGTATCGGCCACTCATGTTCAGGATCTCTGGGCTGACGTAGGCCGGGCAGCCATGCTTGTCTGACAGGAAATCGTCGTCTCCCTTCAGAATGTACGCATCCTCCAAGCTCTCCAACTTAATGAGGCTCCTAGACGAAAATGATGACACTTCATGTAAGAAGTCATAGTTGCTAACCTCACATCCTTAGCTGTAACGTCACAAAACCCGTAACGGCAGAACACTCATTTGCGTAACGCCCCACCTCAGCATACAGGTGAATATCTGAATATCTGATACAGAAACTCCAATTCTCGATCCCCATCAGACATTTAATGGCATACAACAAACAGGAAAAAAACAACTGGGGTGTAAACAACGTGTAGATTAATGACTAAAAGCACCTTTAAGGAGAACACACCTGGGCGCCCTACCCAAATCCATATCATATATCAGCTGGGTGATCACCATGCTATACTGCAACAGATTCCCAGACACTGCAGGTTAGCAGTTCTGCATCCTTCAATATAAAGAGCATCTACTGCTCTTCATGGTGCAGCCTCTCTCTTGGTTGCCAGGCAACAATTTCAAAGCTATTCCAGGAGTTTAAAACCTGGTATAATTCAATTTACTAGCAGTTGGAAGAGAACCAACGTAACGCATTTCAAGATTAGGTTGTGGTTGCTAAGCTTGGTTACTTTAACCAATGACTGATCTGATGATCTTTCTCTGCTATAGGCACAACACAGATAGCAGCTATATTAAGGGCTACCCAGTAATAACCAACATTGTCAAGTACAGCTACCTATCTGCCAATTATGCTTATTACAAAAAAAAACAGATTCTTCAGACATATCAAAACAAATTGCTCATAACACTATACAACCTAACCCTAACCATATCCCTTGCCGACAGTTACCGATTGCTGTACTTAAGGGTGACACGAATGCACATTTACAGACAGGAAAGGAGAGACTCACCTGTCTTCGTTAGTGAAGACGAATTTTCTCAGCTTGAGGTCTCTGAGCACAAGGCCGTTGTCGTGGCAGTGAGCGACGGCCGACACTATCTGATAGAAGAGGCGAGCCGCCGCGTCCTCGCGCAGCCGCTTGCAAGTCCGCACAAATGAGTGCATGTCGCCGTGGCTCTTTTCGAAGAACACGTAAGCCAGGGTGTCGCCCAGGATTATCTCCACAATCTGGTTGAGGTTTTTGTGCGCCGAGAGACAGAAGTACGCAGCCAGAGATTCTCGATATCGAGCGATATCGAACACCTGGAAAGAAGAAATTGATAAAAATAAATATCACATTCGCATGTGTGAAATTACAGCGCAATTCCACATTTGCACTTGAAAACACAAACATCAAATGACATTCATAAAAGTTACTTGTGATGAATAAAGTTCAGATTTTTCTTCTTGAAAAAAAAAAAAAAAAAGTACCAATTTGTACCTTTGAGGGTACAATTACTTGTCATTGGTCTGCTAATTGCTGTAGGTAAATGTACCTTTAAGATCAGCAAGAACAGCAATGGACTATGAGGAACATTTTTGTACCATTGGGGCTACATTAATGTTGTTTGTGCCTTGGGAAACAAAACTCTACCAGGGCCGTACTCTTTCTGACAGTGAGGCCTGCTTTTCAGTTCCCCTTCAGCAAGAGGAGGGCAGGTTTGTCAAACCAATGAACCCTTATGTCAAACGGTGCCTTTCCGGTTATTCAATTGCAGCAATCGTCTGTTGATCACTCAGTCACTACCAATGTGCCAGACTTGTGAGCTCGACTCATATGCCCATTGATCTTCCAAACGTTTATCCAATAAAGGGTTTGTGGGGGACATATTCCACGCTGGGAAGCACAGTAGACAACAGTGTTTTCCAACCTGGTCCTAGGGGACCCCCAGACGGTCCACATTTTTGCTCCCTCCCAGATCCCAACACTCAAGAACACCGAATATCTGATACAGGTTAGGAGCCGGGAGGGAGCAAAAACATGGGATTTGGGAGTCCCTGAGGACCAGGTTGAGAAATAACGGCATACAAAGCTGGGGAACAACATGGATGGGACTGCAGCCCACCGCGGCACACACACACACACACACACACACACACAATGGGCAATTTAGAGTTGCTAATCCACCAAACTGGTTCTAAGGAAATCGCACAACGTACCGCACACCTGCAAAAACATGGAGCTTTCATCTAACATGGAATCTATTCACCCATTCCACGATCCTGGGCCACCTTGGACCACAAATTTTCGCAGCTCCAGGCCATTTTCATGTGTCACTTTCCCCATCACATAACAGGAACTGTGACCATTAAGCCAAGCAAGCATGGGAAACTTAAATTTTACACATAATTTCAAAAACCACATCACCAAGCAAAAATTAGATGAACAAGTCATTTTATTGTTGGAGGGACCAATCGTGCGGGCCAAAAATATAGGAGAAATCGCATTTTATTTATATGACCCATAAACTTATTTATAATTCATTATAAAAACTAGCTTGTTGATTGATCTTTTGTTTTCCACAGAATAAAAACGATGTAACGTTATTCTGCTAATAATCACTGGCAAGTGTCACCATTGATAATTGACAGACAGAAGTATGTCAATTATCAATTGAATTTTCCAATGCAGAAATACAGAGATATGAGCAAAAAATGTACTAATGCATTTAATGAACTTCAGATACAAAAATAATTCCAACAGCTCAACTTTCACTCTACTTCCATCTCTTTTTGCCACACAATTTCCAAGTTAGCTGACCACATGCCCCAGCGCTAATCAACAAAGTTTCTCTCAATAAGCCCCACCCAGTAGTTCTTGGTTGAGCAAAAAGTTCCTTCTCCGGAGTAGGAACTAAACAGGATTAGGAACTCTCTCCATGAAACTACTAATCAGGCCAAGTTCCTGCAGTGGAAACGAGAGAAATTCCTTATTCCAGAAAGAGGTTCCTGCCATAGAAAAGTGCCTATAGACAGGGCTGTACTATATAAAATCAAAGAACTGATCAAAGGGACCAAAACATAATGGAATCATGTGGCAGTAAAGTTTTCAAATTTGTTTTGCAGGGACAATCAA
This sequence comes from Mormyrops boulengeri, assembly GCA_026781065.1. Taxonomy (NCBI): domain Eukaryota; kingdom Metazoa; phylum Chordata; class Actinopteri; order Osteoglossiformes; family Mormyridae; genus Mormyrops; species Mormyrops boulengeri. The sequence continues at coordinate 19,206,129 of JAODLD010000030.1, read as the reverse complement.
TAATGGGATTTTGGAGGCAAACTAGCAGATGGCGTGAAATACCTCACTGTGGCAGAAAGCACAGGAAAATATTCCAATGCACATGACATGAACATAAACAATATGCAAGTTTTTTTCTCCCTTCTTTTTTTTGGGGGGGGGGGGGGGGGGGGGGGATGCACCAAATACCCTGAAACCCCGGAAGGTTTTT
>JAODLD010000030.1:19144085-19191182 GCA_026781065.1 Mormyrops boulengeri | reverse complement strand
TTCTGCGCTGCAGATGGGTTAATTGCGTTAAAAATTTTAATCAGATTAATCATGATGATGGATTAATCCGCGTTAACGCGTTAATTTTGACAGCCCTAGTAAATACATAAACTAGTTACATAGTTATCATTATCAGGTATCATGTACTGTACATAATTGTATGTGCTGTACTTTAATGCGACTGGCAGTGCAGTAGGTTTGCTTACCCTAGCATCATCACTAACACGTGAGAAATGCACTGCACTGCAATGTTACCATGGCTAGGATGTCACTTGGTGATAGAAATTGTCCATCTCTATTATAATCTTTTGGGCTCACTGTCATACATGTCAGGGGTGGGCAATCCAGAAAGGGCCATTGTGTGTGCAGGTTTTCGCTGCAACTCCCTAATTAGGTGACTAATTAGAGGACTGATTGGCTGAAGAGTCCTCACACCTGGGTGTGAACAGCAGACCTAAAGGTTACCCCAAAAACCTGCCCTTTGCGGATAAGATTGCCCACCCCTGATGTATGTGGTCCGTTGCTAACCGAAACGACCTCATATAGCGCATGACTATATTTCCACACATTCTTGTTAAGTGCCTTGGGATAACTATGTTGTGAAAGGCACTATATAAAAATAAACTGAATTTAATTACTGGATTGAACTTATACTAACCTTTGCATTTAATTCATCCACAATGAAATGGCACAGGGCAGCCTTAAAGAAATGTTCTTTTGCATTATGCTTCATCAGCGGGTCATCCATGCAATTAGTTCCAACCTACAAGGAAACGATGTTGTTAGCCTCGATGTAGAAATCCTCTGTCCAAACTGGAACTGCTGGTTAATGCAGAAACAACACTGACCTGTTCGTATATTTCTATGGCCTTCTGGTACTGCTCCAACTGGGCACTATAAAAGCCTACTTTCACCAGACATTTGTTGGCTGAGCTTTAACAAGGAGGGGGAAAATGTACAGTTAATTATGAAATCCAATTATAGCAGAAGATGGACATTAACACAAGATACCAACAGAATTTATCTCCCCGAGGTAATATTACACTGATGTAAACTGAAGTATGACCAAATTATATTTAGGTTTCAGATCATTAAATCTAATGACGGCCAACATAACGATGTTGCGTCTGCATGGTAAATGGTCACCTTTTGGAATCTTCCCCCTTGTAGTAGTCAGCTGCTTGTTCATAGTGTGCGATTGCCTGAGAGCAGACAAAACATACAAGGATAAAGAACTCTGGTTCAATTTCAATTAAAACCGTAACCCATAAACCTTCTTCTAAGAGTCACACCAGGAATATTAGGACACAATAGTAAGACCTAGGACCATCAAAAATGTCATGCTTTTAGGAGCGTGAACGTAGTAATGCAGATGCCTGTGGTGCATGAACGAATAATACTGCGAAGTAACCTCTCCTTTAGTTCTGAAACTATTAAGATAAGGATTAAGGAACTAATCTATTTCCCAATTAGGATGTACTCTTCCACTTTGTCCTGGCCAGCAGTTCTATAAAGAAAATTCATAAATCCTTCTTGAATCTCACATCTGCATTTACCCTGAAATCAATCCTACAAATACGTACAGAAATAAATTTCATGCTATCCCCTCATGAATAAATAATTAGATTAATTAAACTAAAAGCTATTTGACTATCAATGTTGTGTAATTGCAAGAGCTTAATAGACAATGTATCTTCATGGCCCTTTAACCAACTCAATTAAAACACCAGGAGTACATAAAGCGAACAGATAACAATGCCAACGACGTTCTTTACTCTTCTACAATAAAAAAAAAAAACAATTATAAAAAAAACAAGATATATGTTACTTTCTTACTGTCCCACAAAGTCCAGAGGTTTATTTGTAGATCTTTTCTGTATCATAACAGGATTTTTGTATGTTCTATTTTGTCATTTTAAGCATCCAAATATTCTAATGTCAGCCAACCAAGCATAGATGTGCCAACAAGCCAAATCTCTTTATCCGCAAGTTACCCCTACATCTGAGTGGTTTTCAGCCACAGTCCAAAAATTTGGAACAGGCTCTCCATGACCATACAGGAGAAAGCAGTCATGGACTGACTATTCTAACCCAAAACTTCACTGCTGGACTTAAGAGAAGCACCAATCACACCATGTAATTTCACAAACTCCTCACTGCAACCAATATACTCTTTCGCAACTAGTAATGTTTCGCCAAATGCAGAAGTTAAACCAGCAAAAATGTACAATTTTACATCTTGATTATTTTTAATAGAAATAATTTTTTCCCTCAGCTTCTCCTGCAGCAAATGCAATTCATTAGCCTAAGAGCCAGCTAATTATAAAACTGCGAGAACTCGGAGTTCCTAATAAAAACACACAGTCACGCACGCACGCACACACACACACACCACAGTGTAAAAAAATACAGCTGACCAGTTCATTTTGTGAGATGTGTAACATTTTAAAACATTCCTCACCTTTTCGACGTCCACCATTTCAGACTCGTATATCTCGGCGATAGTGATATGATGTCTGGCAGCAATAGTAAACCTTCCCTAACAGAAAAATCATAAACATGCTAAAAAATGTGTTTCAGCGCATACTGTGTACCGTTGTCTTGCATACACATAGATGGAGACCAACATAGACAGCAGAATACAGGGTTTGGCTTTGACATATATTTGTCATCCTTTAGCTATGATCATGATGCCATGCACCCAATGGAGAGCTTACCATGTCTGTATATATATCAATGGCAGCACTTAAACAGTTGATGGCCTCTTGTTGCATTAAGGAGAAGGAGGAAATTTGTAAATTTAGACTGAAACAATCAATTCTATATGCCAGAAAGAAATAATCTGAACCTTCATTCGCAGAAAGCTGTATTCTTTACAAATTGAAAAAAATAAATAAACTATAGAATATTACCATATTCCCATCACCTCTTAGGTTTTTTACAGAGTAATATAGTTAAACTAGGCATTCACTTTATTAATAATATGCAAACAACTTAAAATCTTATGACATTTAAGCATAATAATTAACCAGTCCATAACAATGCATAATTTTTAAATATAACATTCTCATTGTATGTAAAATGGAGTCAAACCGCTAAACAGAAGTGTGATTCTACACCATCAACAAAGTCTATCCACTTTACACCAGAGTCCCTTCTCTTTAAATGACATCTACAACTTGGACATCAGACCTGCATCTGTGCATCAGACATCAGCATCCAACTTATATTTGTAATGGACCAAAATCTGCATGCAACGACAGTCCATCCCGCCTCACCTTGCGGGTCGACCTTCTTGTAAGAAGTGCCTGCATCGATGAAGCTGGTGGCGGAGTCGTGCTTATTCTGCAGCTGCATGTGGATCTTGGCCACTTGGCGGAACGCATTTCCTGCGGCTAGGCAACGATGACATTAAAGATCATTAGCGGAAAAAAACCCTAGTGCTTGTGCTTAAATACAAACCCAAGCAAATACTTCGGAAATAACTGTAAAATAAGGTAAAAACACAGCCTAAGTGATTTTGCTTGAATTCTAAGGTGCAGGATGAAGAATGTAAAAAGTTTTACATAAATAATTTCATGTAAAATTTCCTTCTAGGCAATTTAAATAAATAAATAGCTTTTCCTTTTTTCATACTCCTCTCCACTTGGTGTGACATGAACCCAACAGCGACAGCAAAACTGCAGCAGAAGAATAACAAAACTACTGCCAAAGAAATCGTGCCAAGTGTCGCCATATATATGCTGGCGTTTTACATTGACTTTATGGTGGATGATCTCTAATTACTAACAGCTGCCTTGGCAGCTGGAGACAGAAAAATCCTTAAAATAAAACGCTTGGTTAAAACCTACCGCACCAGTTTTTGGCCATCTTAAACATATTGGCGGCTCTGGCGTACATCTCGCAGGCTTCCTCTACCTTGTGACTCCCCCTGAAATACAACATGGAGGGAAAGCCCTGAAACACCCATAAAGGCAATCAATCAGTGAATGTGAAGAGTACTGAGTGAGGCAGTGTTTTTAATGGAGAAAACAGGTGAAAAAAATAAAACGTATTGAAATGAGAAAGTAACTGCCTCAATTACTATAATATGGTCATACCCACCTGACAAGTTACTGGAAGGGCGCACAGGGAGGAGCTATGAATCTTTAATGATTTACATCATGCCACAAATTAATAATAATAATAATAATAATAATAATATAAATATAGCTGCAGGCGGTGATTAACGGGGTCCAAGCACTATGACCTGAATAGATACTTCGGCCACATTTAACATCAAATGTTCCATTACAATGTCTTTACATGAATGTGTATTACATGTGGAAGCATTTTGTGTATGTATGGCTACATAATATCTACATTACTGTATATGGGCCTATGAACTATGGGCCCTTTAGCACCACCACAAGCCCAAGCTGTGTCTTATTTCTGGTCTGAATAGAGGAAGGAACAGCACCCCATTACACCAAACGTCATGATTCTCAGTCATAGACAAGGGCAATTATAGCCTGCTGAAATTTGATTGGCTGTTGTCAACCATATTTGATCAGTAAATGAACTTCTATTATGTGATTTGTTGGGACATCTGGCCACGAACATGTGCACAAAATTTCATCCTTCTATGTTTATGTTTCGAGTTATGAGCTATTTTGAGTTGTAGCGTCCCCTATTGGGCGATTTTTGTGAAATTTGGAAGGTCACTTCAGAATGTCATACTAACCATAGATTGTAAGTTTGGTGAGAATTCGATGTTCCCTTGATGAGAAATTGGCTATTAAGTGCGAAAAGGCCATACCCAAGAAATTAAGTGGTCTGTAGCGTCAGAACAATTATCCTGATCAAAATCCTAAGGAAAACATTTGTGCACATGGTCTCAAGATGCTGCAGTTCAAATTTTGTTTGAATTGGATGAACAGCTTGGACAAGTTTCAAAAAATAGATTTTTCACATTTTGCAAATTACCTAAAGATGTATGGGGCAAAGGTTGCTGATCTTATTAGCAAAGTCAAATCAAAGTCAAGGATTGTGGGAAAAAATATTTTCTATAATCCACAAATGTGGCCCATAATGTAAAACATAGTACTATAGCGCCACCAATAGGCTGACTAGCGTGTCTTGACAGCTCTGGACAGTGGAGGGAAGGTTGCATTATGACAGCAAATTTCATGATTTTTAGTCATTTACAAGGACAATTATAGAGGTAAGGAGCATGTGCTAATTATAGCAAGTTGCCACACCCACCACACGAAAAACCACCTCAGGGACAAGAACCTGAGGGCAGCCCTGTGGAGGGTGATACCTCAGCACCACACTATAGGCCGAATGGAACAATGTGAGTTTTTTCCAGTGGCTGGAGTGCCAATCCTGCCACCAACCCCCAAGTTTTTCCCTGTAAGTTGGAGGACGTCCTTATAGGGCTGGATGTAGATTAACATCATACCCAGGATGAAGCAATTGCAGGTTAAGGGCCTTCCTCAAGGGCCCAATGGAGTAGGATCACTCCTGGCATTCACGGGATTCAAAACAGCAACCTTCGGATTGCCAGACCTCAGAGCCACCACTGCTGTAAGCATGCTGATGTTTGACTGTCTGTTGTCAGCCATGTTTGATGAGTAGATGAACTTTTATTAAATGATTAGTTGGGACATCTGGCCATGTACAAGTAAACAAAATTTCATCTTTCTGTGTCCAGTGGTTTCTGAGTTATAAATTTTGAGTTATAGTGCCGCCTATTCAGTGATTTTTGCTAAATTTGGGGAGTGGCTTCAGAATGTCTTACCAATTACACTTAGTAAGCTTGGTGAGAACTGGATGTTCTGTTGATGAGAAATCAGCCATTAAGTGCTAAAAGTTCATGCCCAAGAAGTTCATTGGTCTGATTTGCTTGATCAAAATCCTACACACAACTTTTTGTCTACATGCTGCAGTTCATATTTTGTGTGAATGGGAAGAATGATCTAGGACAAGTTCGAGAAAGTACATTCTTCACATTATGCAAACTAGCTACAAATCTAAGTAGTCGGAGCTTCATAGTCCCATGGCAGTATTTTTTGCCATGAGCCAAGGAATGTCTCGAAAAAAGTTTTGCTTCCAAGACCCACAGTTCCGAAGATACAATCTTTAAAAAATAATAACAAATAAATAAATAAAGTCTACTATCGCGCCACCATCAGGCCAATGGCAGTGATTTTGTAGCGGGATGAGGGTGGAGGGAATTTTGCACCACTTGACCAAATTACGGTCTCTGTTCCACAGGGGTGTCGTTAGGCCTATTTTAGTGGGGCTATAGCCCACCCTAAAACGTTCCCCCCTCCCCCAAATAGATGTATACTACTTATCAGAAGTGTTAAGAGAGTAAAAATCCCGACCAAGATTTTGTTTCAACCAACCAGTTGAGCATAAAGAGTCACAGCCACAGAGTACTCAACTGGCTGGTTGAAACAAAATCTTGGTCTGGATTTGTACTCTATGGACCTGAACCCCCCACCTCTGCTACTTAGTTTAGATAATGTGGGCCATTTCCATCAGACCCCCATAATAAAAGCTTAGCCCCACCCCCTTTCATAAATCTCTACTGAGGCTCCTGCTGATCCACATATTGTTTTAGTGCAGAAGAAGAATACTATGAAGATAAATATGACTGAGGACTCTTAAGGGTCTCAATGTCATCTATGGCATAGAAACAGAATATCAGTACTGATGGAAAATGTAGTAGCGACTGTCGCTAGAGGCCAATGTATTAAAAAGTAAGAAATTAGTAAATACTGCTGTGACAGGACTTTGATCTGAACATGTTGTCCTTACAGTAGAAACGCTCACCAAATTAGGATTATGAAAAGAAGCGCTACGTGCTTTGGACCCCGAACAGTAATAATAATAATAATAATAATAATAATAATAATAATAATAATAGGAAAATCCTGACAAAAACAGTAGTGGTCCCAGTGCTAAGAACCCCTAAAAATCCTAGCAAATACAATAAGGTACCAGCATAGCCTGTTTGGACCCCTAATAAACTACTTATAATCATAATGTAAAGCAAATATACCATGGTCTAGGAAAATGCAAGAGTTTGCACGCACGACTATGCCGAACACAAATAAATTAATGTAAGTATTATAGGCTCCTATGATTTTGTTTTTGAAGGTGTATTTTAATCACAGTAAATGGAAAAATCAGTAGTCCATATTTCCCACGGGAATTACCGCTTATATGACACAAACATGGACGAGGAAGAAGGCTCCGCTAGCAGTGGTGAATGCGTGAAAATCTATTTCCAAATACCACCCAGTCTAATAAAGACTCATGTCTTAAACGTAACGTTTGGTTTTATTTCCCTCATGAGGAACGGAGCCATGCACCATTTCCGAGGGTAATCGATCAACTGAGAAGGAAGGACAAGATCAGTGCGTGAGATCATTGATGCATCCTCCCCGACTCGAATCCAGCTACCAAACACATCACCTTGTATATACTGCAGCATTAATTTATATTAAGAAAAATACAACCCATAAATGTTCCATCAAACCAGCTAGATATCCGAGCACATCCGCCTTGCACCTGTTTTCCCTTGTAAACCAATGTTTTGCGTTTTTGTGCATGCTGGCATGTCACTAATGAAATAAATCTTACCCAAACATCCCTCCCAGAAATGAAGTAGATGACTTCATTTTCTTATCTGCTTCAGCCATAAGCCGAAGAGCTTCCTCTTCCTTACCGGCGTTATCCATTTCTTATATAATGATATATAAACGCGTCTGAGCCACAAGGACCGCCGGGTTCACCTGCTGCGCTGTAATGCCCGGTTGATTTCGGGGAGACGGAAAACGTGAGAAATCCCACTAAAGGTTTTCCGGGCCGTACACAATGTTTCCGGTTCTCAGCACGGTTTTGTTATGTACACTGAAAATCCGGATGATGCGCTGCATTCATCCAGTTAAAATATCAAAGTAACGCCGTTTATCCCCCGACACCTTACATATCCTTCTTTTTTGCTCGTGAGCACTGCTTTGCCCGTACTGTACGACATGCACCAGTTCCGACACCAAAAGGTGGTTCATTTTAGGGATACCCCAAAGGATTTATTCATTTCTCATGTTTCTTTAATGTCTTTATAACCAGACGTATGAAATTCGAAAACCTTCATCGTTCCAGATGGAAAGCGATATCTTATTATCTATATTCAATACATATAGCATATTACACATTTATGTTATCCATCTATCTTCCAACCTGGAGTCCAGTATCGGTAGTACTAGGCTACTGCACTATTATTTAAGGGTTGTAAATCTGTCCTCCGAACTATTGGGGGCAGTATTGTTTTGTTGCAGACAGTGACCCTCTATCATCAGACAATCGAACAAGTAATAAAGGCGGCCAGTATAAAACAAGTTTGAATGTTGCGATGGAAACTACCGCACTAGTAAGTTACATGCTACCAAAAAAGACGAAATATGTCATGTATTTGATTATTGTCAACTCCTTTATACGTAGCGAAAAATATTTAGTGTACGATTAGCGACATCTCAAGATTTATTTTACCGGTATTGAACTTGATTAAGAATTTCCGATCAATTTATCTGCAAAAACAAGCTGACATGCCAGAGGAATAGCCTGCTGTGTAAGTTATGATGTACGTTAAGAGTGTTTTCCATATAATTTAATAAGTTTATTAACGGTTTCTATTTTTTAGTTCACCGAGGTTTAATAGATCGTAATCATGCAAACAGGCTGACTTGAATGTTACAGTAGTTTTGACGTTTAATGGAAATAATCAACATCCTTCGTAGTCATTAAGCTGTTAGCTTGCTAAACCTTGACATCATTGCAATCTCTTTCTGTTCTTTCAACCAGCTTCCAGATGTAGCCACCTGAAATGCTCATAGTCTTTATCTAACTTACGCCAAACCAGCTTTATAGGACTCTATAGGGGATTGTGGGGGCAGGTTGTCTGTCATAGCACTCCATCTCTTTTCTTGTTCACAAGATTATACTGTATTCACATATCCTCAAGATGTGTAGGGTCATTATCTGGTTGAAAAAGAAATGATTTTTAGTTGGTGTGTCCATTCTTTTGACTGGTGCTGTATTTCACTTTCCTCCTGTGCTCAAATTTCACCTTAACAGGAGGTAAAGGAGATAAAGGAGAATGAGTGAAAGCCAGGGGGCCTGGGGTACAGGAGGGCAATCACAGGGAAGTGGGAGAGGCTCAGGAACCTGGAACAGCCGTGGCAGCTGGAGGGGAGGTGGTGGGAAAGGATGGCGAGGTGGAGGAGGTGGCTGGAAGCGAAGACCTTGGAGAGGAGGACGTGGCAACCCAAAAACAAACCAAACAGGAAGAGGTTAATCCTATTTGTTATTCATGCTGTTTACTAGGTTTGGGTGGTACCCATTTTTACATATCGTCATACATTTCATCCCAATGTATTGTATATGGCAGCATTTATACAGTATGACTGCTATTATTAAAGAAATGGAATGGACACCCCTACATTTCTTAATGACTAATCATGTGTTATTGGTACCCCGTCCTCATCCTTCTCACCAGTAGACTGACCTCTGGTGACGAATGCTGTACACTACAATACATCACCTCAATACATCATCTCCTTTTCAGCTTAACAGACCATTGGGATTTATAATACCGGGGTATACCGTAATACCCTCATACCTATCCAAGTATACTATTTACTGAATAGGTTGTGGCCGACATAAATAACATTGCATGCATTTTCGGTATTTCTTTATGTCAAAAACAAATGAAATAAAATGAGAAAATGCATTTACGAAGCAGCCCTGGAAATGCATTATGGGTACCATTGCATGGTGCGGGAGCTTCATAAAGAAATTTCTTCGTCTTCATAAGGGGCTGGATCTCAGCAGCCACAAATGACCCAAACAGCCCTGACTGAAAAGTGTCACTACAAAGGATGGAGACTCTACTTTTCTGAAGGTTGGAGCTTCCTGTGCCGCTGCTCTCCGTTTTCCTTTAAATTAACTCTTGATTGGATGTAATGATCAGCTTTTTATGGTTCACATGCTTAGAGACATATTTATACTTGTACTTTTTGAATTGTACTTTGTACCAACAGAAGATGTGAATGATGGTCATCAAATTTTCGCTGTCATCCTCCAGTGAATGATTTTTTTCTACAGTTGTCTTTGCAATTTTCTCCGCTTTTGCCAGGTTTCGTGGAAAGTTCTCCGTACGTGCAGAAAATCCAGGCATTTGAACGTTACTTCTCGTCACGGATTGAACTGTATGACAAAGTATGCAAATTCACGGTTTTATATCTTGTGTTTAAGCGATCAGTATGACTAAACTGGAATAGAATTACCAATACTCGTGTGTCCCCCTTTTTTACATCGAGTGTAGTAATGACCCCCATGGCTTGGTGTTTCAACAGGATGAAATTGAAAGGAAAGGCAGCATTTTAGTGGACTATAAAGACCTTGTTCAGGATGACCTGCTGTCTTTGGCTCTGCCTAACTTAGCGACTGAGTTTAAAGACATGCCGGAGAAGCTATTGGATTGTCTGGGTTTGGCCATCCATCAGGTACGAGTTCTTATGAGTTAGCCTATGAATGCATTTTCGGTCAAAAAAATTTTTATATGGCAATATTTACCCTAATATGGATAAATAAAAATATTTATGCTCAAACTGGAAATGTATATGCAAATGGTTCGTTTTATTTTTGAGGTACATTTCTTTTTTTTTACAGCTGCGAATGTTTCATTTGATAGAGGAATCTGTTAACAGTGAAGGACACGTACATTTTACTCCATTTATCTGAACATTTTACATTTTACACACATTTTATGTGTGTGTTGGCTGGAAGTCTAACCCGCAAACTTTGTGTTGTTAGTGCAAGGCTTTCATTGTTCAATCAATTAAAATTTATTTATATTGCGCCGTTTTAACCACAGGGTTTGCAAAGTGCTTTACAGACATTTTAAAAGAAGAATAAAAAAGAAATAACCACACAAACAAACACAATAAAATACATTTGATTCAATTGTCGAGCTGCAGATGCTGTATATATATTTAGTCACACCCTATTTTAATATTAGATTCGTGTTCCTTCCTCTGTTTCGGGGTTATTTAGGTGTTGACGATGGATCTGGAGAGACGTGCAGTGGAACTGCAGGGACAGGAAGGGTTGCCTAGTGACACAGCAGCTGTTGTGAACATACCCTACATCAATGCCAGGTAGTGCAGCAGGCCCATCCATTTAATGAAACGTTATTGTTAGCGCTCACATGCATCCATATGCATGGGGTGGTGTGCGGTTCTGTGGCTTAGGGCTTTAGGCTCCTGATTGGACAGTCACCGGTTCAAACTCCTGTGGCTGAAAGAGTGATTTCACCCTTGAGCAAAACCCTTCACCTCCTATAGCATCAGAGGCTGGCAGAACCTGCCTTCTGAATTTTACGTCGCTTTGGATACAAGCATCTGCTAAGTAAGGATATAAGTAAAAATGCAACCGGATGATAAATTACTACAAAAGGCTGAAAATTAAATTGGCTTTTTAATTAAGGGCGGTGAAAAATGTAGGTTTGCCAGAGGCAGCTCTAGCTCCTTACAGCTTTGAGGGATTGCATGTGTTTATAGAGTTTACAACTTCGAGCCGCTGACGTCCCTGAAGATGCTCAAGGCGAATCTGTACGGGAAGTACGTAGCGCTCAGAGGCACGGTCGTGAGGGTCAGCAACATCAAACCGCTGTGCGTCAAGATGGCCTTCGTCTGCAATAACTGTGGCGACACACAGAGTTTCCATTTGACAGATGGCAAGTTCGCTACCCCCACCAAGGTAACCCCCCCCCATTCCAAAGACGTTTTTGTCTCTTCACAACCAGCTTTTAACTTAAATATTATGTTCCTTTGCTATTCAGCAGATTTATCATTTATATTTGCTGTAGGTTGTCACTGTATTAATTATCAAACTCTAATATCTGAGCAAACAATAAATGAAAGGGATTTTCTGTATAGTTTTCTTTTTTTTTCTCCAGTGTTTACAGCCGGGATGCAGAAGCCGTTCATTTACACCCAACAGAAGTTCACCTCTAACACTAACTGTGGATTATCAGACTATAAAGTAGGTTTTTAGTTTTTCTGTGCATCATAATAAAGCAGTGTGGATCCTGTGCATAAGTTTTAGTGTAAATGGATTTACTGTCATGCAGACATTTTAGTGTTTATAAATATGGTGAAGGGTTTGTAAGTTTTGACCAAAGTAGTTGATATCTGTTCTTCAGAGTTCAGGAGTTGATATCCGATGATCAGAGAGAGGCAGGACGAATCCCTCGGACCATCGAGTGTGAACTCGCCCAGGACCTCGTAGACAGCAGTGTCCCAGGAGACACGGTCACCATCACAGGGGTGGTTAAAGTGTCCAGTGAGGAAGGTGAGCTTGATTACCGTACTATATGCTGCTTAGAAATTGAGACGTTAATGAGAAATATGTGCTTGTCTTGGCACAAAGAATATTGGTTGCTGTCTAATTTCCTGACAATTTCGTGGCTTGAGCTAATTATGATTATGTGATCTACATACAGTGGTTATACTCTTGCAGACCACCAGGGGGAAGTGTCCATCTTTTTCAGACACATTTGTGGAAGTTTACCTATTAAAAAGCCGTTTTTTCTCAATGGCTGAGCCTCCAGGCTATGGAAGGAACAAGAAGGACCGCTGCATGTTCCTGCTGTTCCTCAAGGCAAACTCCATCAGCAACTCCAAGGGGCAGAAGTCGAAAGAGGAGGCCGAACCGGAGAACCAGGGGGCCCTGGTGGAGTTTTCTCTCAAGGACCTGTACGCTATCCAGGAGATCCAAGCACAGGGAGATCTCTTGAAGCTGATCGTTCAGTAAGAATCCCTGATAAACTATAGTTTTTATTTTTTTTTTAGGTGTAAGAGATGGGTGTTTTATGGGTGTATTATGTAAATATGAATTGTATGTGAAGTATTGTAATCCAAACTCATCAGAGCTGCCTCATCTTATTCCATTGCAACTTTTTTTTCTGCTCTCTTATGTTTGTGTTGCAGTTCACTATGTCCGGCCATTTATGGACATCTGGTAAGTAGAGTTACTTGTTTTATCCCCCCCTCCCCCCCCAAAGATGCCAGGCACTCCTTCTAAGTTTAAACCCAAGCTGTGTGTGAATTTTCCCTGCATCACCTAGAACAGGCTTTGTCTTTGTGCACAGCTGGTGAAGGCAGGCTTGGTTCTGGCTCTTTTCGGGGGCTGTCAGAAGTACATGGATGACAAGAACCGAATCCCCATCAGGGGAGACCCTCACATTCTCGTGGTGGGGGACCCAGGTTTGGGAAAGAGCCAGATGTTACAGGTGTGTTGCTATGAAATGGCGTCTCTGTGTAAAGTCAAACGGTCCTGCATATTACCTTACATACACAAAGTGTCTTAAGGTCCTAATATTTAGATAAAACTGAAGAGTTAATAGTTAATTTGACTTTATAAATAGGTGTTGGGTATATACATATTTTCCTACACATGTAAGGTGTGTGTTTTTTAAAAAATTTTTTATTTTTAAGAGTTTCTGTTCAAGACCGAAGTCATTGTCTGTTACCCTGTGCTGGATAGGCTTCTGAAAGATGAGTGGACTTGATTTATATCCGTTAATTCTTTTAGGCAGTGTGTAACGTCGCCCCGCGCGGCGTCTATGTTTGTGGAAACACCACGACCACATCTGGACTGACGGTTACTCTGTCCCGGGACACTGCTTCTGGAGATTATGCTCTGGAAGCTGGGGCTTTAGTTCTGAGTGACCAAGGTATTTGTAGCATAACTACTAACTAACCAACCCATAACATCTTCCAGTTCCGTCTCATAACCATCTTTTTGTCGATTGGCTTTTATTGGTTGTTAATCTAAACTGTTTCATGAGGCCAAGCTTATACTATAAGCATTTATAACTACTTACAGGTGAAGATCCATCTGTGTAGCACAACTTTAACTGTTAAACGGTTTTTATTTGATTATCCTTCTTTAACTCTTAGACGCAGTTACCATTTTACTGACTCTTAAAAAGAGGGTTTTAGTAAAGTGAACCCAGAGCCTTTTTTAGATTAGATATTTGTATTGTTTTAACTGTGACATTTTGTAGTTATTTCTAAAGTTTTTACCTTTTTGTTCTTTAATCTGTTTTAATGCCATTTTACTCCTGCCATGCATACAGGCCTAGTTGATGGTAGGGTGTTAAGAATGCACACAGCTGACTTAGGGCAATAGTTTGTGCGATTGCTTGGCTGTGTTGACATACATAGCAGGTTAGGACTCGGAAGGTTGCTGGTTTGAATTCTGTGGCCAGCTGACTGCTGCTCTCACCTATGTATGTGTCTGTGTGTTTCATGGAAAGCAAGATAGCATAGGCAAAATGACAATTTCCCCCCAGGGATGAATGAAGCGTTACTGTACTATGGCTTTGATTGACGGCAACCAGCAAAAACAGTTGCATACTGTGAAGTAGCAGATCCGTAATTTATTATATTCATACTTTTTTTTTTTTGCCTGAAATTCAGTAAAATGTCACCAGTTGTCCCCCTTAATTGGCAGTTTACTCCATGCGTTAGCACCTGCTTCCCTGTCTGTAACTGTCGGCCCGTGTCTCACGCAGGAATCTGCTGCATAGACGAGTTTGACAAGATGGGCAGTCAACACCAAGCCTTGCTTGAGGCCATGGAGCAGCAGAGCATCAGCCTGGCCAAGGCCGGCATAGTGTGTTCCCTCCCGGCTCGCACCTCCATCGTCGCGGCAGCCAACCCGGTGGGGGGCCACTACAACAAGGGAAAGACCGTCTCCGAGAACCTAAAGTATGCCCCGCCCTTTGAGGGCTCGGTGCCACTCTGCGATTGGCTGCAGCAGTGCTCAGTGGGAGCACATGCTTTCAAGAAACGTTGTATTGCTGCAGTAATGTTAGCAGGGAATCTTTTCCTGCACATCTACGGATTTCTTACTGCTTTGGAGGAAAAGCACGAGAAACACCTGCTGTTTGAATGGAGGATATGATAGGGATTGATGCACACTGATGTTGTTGTGGATTTTTGACTTTGTCATAATCATTTCTGATGTGGCATGTCCTATTTTCTGAGTTTTAGATGGTAACACTGTATTTCTTTATTTTTTCTTTCCCTCAGGATGGGGAGTGCCCTTCTGTCAAGATTTGACCTGGTCTTCATCCTACTCGATACCCCCAATGAAGACCATGACCACATGGTCTCGGACCACGTGATTGCCATGCGCTCAGGGAAAACTGGGGTCCAAGTTGGTGCCACAGTCAGCCGGACTGGCACACAAGAGTCCGAAATTTCCATACTGGAGGCGGTTGGGGACAAACCCCTATCAGAAAGTCTAAAGGTAGAGATTTTTCACAGGCTTTCAAGCACATGGGATTTGTATATTTATTTAGAATTTCATATGTTAAATTAGCTTTTATTTCAGTCAAATTGTGGGTATTAATAACTGTGATTAATCACTTTTGCATGTTTGCTTATTCATTAATTTTGCCTGATTTGGTATGAATGGGATTTCTTGAAGCTAATTGTATGATTTTAATTAATGTCGACATATTTATGGGAAGTGTGGCGTGGTGTTTTAGAAGGCAGCTCTGTCGCTTCACACCTCCACAGGATTGCATGTTCTCCCCATCTCGTGCAGGTTTCTTGGTGCACCTGGTTCCTCACGCAGTCTACAAACATGTGATTAGGCGAACCAGTGTCTCTGAATTGCTCATGATGTGTTACTATGTGTGTCCCTGCTCTGTGATGGACTGGCACCCCATTCAGGGTTTTCCCCTGCCTTCTACCTCGAAGGGTAGACCTTGGGCTCACAGTGACCCTCTACTGGATAATTGGTCAAGGAAACCAGATGGATATTTATCTGATTTCCTGAAATACTTTAATCATAGGTTGGTCCCAGAGAGAGTTTGGACCTAATTCCTCACCAGCTCCTGAGGAAGTACATTGGGTATGCTAGGCACTACGTTCACCCCAAGCTGTCTGCGGAAGCTGCGCAGGTACTTCAAGACTTCTACCTTGAGCTGCGCAGACAGAACCAGTCTGCAGACAGCACGCCCATCACCACGCGGCAGTTGGAATCGCTCATACGGCTGACGGAGGTAGAGTACGTGGGGTAAAGACACTGCTGCTTGGATTCATAAGTAAAGAAGTAACAAAACTAGATAGAAGAGACCAGCTTGACTACAGTTTGGTTGCTGCAGTGTACAGATACCTACTATAGTGAAACTGAGAGCTGTTCGCTTTTGATACGATGTAAAAGATGCTTTTTCCAACCAGTTATCATAACTTCATGTTTCTCATCACTATTACTGTTTCTCGAAACAAATATTATGCTTTTTTTTATTTTTACATTTTGTACTTATTTGCTTAAATATTTTTTTAAATGTAACACATTTCTTCTTCCCCCTCGTGTAGGCCAGAGCAAGACTAGAATTGCGAGAGGTAGCCACTAAAAGTGATGCAGAAGATGTTGTGGAGATAATGAAGCACAGGTAGGGACTGAATCAGCGATAACCTGAATGCGTATACAGAGTGTTTACTGGCCACAATACTACATTTATAGTTAATATTGAAGTTTATTTACTGTACACACAATTCAATATTACTTCTCATATAGGGTTTTTGCACCAAGATAGGATTATTATAAACTGTTACTTTGTATAGCACAGATTTTACGGGATGATGCTATGGCATTTAGTACCATCGTCGTTCCATCTTTTCTAGATATTAAAAATCAGTATTGCTCAGATTCACAAGTGTTTTTAAATAAAGACACCAACATGTTTTAGGTCATGCCTATTTAAAGTCATAACTCAACTTTACACTTAAATTCACATTTATGTCACAATTTATGCCTTTCTGTTTTGATTATAGCACTATTTTTCTGTGTGATCTCTCACAGCTTACTGGACACCTATTCGGATGAATTCGGTAGAATTGATTTCGATCGTTCTCAGCTGGGATCTGGAATGAGCAACAGGTCCCAGAAGAAGAAATTTGTTGCTGCTCTGAACAGGGTCGCCGAGCGCACTTACAAAACAGTGTTTGAATACCAGCAGCTGCGGCAACTAGCCATGGAGTTAAACGTACAGGTGGGATCCACTGACTGGCACTCGCGGGTTGCTGTGTACCATATAATATCATTAATATACCAAATGAGTGCAGATGTGTCCTAAGGCAGAACCATTTCTTTGATATTTGATGTACAAGTGTATTTGACGTGAAGTAAGCCAGGATGTAGTTCAGGCTCTGTTGCAGTAGGTTCTGCTGTGTGCATTTAAGTTGTTTGTATTTCAGGTAGCTGATTTTGAAGGTTTTATCAGCGGCCTGAACGAACAAGGTTACCTCCTGAAAAAGGGACCGAAGACGTACCAGCTCCAGACAGTTTGAATACAAATGATTCAAATGATTGCTCTGTTTTTATGCCATTTCAAGTATGAAAATGTAACGTATACTGTTGAAATTGTAAAGGCTCTCTTTGTTGTAACTGTGGTTAAGATACAAAATAGCATGTTTGAATTAAATTTTTTTTAATTGTTTTACTGTGAAGTTACTTTTGTTTGCTACATATATTATATTGTTACTTTGACTAAAAAAGGGTTATTGTAAAATAACCCTTTGATTAAAATTTGATTAAAATATGACCTTTGCCCTGTGCTTTCTGGGATGATCAGGTGTTTAACAAAATCATTTATGATACTGTTGCGTTATTCCTTATAATGCCATTTTACACTATTTTAGATTAATTAAAATGCCAGCTAATAAGCAGCATCAGTTGCACGTAACACTAGTAGAAAAATGCAACCATATCACACGTAACTTCCGGTCTGAGCGCCTCGTGCTACGTCACGTGAACCAAAAGCAGGAGCCCGCTATCGGGTCGCTGCCAGACGCTGATGCGCTGTTTCATCAGATCCAGTATATTTTCGCTTGCTTTACAACTCCACTAAGACATTTGTTTTAAAAGGAACAAAAATCTTTAATGTTTCTGTTTCATATTCAGCATCAAAATGGCGAATTCCGTTTCATCCACCACATATCGTAAACAGACCAGCATTTAGAAGGACTTCGGGGCGAAGTGGAAACTGGATAAAAATTAAGGGAGATAAAAGCTGCACATGGCTCGAAGCTTGGACCTTGTAACCAATAGAAACGCCTTCCTTTTATCCTGTCGTAAAGTTACTGTCAAACCGGAATACGGCACGGTGGCACATGTAAAGTGGAGCGGTGTGTTTCGGACTTGGAAAGAAGAAATGTGATATAAAATAAGACAAATGTTCCCGATCGCTGGATGTTTTGGGAAAGTCGAAGGCTGTATTTTTAGTTAATTCCGAAAGCTGACAGTGATTTTTTAAATCTGAGATGTTCCTGGCGGTTTATAGAAATATCTTAGTAACTTGTGCGAAAGGGCAAGTGTTGAGCTTTGCAAAGAGTTGTATCGCAGCGGCTCAGACGAGGGCTGCTCCGAGCTCGTGCGTTTGCAGCAATGCATTAACATCTTGGGGACATAAAATGTCACAGAAGTGTCTCTGGAACGAGAAGAAACTTCTCCAGAGAGTGAAAGCGACGCTTTCTTCTTTGGGGGAGTGGCCCAGCCTGGGAAATTTTCCGGCGGATAAACTACATGGTCATGTACCAACTTTTAGAACTGCCTTTCCTAAACCTTGGGGTGGTCGACCAATGCCTGCTTTCTCTTTGGGGCCCCAAACAAACCAGGGAAGCTGTCAAATACAGAAAAGGACACATCCTTACAATCCAGCTGTAAACAGCTGGGGAATCTCCAGGTTAAAGCCTAAGCCCCTTGTGCAGAGGATTAAGAGCGTCTCCCATTTCAGCATAACCGGAAGTTCATTCGTACTTCAAGGTTACAGAGGCTACAGTAACTCTGCAAAGCCCAAACCTCAGGGCGATGAAGACCCTTTACAAAGGGATACGTCAAAGGAGCGTGACTCTACAAAGCCATCAAAAGAAGGGTTGTCAAATTTTAAAGAACTGGTAAGCATCCTGGACAGAACTCCGTATTAACTTTTCAATTCCCGTCTCTTTAAAGTGAAGCAGCAGTGTATGGTAACTTTGTTACTGGACATTAATATGAACTTTCTTAGTTTAACTAACAGTGTGTTACTGGGTGAGCAATGGTTTTTGATATGATTCAGTAACCAATTAAGGAAAAGTGCATGAATATTTTCTAATTATATTCTGAGATTGGTAATCTTTGATAGTAACTTGAGAAACTGTTTAACTGTTTTTAGTATGAAAATCCATGGACCATACCAAATTTCCTGTGCATGGCGAGAATTGCTCTGGCCCCAGTCCTGGGATACTTGATTGTGGAACAGTGTTTTCATCTCTCTCTTGGCCTCTTTGTTTTAGCTGGAGTAACAGATTTGGTAGGTTATTTTTTATTTTATTCAGTGATTTAAAAATGTAAAACAGTATTGGCACTTTGTTAATTTTAAGATCCGTCTTCCAGCTAATTATCTTGGATAGGGTGACCATTTTTACGATCCTGAACAGACTTATTTAATGACTATTACATTTAACCACTTGCATACCACCAATCAGTCTTCATGGTCTTAATTTTTTATGTATGTATTTAAATCATAAATTAAAGTACTTGTATATTAAACTGGTGATATTTTAAATGTGTTCTGTTTACAGCTGGATGGGTACATTGCTCGCAACTGGGCCAATCAGAAATCAGCTCTGGGGAGTGCTCTCGACCCATTGGCTGATAAAATACTCATCAGTGTGCTATATATAAGTTTGACTTATGCCAGTCTTATCCCAGGTAAGCAAAAACAGCAGGACACAGTTGCAGTGGACTGGAGTGTTGGTATTTTGGCATCAGATTTCATATTCCTGGAATTGTGAAAGTGTTGATGTCTTTATCTGCAATTTTCCCTGTACTAGTGGCTAATCTTAACCTTATTAACCCCAAAACACTCACTCTTGCTTGTGTGTTTTCTTATGTTTTATTTTAATAAATATTTGCCTCATTACTCACTTATACGATCACATTGCCACCAAATGTAATGTTATTAGATAGTGGCCTGCCAATCCTGAGTTATTTGACTGTCCTTATGCTCTTAGTAAAGTTTTAAGTATGTTTTGAGTACTGAGGGTTTCACTATAAGGAGAGTCTCCAAATGTTTGCCCCCGTACCTGTGCTGGATTTCTGTGACTCATCGTTTCTCTCGCTAAGTTGTGTTTTTAATAGTGAGCTTTGTCTCTCTCAGCTCCGCTTACGGTGTTGGTGATCTCCAGAGATGTGGCCTTGATTACTGCGGTTTTCTATGTTCGCTACAAAACGGTTCCCCCTCCGGCAAGTACACTGGTCGCCTGAATGTGTGCAGTGACGTGTCTGTCCAATTACACTTAACCTGCAGATCTGGTAGAGGTGATGTCTGGTAGATACAAGCATGAGCTCTGTGCCATTTTGGCTTCCACTGCAGACTTTGGTGTTTCTGTACCGATGGGAAAGTTAATCACCTCCTTTCCTCTCTGTTTACCCACAGCGGACGCTCAGCAAATTCTTCAATCCCTGCTACGCTACAGCTCAGCTTAAACCAACGTCCATCAGCAAGGTACCTTGTGCAATTTTTGCACTGTGCCTTGTCTGTTCCATTATAACATTTTCCACTGATTTACTACAATAAAATACCATTGGGTTTTCAACTTGTTCCACTTTTGATATAATAGTTAATTCAAAGTCTTTATTAGATACATTCTAATGCTGATCGTGAGAATCACAGAATTAAATTAGTCTTAATATGGGTCCCAAAATCTGTAGGAGGTACATGCAGGCAAGTCAATTGTTCTACTTTTAGTATGTGATCTAGGGATGAAAGTTACCAGTTTCATGGTGAACCACGGTAAAATTCCTGACAGTTAGTATTATCGTTTCAAATTTTAATTAGTGTTAAAGATGTGGTTGATTATCGAGCCTTGGAAAAAGTAAATATGTTCCAGCATCAACCAAAGTTAGCGACAGTCTCCCAGATGCAAATGCATGTGCAACATGGGTTTGTACAGTGAAAATGTGGCAGTAGGCAGTGACAGTGCTCCGGACACTAATGTCAGTGCACGTTTGAGACTGTTTTCCTATGTTTACATTACGTATAGGCTAAGTTTTTATTTTAATCTTTATATGAACAAAAACTGCATAGTGCTGCTAGTTTTATTTGTGGTTTTCAATATAAAACTTGGTGAAATGATTTCACTATTTGTGTCGCTACATACCTTTTGAACATTTTCAACACATTTCATCAATACCGTGATAATACAATCATTAATATAATGCAATACACTGTTGTCCATCTGTAAAAAGCCTTTCAGGTCATGCGAAATGGACTGTGATTGGTTTTTCCTGGCTGTCACATGCCTTATAGCATTTTAGGAGACCTCTTGAGATAAATGAAATGTGAGCGGACACTTAGGTCTGAAGGGAAGTTGTTAATGTCCTTTATTCTTAAGTGTAAAAGTAGGACTGAATTGCGTTAATCGGAGTTGATAAGTAATTACAGTGCTTTGAATATGGGTCCTGATCCTGAATTTAACTATTAAGCTCTTAAAGGGATTTTTTGTGTGATTTTAAAGGTAAACACTGCGATCCAGCTAATACTTGTGGCGGCATCACTGGCAGCCCCGGTATTCCAGTACACGGACAGTGTGTTTCTTCAGACCCTCTGGTAAGCATTCTCCACAGTTGCACACCTGAATATTTAAGTCCTCTGATGATCCGAAATGCAGGAAATCTTGAGTTTATTTTGCAGTGTTTTATGTACTCTGCAGTTTCTAAATCAGTGTTTTTTTAAGGAAGCTTAAACTGGCATTTTTCTGTTTTCATAATATGAATTGCAATGGTATATTGACTCAAGTGTTGATTTTAAAAGCATCAGCTAGTGTGGGCAGTGCATTGTCCTAGTGGCTTGTGCCATCCCCATGGCTTGTGACTTCACCCATACCATGCCGTGGGTTTCATTCCCATCTCAGCCTCTGTATATATGGAGTTTCTGCCCATATTTGCATGCATTTCAGCCTGCAGTCCAGATTAGGTGAATCGGTGTCTCATAAGTGTATGCTAGAAGTAATTCTTAGAATCCAGAACCCTGTACTAGATACACAGATGGAGTTACAATGCAGGGCAGTAATTGCTCAGGCAGTCACAGTGAGTTATATATCCAGAGGTGTTGCGATTTATTTCTCTTTGTTGTTCTTTTTACAGGTTTATAACTGCACTGACAACTGCAGCATCTGGTTACAGTTACTACCATTATGGGAAAAAGACTGTAGAGATCTTAAACAAGTCAAAGTGACTTTTCCATAAGAACAGAGGATTAATTGGAGGTGGTGTTTAGAAAATCGAGTTGTAATGACAGCCTGGAAACTACTATGAAGAACCAGACGGAATTTCTACATCTGCTGTGTGGGAACCGATCCTTTGAATTTTAGGAGGGAAGGGCTTCTTTTGTCGTATTAATTAATATGATCTTAAATTGAGGGGACATTTTCTCATTGAATCACATGTAAATGCCTTGTATACGAATAAAAAAAAATCAAAAATCAGTGTTGTGTTTTTTAAGTTTAAGTGATCATATAAACACACAAGATGCACCAAGAAAGACTTTTTAAAATGACATCATGTACAATACTTCACTTTGCTGTGAGTTTTCAAGGATAACCCGCTTCACAGACCTTGGTCTGTATCTTAACATTAATGGATGAGCCCATTCTATATTGTTGGTATTGATGAGTTCAGGGATGATAGTCAAACTGGATACAGTAACACATAAACATTTTAACATTCATTATACATAATTTTTATAATGGACCACTAACTTGTACCCTAAACTTAACATAAACCTCATGCTGAGTGTGAGCCTGTACTGGATAATCAATGTGGGGAAAAAAAATATATTTATGCTTTACCTAATGCAAAAGAAATTAAAATTAATGCTTTAGTAAGGAAAAGTGGGTTTGGTCCCATTTTGACATTTGAGTCGGGGTTTTTTTTTATTAGAGTTTTGAGAAAGGTATGAATAGTTTTGGGAAATACAAACAATTGTGAAATCCTGTTAAAAATAAAATAAACCTGGCGCAATACAATAGTTAAAAGGCAGTCAAGGTAATAAAGCAGTATCGCGCTTCTCGAGTAACTTTTTTCACACACGACACAACAGAATGGACAACGTAACAGTGAATTAAATGCTAGGAGGTTCCCCCAGTTTTCAGGCGTGACGCGGCCGGCCTGCCACATTCTGCTGAATGCCCCGCTTATCTCCGAAAAGGAGGTTACCTTAGGCAGTGCTTACACAGAGTCATTTGCGTTTACATGTGTGAGGGCTCCGCCATGCTCCCCCGTGCTTTGAAACATGCGCGCAACCTTTGATTGATCCCAGCGCCGAGGGGAGTGCGCGCTTCTCGCCGTACTGATCCAACACAGGCTACCCCCGAAAATGTCACCTTGGCAGCTATTAAGATAAGGCTGCGCCTGAAACATTTAGCTTGGTGATATTCACGTTAAATTTAAGAACGATCTAATGCCTGGAAACCGGAAATAATGTTGCATTTTTTGTCTGATAAGTCTCAAATCTGACTAGCACCTGAAATTATTAAACAGTTACCTTGCAAAGCCATATAATACTTATGTGGTACTTTTGGGATATGAAGTGAAGATTGTCATTCAGTAACTGCCCACAATTCATTCGGTAGATTTTTTTTATTATTATCAGTTACAAATGTTTATTTAGAATACTTTCGCCTTCGCAGTATTTCTACACCTTTAAATTTAATAGGCTACATTTTCAACTGACCTTTTATTACTATATCAAATAGTTACAAGGGTTTCATCAAACGTGCCCAAGATTTTGAGAACGGGAAGTGGGATTTCTAGATGTCTACCACAATTTGATCTGCTCAGATGCTGTTCCTGTTTGCTGTGGTAGGAATACGCGCCGAGTAGCACGTTATTTCCGTAAGAAATATAAATAACGCGGGTTGTATTTTACACGCTCGTAATATTTTCCGTAAGAGTTCGCTAAATTCAGCCTCTTCTTAACATATCCAGTAGATTAACTGAAAGTTAAAAGTTGGAAATGGAGCCAGGACCCTCTCTTTGTGACAGTGATAAAAATCACAGTGTTGCAACACGATTTTGTTGGTTGTTGATCGTAATTTGCACAGTGATGGACTGGCTTTCATTCCAGAGCCCTGTCTTGTGACTTCGACTTCCTGGGATAAGTACAACATGACCTTGGATAAGGAAAATGGGTGTAGCGCATTAAGAGGCAAATCCTGCTTTATGAACCAATATACAGTTTTAGGATATTAATACTGTGGTTTAAAAAATGTGAAGAATTTAGGTTCTGTGTTCCATATATTTATACAGTTTATAAGGCTGGTTCTGTGGGTACTGACATTTGGTTTTAATTACATCTTCATATTTTATCGATATAATATGTTGATCCATATCTGCTTTGTATTGTGGAGGACATACACTGTAGTACTAAAGCTGACTCTGTTATTTTTAATTGGGAACCATTATATAGCCATTCTGAGTTTCAAATTCTTAAGATGTTCTTCTGATTGTGTTGAAACATTCCAAGGTTTTCCTCCACAGCCCATACTACTTCATAGTTATTTCCTATTCCCATCAGTTTTGGCAACATATCGTGGCTGTACTAGGAAAGGCAGAACTGTGCTGTTTGAAACAACAGAGGGAAACGTTGCACTTTTTACGACAGAGGGAAACGTTGCACTTTTTACGACAGAGGGAAACGTTGCACTTTGAACGTTTTACATTTTTGTTTGCCACCTTTTGTTGTTACATTTCAACATCTTTATTAGCTAGCTCATAATGAATCTACACTACTGTATTTCTGATTACATTAAACCTTTTGTTAAGTAATTGTTTTTTTTTTTGTCAGACCCAACTATTTCAATGCAATTGCAAATAACTAAAAATAATTATTTTAAGGTTCTTTTGTTAGGCCAGAGAAAATTGTTATACAGAAGCTACTGGTTATGAAACTGCAGTCCATATTGTCACCAAGGTCTTTCAACATTCTCAGTCCAAGCTAAGTGTATGTTTTTGGAAATTAGACCCAATGAAATGGATCAACTAATGACTAAACTAAATGACATCCTTTCATTGTAGCTCACTTTCAACACCAGGACAGCAATGACCAAGTGTCCCACGGCGTTATTTTAAATCAAAAGACACAATGAAAAATGTTACTCTTTGCATACTTATCAGAAGTCCAACCCGCAGGGGAGAACTACATGCCTGAGGCGACTACTTCTATCGTAACATCTCATCGGTCTCTTGAACCTTGCTGTTTCCGTTTGCCTGTCTTGAGATAAAAAAGAGAAATCTGGCAGGTGTCCCAACCCCCCCAGGCAACAAACACCTGCCTGTAATCCCCCAAATAAGAAAGATGACAATGGAGAGACATGGGAGAGAAGAGCAGAAACACAGGCACATCTCCAGACTTTGCATGCCTGCATCTTCTGCTTCATGCTCTTCATGAAGTTGAGAGATGGTGTTTTTACCCATATTTGATTGAATACCTATCTAAACTGTAGTTTACGAATGTTTAAAACTAGAAAAAAAAATATATATATATTTCATATAAATTTAATGATTTTATAATTCTTCCAAACATTGCCAAAAATAATAATAAAAGAGAAACTGGGAAACACAACACAGAGTGCCCCCCCCCCCACACACAACTCAGGCCGACACATACATGTGCAAGTACAGTATTTGTATATATACACATAAAACATAAGCATGCATTTGCAATTTTAGAGGAAAAAATGCTCAAAATTCTACACTCATATTGATGGGTCACTATAGGGCCTTCTAGGTCCAGATGGTGTTGCAGATTACACACTATGACATATATCTGGTAGTTCAGAATAAAGAAAGTTTAAGAAACAAAGTTGATGATTAATTCATAATAAAAAATCAATTCATAATTAGAGAATAAATAATATTTTTAAGTGAAAGACAGGTTCCCAGATTCCATGAAACCTCTTCCTGCATTCAGAGATGGGCACAAATATATCAAAAATCTGTAATTTGGAAATACAAAAATACATGTAAAATGGTAACGGTACACCAGGAAAACGTGTACCATTACAGCCATAGTAAGGTACAATATTTACAAACTATTCAGCTTGCCGTAACTTTAAATCGAATAATAGTTTTGTGACTTACATGTGTTATAGTGTTCATGATGAAATGAAAAATGACTTGTAACATTAGTAACGTAATAAAAACTGAACAGGCTGCACCTGCGGTAGCGGGTTGGGGTTGGGGGCTGTATCGCGGTTCCCTATTTACTCCGCAGAAGATATAACCAGGAGCAATATGGAGTTCAGCAGAAGAAAATACTTTGTACATTAAACTGCTCATTACAAAGTTTGTGGATTATTTTCAGTAACCGTGTCACGATTTCTGATCAGAGAGATTGCTGTTGAATTTTTCAGATGTACTTTTTTGGTTCAGTCCCATTATTCAGACCCGACATTTCTACGGCCGATATCTTCAAAACTATTGAACTCCCAGCAGACCGACCTAGATGAATAGATAGCACTGAAGCCCCTCTAAAACATATCTTTTTTTCAGTTTTTGGGTAAACTGTCCCTTTAAAAGCCTGTAAGCCTGGTGATGAAAGTTCTTAAAATGACAGAAAATAAATAAACAAATAAATATGACATTCTGTTAAGTATTTTAAATATTTGAAATACATAAAATACAATCTCTCAAAGTATTTTGTTACAAATTACATCTGATTTTTGTACATCCAACAAAATACAAATTACATATTACTCAAAAGTAGTTACGTATTTTAAATACATTTAATTGAAATACTGCCCATCTCTGCCTGCATTTACCATACCTCTGCTATATCTCAGCTTTTCAAGTGGCAAAATGAACCTTTCAAGTGTTTGAAGGCAGGGGGGACTACTGGACTTCCACTGCAGAAGGATTGTACCTGGACCCAGCAGAATGAAGGCCAAGGCTCTGGCCTGTCAGACGGTATAGTGTTTCTTTGGAGGGAGTACACCAAACACTACAACAATGGATTCAGGCTTATTTATAGCACCACATATATGAGAAAATGTTCTGAAAATCTGTTTCCAATTTTTTTTAAACATTGGAATGACCAAAGCATAGGACGAGTTGTAACTTGATTACTTTGGCTTGTAGGATACTCAGCACTTGTACCAGGGTATATAATGACCAACCTTTCATTTCTGTAGTGTAAGTAGTTACTTCTTTAAACTGAGTTTTTGTTCAGCTACACGATATCAACTCCACAGATTACTCAGTTTTAATTAAATATACTAATTTAAACTTGCATGGTTTGATACAAATTCATCTGTTGTTTGCACTTCAGCGCAAACACTTCAGGATGGTAATACTTCTACAGCTTCGCTCATTGAGGAAGCTGGATGTTTTTACTAGAGCGATTCCATTTAAGCTCCTTGTGCAGGGATAGTACAGCATACCTCCCTGAGCCATGAGATGACGTATTTAACCTCAATGGCAAAGTTTACATTTAACATGCTCCATGAAACTAAACACTGAGGAAAGTACACTCTAATCAAAGAAGCCAAACACATCAAACTAACCCTTTACAGAGACAGAGGCACAGTACACTTAAGCAAGGACTTTTTACATACAAAAATTGTTCCTGTGTTTATAAGTATGCCTTTCAAGAATAAAAAACAATAAACCACAAAACGTTCCACCGAACACATTAAAATCAGTTTAAAATTACCTCAAGCAATTAAACTTAGTTATAATGTGTATGACTATAACGAAAAAAACCTGCATTTATTATTAATAAGCCACAAGACAGAAATGTGGCACGATTTATGTTAAATAACAATAAGAATAAGTGATAGGGTCTTAAATAGTATTGATAAACACATGCTAAAAGGAAAAAAGTTTGAGTGGTGGGAAAATGTATGGTTAGAAACATGCTAGCATGCTTGCAGGGGTTCATATAAGAGGAGTCTTCTAGCTGCAGCATGCTAGCAGGAGTGCGCTTGCGGGATTAAGCTAGCATGGATATGCTAGTAGAAGTATGCTAGCAGTGATTAAAACTGCTCTTGCTACTCTGTCAAAACAATCTAACTATTTGGACTCCATGAAGAAAATTTTAAAAGCACAAGCACATACTCTTCTAGCCTTGTTCTTTCCCATTGTCATGACAAAAATACAGCTCTGGAAAAAATGAAGAGACCATAGCACAACTTTTTGTTTCACTTATTTCTCAATTTATAGGTGTGCGTCTGTGAATCATATACATTTTTTGCAAACTGCAGCCTGGTTCTTCCCTGCTTCTCATTAATGAAGGGCTTCTTCCTTGCTTTAGGGGACTTCAGTCCTGCTTGTAGGAGCCTGATATGAACTGTCCTAGCAGTGCACTTCACATCTACACTTAATGTTTCCCATTCTATTTGAAGGTCGCTTGAGGTCATCCTCCGATTTATGAGGCACTGCCAGATAACTTGACGTTCATCTCTAGCATTAGGAAGTTGCTTCTGCCCTCTACTTGGCTGGTTTTTGGTTATTCCCAGTGTCTCCTGCTTCACCTTCTTCTTGTGTACTGCTGTCTTAGAGACTGTGAGCCTGGAAGCAGCCTGCCTCGGAGTGTAGCCTTCTGCCAGCAGAACCGGGATTAAACCAGGATTTAAAAATGCAGATTTGTTGAAAAATATAGAGTGGTCTCTTAATTTTTTCCAGAGCACTATGACAGGACAGTCCAATGCTTGTGAAAGCACAAGGCCCCCCCCTTTTGAAAATGCAACATAAATGGTAGCCTTGGAGTCTGCAGCTCTGATTTATGCTCATGTACTATTCATTGCCGCCGAAACACCAATGAGCATCCAGCATGCGGCTCCCAGCCAACCACACGTGGCATCCGCGCTCCATCATTACGACCATCTGAGGGCCTCCCGCTCAGACCGATTTGCCATAAACATCATTAAGCATCACAAAGCTTATTTTGAGCTGGTGGAAACCTCGTGCGGCAGCTGCGTTTGGCCAGCGGTTTCCGTGTCTTCTTACTGTAAGTCAGTTCCTCTCTGTGGAAGAGAGAAAGACAGCCCCAGTAAAATCCAGGAGACCACGGGATTGCGGTGCTCCAGTCATGTGGACTATGTTTTGCAAAGGGGGCGGAACATTGTACATGTACATTGACCTTAAAAGTCTCGACTCATCAAAAATTAGATTTCTGAATGGGCTAATCCTAAATTTATGATTAATTTTTACACTGATGTCGCATTGCCAATTTAGATATTTAAACTGCTGCGTATTTACATTAGTTGAGAACTCTTGTTTCTTGTTCCAGAACTAGTCTCGACATGTAGACAAAGTAAGGTTCATAACACTTTTTGCAAATTCGTTGACTTTCTTATAAGACTCAACACCTAGAACTCACATTCCCAACACTATTTGCAGTAAACATAACAAAGACACCAACATCAAATGGAAGAGTCTCAGCCAAAGCCAACCAATGAAAACACAGCACGGCCGACATTGCGTCATTCCATTGGATAACGAAAAGCTAACTAAAAACAGAAAATCAGCTAATAATAATTATTTATTCTGCCACTCAGTAGAACAAAATTAACAATACTCTGCATCTAAACAAGTTTAGCTGTGTCCAGTGGAACTACAATGTTGTAGCCCTAAATGGAGTTTTGAAAATGATAAGCTAAGGGTGGTGGCATGGTGGTCTGTGTTGTATCGTATTTCCAAGTTTGTGGGCTTGAATCCTACCTCCTGTGCATGTGCGGTTTTCCTCTGTCAATATATACAGCTATGCTAATTAGCAGCTTTGAATTACCCTGAGTGTGTGTGTGTGTGTCCTTCACATGTCCTTGGATAGACTTCAGGCCAACAATGGATACACAGATAAGCAATTACGTCTTTTATGTTGTTTCCTTGTCTTCTCTTGATGACAGCTTTATATTTAAAAACATGCATTTCATTAACTAAATTGCACAATGTATTTTTAGGAACAACTAGTGTTACGCTATCTAGGTTTTTCATGAAAAGTTGCAATGTGAGCTGTATTTTATCTTAAAGTTAAACTTACTTTGCATTTTTCTCTAAGAAGACAATAAATGAAGGGCATAATAAATATTGCATAATACCGGGCAAATACCTGTCACTAGGCAAATACCTGTCACTAGGCAAATACCTGGGATAGCTGACGTTTGCTTCCCTAGACAAACGTGACGAAGGACTGTTCTGTCAGCGCCTGCATCTATCCATTGTGGATGTCTGGCACGCTCTGCAAACTAAGAAATTAGCTGAGCATCACAGTGACAGCATCTGTTTCCAATATGTTGCAGAGCGGAAGGGTGGGTGCCCTGTTTGGTGGTAGAAAAACTACAGCCTACTGTTCCTTTAAATAGGCTGTGGGTAAGGGCAGGACGGATGTGGGGCATATTGTTTTATCCCATATTCCATGAATCTGGCCAGCAGCTTCGTCCCCTAGAAGACAACAAATGTACAATTAGGAAGGAATGCGCGCAATGCTGTCTGCAGCTGTCGCAGGGCTTTCAAATCCCCTTCTGCAGAAGCAGGTCTCGCCAAAATGACTCTCCACATTTATATATACATATTGAGACTTTTTTTTTCCCCACCTGCCAGTTACAAAGCTGTGGCATAAGCAAAACAATTAACTCAGATTATGGGGACATCAAACATGCCGGAGAGAAGCTTTGAAGTTGAGAATTAAGAAATAAAAAAAAGTCGGCATTTAAGAAAATGATCTTAAAAGCTCATATCTGTGCAAAGACATTTCACCAGCTGTCTTGTTTTTTTAGTGGTTTTATGTGACTGGTGAGCAAAGACAATTAAAACTGAAATATTCTGCCAAAGACGTAACATATACTTCTACAGGTTTATTTACCGTATAATTTGTTGCAGCATCATTACTATGCCTTATAAACTCATACGTAGGGCAACACGTAATCGCTACCCATTTGTGACACATGCATCTTCATTTTACATAATAAGCAGCGAGCGATATTATTATTATTATTATTCTATTACTTAGTCACTTACTAAGTTACTGAATGGGGTGTATTCCTACAGTAAACCGGTGAATGAATATTATCTTTCCCTTGACAGAAACAAGGGAAGTGCATACAGAAATCCCTGGGATAAGATAAGCTGGACGACAAGCTGCTGTGTACCAATGACATTCCCCCCTGGCGGGCCAGCATGCTGAAATGTAGATTGCCTGTACAGCCTCTTCACTCAGCTGCCGGCATGTCCCTGGCCTCCGCCCGGCATGTCCGCCAGCTAACAATGGCCTCCTGTACCCATCCGATGGCCCCGGCTCCACGGAAACAATGTTGGGCACAGATAGTGCGTCGAGTCAGGTAGTCGCGGACGGAACAGATTCGGCTCCGAAAGAATGCTGTCAAAACCTGCATGACAGAGAAGTAGTTCTTATATCCAAGGCAGGGACATAGGCAACTCTCAAAATGATCATGATTACCAGTCTGTACCTATCCTGCGCTCTTCCATGCTCTGTACTGGATAACAGTGCATTTATGTGAGACTGTAAAGTTCTGATCATATATTTTTAATAGACATAGATGTTACCTGTATTGGCATTTGCAATGCACATTATTGTTTAGATTCTACTTGAATTGCATGCTGTTGGTAATAATGCACATTTCTGTACTATCTCTGTGGCTATTTGCGCATCTTTTTATTGCACCACCTATTTATTGCATATTCATTATCACACCTTACCTTGCACTGCACTGTCTTGCAAGGTTCCTTGGAATCCATGACAATACAACTAGAAACGTGATTCATTACTTTCCTACAATGACTGGTCACAGGTCTAATGTACTCAGTAGAGCTACTTGAACCTGCTGGCTCTTGTTTGTTTTTAAGTATTATGTCACCAAACATGATTCGGTGATGTAACCAATTCTCACAAACTGACCTCACGTTCAAAGTTATACTGGATTATGCCGCAACAAGAAAAGCACTTCAAGGCTTAAAAAGATTTTTGCTTGCTTCGAAAATTTAGCTAGAATGGGTGATGATAAACTACAACTTTCCAGCTGTTATGAGTTAAGAGCTGTTAAGAGAAAAACACACTGCTATCCTGTAAGATATATATCCAGGATAAAGCACGCTAGTTTCTGGTAGCTAACTTTGATGGGAATTTTTAGTTTTTATATATATCAAGTTACAGAATCCCAGCCAATTCCATCCATGAAAACACCGTACAGCCTACAGGCTTCCAAGAATCTCGGTTCCTGATTGCACGACATTATCTCCATCCCATATGCATGTTATGGTGAAGATCGTACGCAGATTACACATGCAATCATCTGACAAGCATCACAAAGTAACACGGTGAACAAAACATTTCAGCGGGTGGTAGTTTCATCACGCACAGTTGGTAAACATATCTGTGCAGCTACTTGTTGTGTTTATAAACATGTTAAACACACGATTACAAGATTAGAATGAAAGTATGCGTGTGCTATCTGGATTTAAATGATTTCAACACAGCATAAAGTTACTTAAAAAGTCTGACGTCAAGATCACACGATGTTCGTTTCATCTGCCTTCACCGATTTTGATGCTTTATCTTAAATTATAATGCTATTCGTTTCATATAACACAAGTAAAAAGGAATCTCATTCGAACCATCCTGTACCCTATCTATGACCATATGTTTTATTTGTTGATCTGATTTAATCCTCTTCGTATTTTATGTATAGCTGCAAAGCACAGTTCATACATTCATACAAATATTTTTAAGAAAGCTCTTTTAAGAAAGAAATTCATGCTTTTATTTGCGCTTTAGTTATTTTGACAGTCTGCACAACTCAACAGGCAAGCTACGTTAAATGCAGGAGCTCAATTTACTGCCACATAGTTAGACCACTAGAATGAAGTAGCATATAGCGACACATAGCTTTCAGGATTATCATGGAAACTCAGTATTGCCATACCCTAATAGATTAAAGCACAGAAAGAAATGATTTAATTAGGTTTCCTATAAATCTAGACTATAGATCTAGCAAGTACCTATATTGTTCTTTCATGTGTTTGTGTGGAATGGGACACCAATCATCACTGCATTGTTTTCTCTCTTATGCTGCTACTTCTCTATAAATCTAGGAGAGGCACAAAAACGGGGTGAATAGTTTATAAATCAATTGAATCTGTTGTTTCGTACCCAGTTTATTGCTGTTTTTGTTAAGAGCCAGTCAACCAGACACGGTTCCTTTTTTTTCTGTCAGTCATCGGGTTGTAATAACTGCATCCCTCATTGGATTTGCCAGGTAAATTTTCCTCTCTGTCAACCTGTGTCTCTCTATCTGGACTGTAACCCTAGAATTCAGGGTTTGCAGGACAAGGAAAAAAAAAAAGTTATCTGGAATGGAGCAAACGGTCTGGCACTCAGCACGAATGACTCGGAGTTCTGTATAAGATCCCATTGAAGTCTGAGACGAGTGGCTCTGGGATAGTCGGGACCTGAGAGGGGGAAAAAAGACATGTTTTATCAAATATTACTAGTTTTTTCTAAGAATGCTGCTTTCATGCCATACAACCACTTTTATCTGCCCAATAGGTGCCTGGCGATCTGTGTTTATGGGTAAACAGTATCCTTATTACCTAGTTCTCTTTCAAGTACTGTATAATCAGAATCTATAATATATTTCCAAATAAATTTTGATTAAAGGGATGATTCAGAAAAGGTTTCAAAAGGTCTCATGATAGTTATAAGTTAGGCTGCGAATGTTGAGGCATTTACAAATATGTTTTGAAAGAAGACACTAAAAACATGTTGGCCTACATCAAACGCGGTAGACAAAACAAGATCAGAGGAGCATATCGCCATCCCCATCGCAAGTTAAAATCTGCTTTGTGCCATTCATACCTTTCCTTTTGCTCAGGTGTGGATACACATCCTGTTTCCTGTGGCAACAATCTGAGATCTGTATGATTTCAGACCTTCAAATGATGATGATAAACGTCAGATTTGGAGAACTTAGTACCATTAAATGCTTCTACAGATAAATGGGTTTTTGCAAAAATGTTACTGCGGATGACGGAGGAGGGCACCTTTAATCAGCAACTGGGTTTTCTAGCCTATATGCTTTCTTATTGTTAAAAATATCGTGATTTTATACGAGTTATTTTTTATTACCATAATTATGCTATTGGTCAACTAAAGAAGTCTGAAATGAAGAAAAATGTCTACGCAACTTCAATTGCAAAAATATTAGGCTTTGAGTTAATCTGTAAAATATAGACCTTTTTATTTTCAGACATGTTACTCATTAAATAGACCAAAAGCAGACTAAAAGTAAAAAAAAAAAAAAACAAGGTAGGAAAAATTAACTCCGTTATTGCAAGATCAGTTCAAAAGCAGCTTGCACACGGCAATGCCTATAGCTGAAGAGGAAGCGTTAAGTATTTTGCACTGAACAGAAATTAACCATAAAAAGAGCCGATAGTACAAAGTGGCACAGTGAGCCCTTCGTCCGGACAGCTGGAAAAGGTTTAGCACAACTTCTGATGCATCAATAGTAAGTATCTTACCTGCGCTAGGATTTGTCGTGACGGGAGGAAGAAAAAAAAAAACAGCAGAATAGTATAGAAATATGACAAATATAAAAACTTCACTTGTACATCACGCTGTCGAAGAAAAGGTCTGCTAAATAAATGCATGCAAATACATTAAAATGCAGTGACGTGCACACAAGAGCATCTGCAGGAATATATTAAAATGCAGTGACGTGCACAAGAACATCTGCAGGAAAGTGGCAGCAAAAATAAATGTTTGGAGATCTAACTGAATTTACACTGGAGTTTGGAGAAAGGTTGATCCAAGTAAGATTTGGTAAGGATGATTTCTTAATTGACATCTTTATCTTACCACTGTCCCAATGTTCCACTGTTATCAGGTTATAGTGGAATGGATAGCTTGTGTATTCTAATAGACAAGTTTGTAAATATATGTAAATATCTGATGGTCGTTTTCTTTTAGGAAAGCTTAGTTCCCTGAGAGAGAAGGTGTGAAGCAGCCAATACTTTCTCAAAACATCCATCCATCCATCCATCCATCCATCCATCCATTTATCAATCCATCCATCCATATATAAATCCATCCATCCATCCATCCATCCATCCATCCATCCATCACAAAACCTGATTATCAAACCAAACCCAAGACCAAAAACCGCTTTCAGTTCACACACACAGTCAGGCCAAAGTATATGTTTCTACACATGTGAAGGAAACTACAAGTGACTATTGAACACGTGCCAGTAGGAGAGTGCAAGTGCCGTAGGTGAGGTGAATTTCAATATCAAGGTATGAGTGAGTCACAACAAAGGATACATCTCTAGCAAGGTACCACATTGTCTGAGATGCAGAAGATCACTTCCTGTCCCAGCCCTGAGACATGATGATGAGGCAGACTGGATATTTTTCCTTGACTTTGACTTAGTACGTAGTTGCACAATTTATTACTTGAATGTGTCATTCATTTGGATTTTTTTACTTTGTCCTTTACAGTAACATTCTTTGGAGTGCCGAATACTGCAAATATAACATATTGCCCTACATACAGAACACATTTTTTAAACTATATACAGTTGGTTTCCATTACTACTCAACATGTGACAGACCATATCCACAGTATACATGATTCTGTGCATGTGCCTGGAGCAGTTTTGACTGGTAGTGTTTTCAATTTGTGGCTGTATAATGACTTCTCAGTAGGGTTTATGTATTGACCGGCTTTGTGTGTGATCTGAAAGTAGTTTTTAGTTTTAGGCAAAGATGAAATAGGTTTGAGTAGATTGTTTGATTTTTCAAGATGAGTAAAAGGTTTTGTGAATGTAGTTTGACTGGGATTAATGTTTACTGTATTGAGAAAATGATGGAAGGTTTCAGGAAATCTGCTTTATCAAGTCTGAAAAATAGTAAATGAGGGCTACTGTGTCCTGACTGTGTTTAGTTTGCTGCAGCCTGTATTTTCCATCTTGCGTCAAAGTTCACCACGGTGCGAAATGTATTTTGATGAATAAGGACAAGTGGGTATAGAAAATGGATAGATGTGAAGAATGTGTTTAGAGTTTTGGAAGAAAGGGTGACTCGGATTTGCACATTTGGTTCCCAGAATGGGGTAATAGTGTTTTAACAATTCAGAAAAGCTGTAATGGTCCGTGTTTGTGTGCGTTTTGTATGTTTTCTATTTTTTTTTTGTGAATAACCACTGACATTTGCAATGCCAGGTGGATTATTAGAAAATAGACCTCTATAGTATCTGAAGGTGATGAATTTTTTAACACCATCCAGCAACCTGCATACACACTGGCCCCTTGCAGATATGATTAGCCACCACTGCTTAATGTATTAGTGCCGGAGTAACTGTATCTTTCAATCTTGAAATATCTTGGCATTTATCACAAGCATTGATTAATATTTTAGAAAATTATAAGGTCTCCCCTAAATTGACATAATAAATTTATAGTAGATTATGGAGTTTGATTAAATATTTCAGTATATTAGTAAGGTAGAATATTTATGCAAGAATCTGAGACTGACAAATCAGCTAATTCTAATAATATTCAAGTTTGCTTTGTTACCTAATTTGTACCATTGCCCCAACTCTGAGATTACAAGGGAAACAGTTGTGTCCATGTAACACCCATTAAGGGGCTTAGTCTAATTTCCCTGTGTTTGTTAGACATTTAAGTCTGTGATTCAACAAGGTGTGTCTAACCTTGATGTGTTCAAGGAAAAAAAGTGACACACGGAAATGACTTATTTACTTCGTGATTTATTTAATATAATTTGAATTAAAAATACAGGCATGTCGTACAAATACTAATGGGATTAACGTTTATAATAAATCAAAATGAATCTAAATCTTCCCCTTGGCATAACAAGGTTACTGGACCTCAAATAAAATAAAATTAAATAAGTTGGGTGTCACGCTCTTGACAGAGTATAATGGTGAGGCCTGTCTATCGTAAATGTCAACTGTCAAGGCCACAGATATCGGGTAAACAATGTAAAACTTGGTTAAGAAGATGAGACTTTGAAACCCACATTGAGTGGGAAGAGAAGAGGCTGTCAATCACTTCAAGTAACCAATGGGAAAGGTTAGACATGGTCATTTGACAAGGATTGATATGTAACCACTCATGTTTTCAAGTAAATTTATATTAATTGAATTGAGAGAATCAAACCATTAATGCCACTAATGAAAACCTTGATTGCTGTCGTTTTGTTGAATTTGAGACTGAATGTAATGTCCTTCATTGATTATTGATCGTTATAGTGAGATTTAAAAAAAGCTATTTGGAAGTTTTCTGGTATATTGAGATGTCTAATTTAGCAGTTGACAAAGATGCTAAACAGAAACTGAGAGCTGTGGACTTGCATTTGCATATTATTTAGGAATGTCTATTTTTCTCTGCATCTGAAAATATTAAAAATCCGTCATCACACAGTCACTTTAATTGGTAGTTTTGAGGATTAGAGGATTAATTAAGAGAACAGCGATAATATAGATTCCTGCACTCAGCTGTTGTTTCCTTTGCACTACAACCATCAAAAAACCTTGATCCCAAGAGACTGAATTTCATTTGTTTGTCCACAGTGCTGCTATTATGGTGAAACAATACTTTCACGAAATAAGAAAGCTCAATGCCCATTATTCAGCATTAGGCACTCGAACAATAAACAATAAGTCATTCGTTCTAACACACTCACCTTGTTTCCTATCATCTTTGCATGTCTGGATACCATAAACACAGGAACTCGCAGCATTTTGAAATGTTATGCGATATGCATTTCATTATGCAAATCAACCTCGAAGTGCCAGAGTTAAGACAACCCCTGCTAACAGTAAAAATGTAGCAGTCATAGCTAAATGATGAAAAAAAGATAACTTTGCAGGTTACAACTGTGGGCTGATGATATTGCATGGTGAAGAAGTTTGTAATTGTAAGGCGAGAATGAAATATCTAATCAAAATGGACAACTTTAATCATAATGTGATTTGGGGAAATCATATTGGCTACCGAAGCCTATTATATCCATAACTACTTATTCAATAAGGGTTTAAAGTGTGCCTGTAGGTTATCGCAAGATAGGAAAGGGCACAAAGTAGGGGACACCCAGGATGTAGTGACAGTCCATCACAAGGCACACGCTTTATGGCCAATTCAGAGGCACAAGGTCACTTAGAATAAGAGAACAAAACTCATGCACATAAACCCCACCTACAGGGGTAGGAACTGAACCCACAACCCTGGCACTGTGAGGCTTTCATGTTAACCACAAAGCCACAATGTCACCCTGGGCTTTTCTGTACTATAAATTAAATAATTATGATAGAAGAGTAAATACAGTGATTTAAAATAAATGTCTAAATAGTGACAAATATACATGTGCACGTGTATGTGTGTGTGTGTGTGGGGTGGGGGTGGGGTCATGTGTGTATGTATATATATTTATATACACACACATGTAAACCTGTAATCTTGGCATTGTGGGACCATTTCTTTGATTCTCACAATGGGAAACTCAATTTTATAAAACTCTGTGACTGCAATAAAAAAAACTAAAAATGTCAAAAGTTACTTATGGTTAGGGTTAGGGCTGGGTAGGGGTTAAGGTTGTTGTTGTTCAAATTAGGGTTTTTCCCATAGAAATGAATGCAGAGTCCCCAGAAAGATATTAATATAAACATGGCTGTGTCTGTGTGTGTGTGTGTGCGTGCGTGCGTGCGTGTGAGAGAGAGAGAGAGTGAGAGAGAGAGAGTGAAATGTAATGTGCCCTTTACTTACATGTGACACAAATCTAAGACTATGGAGTACAGAAGCATATTAAAAAATGTCTTTGTCCCAAACATTATGCCATTATGCTATGCTATTGCTTAGAACATCTAATTCCACGTTTTGGCAACAAAACCATTTCTAAAACTATATTACCAATTTAAATTAAACCAAGTGATATATTGGCATACACAGGAGGGAACACACACACTGTATTATTTAGTGGTGTATGGGATTATATTTAACTGACTCTAAGTGAACTTTCGTTTCCTTTTTTCAAGAAGAAATTATAATAAAGTGAAATATAAGAACCTTGGAAAAGATTGTGGCCCGGCTGTTACTGAAACAAGATAATGTTTTCCAGACAGATGTTCATTGTATCTGTAAAAACAGTTCACATAATAGCTTATGTCACATCTGCGTTTGAAACCTATACTTTTAAGTACACTTAAGTTACATATTAGCCTAAAGAATACAATTATATTGCAAGCTGACATATTTTTCATTTCACGTGTACTAAAAATTTCCACAACAGTGAAAAAAATAACACAAACATAAAGACTGATCTTGTCGAACAGGGAACTAATGTGACGCATGCAAAATCAGAGTTTCTTTTAAATGCTTGTTTTGTATGTTTTTTTTCCACGCATTCTGTTCAGTGTGACACATAAGGTGACAGTAGACAGATGTCCAAATGTATGCTGAATGAGTATTCTCAATGAAATAGAATTTTACCTGACACTTTCCTATTTGTCCTTCATAATCTTTTTTTGTCAGTGTCAACAAGTAATATCCAATTCCACCTCCCTTCTTCCCTGAGGCAAGTATATATTCTGTTGTGTTGACAAATGTGGCTTTGGCATCATCTGGAGAACTTTAGAAGTTCTAACTCTCATTTTCCATGCGAAACCATTCTCTCTCCGGTGGCTGTACACAATCGCGCCACCGTCTCCTTGTAAATCGTACACCTGTTGGCCCCTGCTCTGGTTCTGCCTTGCCCGTTAAGGCTCTCCGATGCATATATCCTAAGCTGGAAAAAAAGCAAAAGAATGAGCTGCAGGTCCAGTTCCAATAAATACAGATCAGCGAGACAAAAGCGACAAGCTGTATGGGCGTGACTGCAAGGCTGTGATATGCATTTGTTACAGTGTAAATTATGAATATATAAACGCGACAACCCATGTGGCTAATCAGGTGGTGAGGATAGGGTTAGCGGTTAGCAGCTTCGTTTAAAGGCTTGTTAGTCACTTGCACGTTGCCAATTTCCAGTATTTACAGGTATTCACTTATTTATCTGCAGGGCGCCCAGCTTGCGACCTGCACTGTGTAAAGCAAGCAGTTGTCTTGGCAGGGAAAATTTCAGAGCAGCACATTCCTTACCTTTGGGGCACATTTTGATACTTATCTTCTCTTTTATCTTTTTTATTTGCAATGTGAATACTATTTACAATTCAGCACATATGCTCGGGAATATTTTTGAGAGCACAGTGTATCTTAGGTGAAAACGGGGATAGAACAGAAAACTAATGTTTACTCTCTATAAGAAAAACATTATTCAGTCTTTTAATGTATAATAGTAGACAAAAATTGCAGTACTACAAGTTGCAAAATGTTTTATTTCTCTTAAAATACAATCTTTGAATTAATGCGCTATATTCCCACAGTGTGCATAATTCATAAGCTTAATAAACAGGCAGTGAGTGGTCCTTAACTGTAGGCCTAATCATAAACATAATAACTCTACTCGAAATCATCACCGATATTATTCTCAGTATTCCCTGGACACCAGCAAATTAAATAGTTGGTTCCACATTAGGAAATGCAGTGGAATGCAGTCAGAGACCTTAGCCAATGAGCTGTTAACAGCAAGGGGAGTTAATAGATTGATCTGCTGCGTCTTGTCAGTAAATTTACTGTTGACTTCAGGAATGTGCCAGATGAAAAAGCAAGTTTCACACTGTAGTTAGAAAACATGATTAGGCCCTGCTATGTTTAGGGTCTGCTGGAACAATAAAAAGCTATTTAAAGACATTAAGTAGCTGTTACTATATTTTCTACAACTGTGATGTCAGATTTTTTTAACAATACCCGCGCCAAGGTGTGCGATATTCGTATTACATGACGTACTCATTATTTCATTTTGTCAGCCATAGGCCTATTTTCATATCCGCTGCTTGCTGAACTGATGGATTTTGACTGGTTTATGTCCAAATAAGCTGGCTGTGATCTTAAAACTTAGAATATAACGAAATTATTCAATTGGTAATATCATTCACAATGAGATAACAACCAGCTAATTTTGCACGGTTTATAATGTTGCATTATGACCTGAATGTGGGATTATTCACTAGTATCTGTGCCTCAGGTAAATTCTATGGTTTCTAGAGTAAAACCAGCCTTTATTGTGCTGTTAAAGAAAAAACATGCACTGTAAGAGAATACTTAAATTAGCGAGCAACTGCTAGGTTCATTGCTACGGATGTCAAGGCCTAGGAAATCTTTTGGTTCATTTGAAGGTTCAGTTGCTGGTTGCTTGGTCGTTTCATTTATTTGACGAGTTTATTGGAACATATCATGGATCCATCCATCCATCCATCTTCCAACCACTTAACTAGTAGGGTGGCCTGGAGCCTATCCCAGACAGTGTTGCGCAGAAGATATCTTTGCAGCAGTAATTGCATTTATGCTTCTCATTGCCCAAGGAACAATATGGAATTGTTTTGAAATTCTTCCAAAAAGGAACATATATCCTTACAGGATTTGGTTCAAAGAGGCATGTATTACTGATCAGAAAGATAGAAATAGGGAATTTGACAGGACCCTGTTATTAGAAATGAAATTGAAACGATTGCGAAATTTGATCTCCTGGGTGCCTTAATGGTAAGAATTGTGCAATATTTTAAATAATTTTTGCTAACAAAAATACAAATAGTATTACCAGTCAGCTGTGTTTCAAATATTTCTGTGACAAGCATACAACTTTTTTAAGTGTTTGATCAAGTATTCAGACATATCTTAACACCTAAATGAATTCTACATTTAATTGTGGAATACAGAGAGGACATATGGTTTTGGGACCATTCCACCACCACTGACACTTTCTCAATAACTCAAAAAGTATTTGATGACGTTTTTTCAAACTTTGCAGAGGGATTGTGTAAGTGATGAACTATTCAGATCGCTATTAAGGCAACACCACTGTGGCGGAAGGGTGACTGCAGAAGCTGCTTGACCATGCAGACATGATAACTCTCTTTGATTTTGTTACTTTGTGTACTCTATGTGATCTTTGATGGATTTGATTACAAAATCCTTATATGGATGAGCATCACCACTAAATTGAAGCAACAGGCTACAGAAGCCATCTTGTGAACACAGCCATCTGGGCCATCTAAACGTATTCCGTATTCCAGGAACATTGTACTGGTCAGTGATTCTCAAACTGTGTGGCGCAAGATAATTACTGAATATTCATATAAACATGAATACGCTCATATATTATGAATAAGCTTTTTTTGTCACCCCCACTTGGCACATTTTATCAATAGCAGTTTGGCAAGGTAGGTAAAATTTATTGAGGAGAACTCTGTGAAATTTATGGTGGGCAGAACATGGTGGGTAGGTAATATTTTCATTATACCGCGATATTTTTGTTAATCAAAATTTACCATGGGCTGATGTGACCCCCCTCCCCCCCATTCATGTTGTGGGTGAATCTTCCCTCTCCACGAGACTTATCCTGAGGGAATTCAATCTTGTCACATTGCTCTAGTAAATATATCATTGCTTTTTCAGCTACTTTGCCATTTGTATCCATACTTATTTTAACTAGTCTAGTGTCACAGTAGATACATAAGTTTATTACCAAAGTTTTAAATATCTGCTGTATAATCATTGATTTTTTCACAAATATAAATAAAATATAAATAAAAACTGAGAAAAATAAACCTATTCAGTTTCTGAACATATTCTCTGCCTTTATTAGAGTGAGTATTTTTTATTAGCAATGATGTATCTTCTTCTTCTTGCACATACATCAGGCAATTCCCTATGATTTACTTTGAACTGAATGATCTTTAGCATAATCTTTTTCTTCCAATCATCTCTTCCAATCTGTAGGCCACCAGGCTGTTTTTAAGATTATTTTTCTGCAATAATGTCGACACTTTGATTCTTCTTCCATTGCTTGTCATATCTCTGTAGTTTTTTTTCTTTAAAAACGTTTCGTCTGCCAATTAATTGATTTCGTCATTGACAAATCATTGTGAGAGACTATGAGTTTGTAATAAAAATGCTGACATAAATAATATTTGTATGTATCATAAATAATTCAGGCCTATCTGATCAGTTGGCCGTGGATGTGTTTGCTATGGAGATCTTCTGTGTTATCCTTCCATATCTGCTTGATCTTCTTTCCTTCCATCAGTCATTATTTG
The DNA here is from genome assembly GCA_026781065.1 of Mormyrops boulengeri. Classification (NCBI taxonomy): domain Eukaryota; kingdom Metazoa; phylum Chordata; class Actinopteri; order Osteoglossiformes; family Mormyridae; genus Mormyrops; species Mormyrops boulengeri. The sequence goes on along the minus strand of JAODLD010000030.1, from coordinate 19,147,840 downwards.
CCCATTGATGTCATTCAGCAGACCCACACAAAGTTTTTTTTTACTCTCATAGTAAAACATCCATGTTTTTCAATGTTTGTTTATTTTTTCCAATAACTTTTTGTAATATTTGCCTTTCTTGGTACTCTTCTGCTGTTCTCCACTTGTACGAGATCTTTATCTCTCCTGACGCTGGCTTCTCTTTGCAGCTTCTAATGTACCTTCTGTCATCCAGTTTGATTTCATTGGCTCTGTCTTTTTCACCACTCTTTCCTCAGATTCTCATTTTCACCAGTCTTTTCTCAGAATGTATCACTCTGTCCACACTGTCAAGTAGGTCCAGCCTCGTGAAATTGGCTTCTGATGTTTTCCTTTAACGCAATGTGTATATTCTCCAGGTAATTTCTTGGAAGGCTTTGCTGTACTTAGTAAGCTTGACTAGTTCATAATTCATTCTGTAATCTTATCTGGGCCATGTCTTTGCTATGAGACGGGGCTCTTCCATTGTCTATTACTAATGATACTATCAATTAAATTTCTCCATCGATGTCCAGTTGTAAGGATGGTGCTTGGATGTCTAAGGAAGTATTGGCGATGAAGAGTTAATTCCTGGCAGCTGATAAGTTGCTGTTCTGTGTGTCTTAGCGCAGTTGGACATCCACCTGAGGAGTTCAAAAGCTCAATGACAGTAACAGCACACAGTAAAGTGTGACCTTTGAACTCACCTATGAGGAGTTCCTGAAATTGCACCTGGGGCAGTATGAGCCCAAAGGGCGGAACCCACGGTATCCAAGGATTTCAAGGTGCATAGAAGTAATGACGACATGCGGGCAATACGGCTATGGTATAGTATTATTATGATCCTCTTGGGCTGCCGAACAGTACCTACAGTTTTGATCCACATCTCTTATACGGCAGACTGAAGTGCAGGTACATGAGCAGCAGAGGATCCGCTTCCTGAACACCTGTAGAGAACTTATTTCCAAAGAGTTGGCCAAGGTCATCAGTACCACACTGTCAGTACGAAGTAACTTTTCATAGCCAGTTTGAAGGGTATACAACTTCCCTATACGTTAAACTGTTAACTGCCAGATATTATAATATCATCTACAATAACCATAATTATCAATTTTGACCATCATATGATGAAATTGCTGTGTGGCTTGAAAGGGATCTTGACATACATCTGGATGGTTATGGGTTCGAATCCTCTGGCCATAAGACAAATAACACCATTGGGCCACTTTGTGAGAATGTCTGGCACAGCATCTACTGAGGAATGTTGGTATTACAGGAACGGAGCTGAGGAAGATATCAAAGGAGGTAGCTGAAAGGTTGAGTTTCCAATAGTGCTTTCGGAGGACAGTTAAAAACTAGAAAACACAGTTCCCAAAGCCAAAAGCAGGCTAGTATTATCAGTATTGAGTGTTACTGCAAGTATGTGTGGATGCAGAAGAGGTTTATCAGGGATCCCATGAGACACTCTGGAGATGTACAGGCACTGTCAATGAAACTTCGAGGAAGGAAGGTCTAGTCCTGCGTCTAGCCCACCTGGCCTGTAACCCCTGTTAGCATAACACTGTTGTTCCAATTGGCGACCTTTGCTGATGCTATTGTGCTGATGCTGTGTATTGTCTTAACTCTGTTACGTTAATGAAATAAGTAAAGGGACGGAAGTCAAAAATCTTGAAATGTGAATCTCTTACAAAGGCATTCCTGGAGGTGTGACAAACAGCAATGTTCTGCAGCTTATACATCCAACTGTATACCTAATTTACCAGGAAGGGTGATGACTTACTACATGCTGTCTGCCTGCCTCTCCCTCTCCCAGGCCAAAGTGCAGTTTGCTCCCACAAAGCAGCAGTGGCAGCGAGGCCCAGGCTGTGGGACGAATGGCGACCTGTTCATTGTCTATGATGTCAATAGGCCCAAATCAAAGGGTGATTCTTAGGTAGGGTGGCTTGACTATATATATATATGAGGCGAGGCTGCCAAGTAGGACAATGGGTGGAAAAAACTACTGCTGACTTCTTGGGTTGCAGTAAATTTAGATTTTTAATGAACCACTCATGGCGGTGACTGATACACGAGTGTTTAAATACATTTAAAAAGTAGCACACCATATTAAATTAACATCAATGGCATGAACTGCCAAAAAGTCATTTAAATGTACTCAGCAAGAAGTGTTTGAGCTTTTTGGTATATTGCTAGGGCTAGAATTCCCACTACCACAATTTTAACATTGGCACAGTTAGTTAGATCATGAAACATTACTGCTTGGATTCTGGGTTATGCAAAACAATGTAATTATTCTAGACAATGTGCAATTTGAACAAAGCACAGATTCATGTTTTTGCACTGCAAAAAATAATAGTAGGTGGATAAATTATCTTGCATAACTTGTAACACATAAATTATGCTCAAACGTATTTGTAATCTTTATTAAATATTTAGTTTTACATGTATAATATTTAGCAAATCAAGACAACATCTTAGAAGTGAAATTTCTTGGAATTTAGTTCCCTGTAATTCCAAATCAATTCCAATTCTTTTTTCCTATAGGAGCGAGCCATTCCAATTTCAATTTCAACTCCAGGAAGAGAAATGGAATTTAAAATGCATTCTTAATTCGATTCATGAATGACCCCTACCCTGAATTATACAGACAGTATAATTGTGTATAAGAAACATATCAACACATGAATAAAACATTACTGTGACTTTACTCCCAGGCACATATAAATGAACTGCTTAATAATGAAAATCTTCAATTCCCCATCAGCCTCAGATATAAAAGGTGCAGTGTTGGAAGGAGTGAGGATGCTGAAGAGCCGTCCTGAGAGCCGTAATAGTGAATACTCCAGCTCCATTCTCATTCTTCTCACAGACGGAGACCTGACTTCATGTACTTCAATATATTTCATGTAGACCTTTTTTTGCCTTTTTTCCTATCACAAAGAACCATGCATGCAATTTCTTCAGAAGCCAAAGTTGGCTTTTGGGAGACTGAAGTTCATAATAACTTGTTGTCTCTTCACTGACATGCAACTAGGGTCTGACGGGTCCCACTTTTACTGCACTATCCCGCGTCTCACATCATATAGCAACTGTCCTAAGACACTCACAGTTGCACATGTCAAATACAGCACTGAACAACTGCTACAGCTTGGATCAGTGTGAAACGTGAGGTGTAGATCCTTAGAATGTTGAGATTTTTACACTGATTTTGAATTGTTTATGGAGGCAACAGATAACGAAGTCAACATTTCCCACTGTATGTTGTTTCAAACAAAACCTGAGTAGCAAGTGAAGAGAAATTCAGTAACACTAACAGTATTTTAAGAAACGTCAGCTAACTTCCTGGCATTTGTTACATTGACTGTTCAAACTTATAGCTACTCCTAGATTATCCATCCAACCATCCATCTATCCATCCATCCATCTTCTTACTGCTTATGTAGGTCAGGGTCACTAGAAAGGCCTGGATCCTATCCTAGGCAGCACAGAGCCCAACACTGTAAGGGATGATGTATTTGTGATTAATTAATGTGCAAATGAGAGGTATGAAGCCAAAAGCTTCTCTTGCCCATAGGTGTAATCAATCTAGACAGTATTTCAAACTTTGCAGAGTTATTTTATGGCTGCCGCACTGGAAATGATTAAATTTTGAGACAAATTGCCCAAAACTTTAAGCAACCCCGTAAACCCCATGCTGCATGGCTTGGAGATGGTCCCGGAGCTGCACACGTCCTTGGTGACAGTGTCTCTAAACCCCC
>JAODLD010000030.1:19086455-19143985 GCA_026781065.1 Mormyrops boulengeri | reverse complement strand
TACATGGCTAACTATTGTCACGGAGAGTGTCCCTTTCCTCTGAGCGAAAGCTTAAATGGGACCAATCATGCCATATTTCAGACCCTGGTTCATTCCTTCCATCCGAAGGGGACGCCGCAGACGCGCTGTGTCCCAATCAAATTTTTCTATGACTTGTGTTCTTGATTCGGACGGCAACGACCTCTTGGCCTTGAGAAAACTTGAGGACATGGTGATGAATGAGTGTGATTGCAGGGGAATGTATGTATTTTAAAAAGAGGAAATCCTCATTTGGCCCGTCATTGATTATTCAATCAATCCATTCATCCATCTTCCAAACTGTTATTCAGAAGGGTGGCCTGGAGCCTGTCCCACACTGTAGAGCGCAAGATGTCTTTGCTGCAATAATTGCATTTATGCTTCCTATTGCCCAAGGGACAATATGGAATTGTTTTGAAATTCTTCCAAAAAGGAACATATATCCTTACAGGATTTGGTTCAAAGAGGCATGTATCACTGATCAGAAAGATGGAAATTGGGAATTTGACAGGATGACACCTGGGCCTTGTTGTTAAATGAAACTGTAACGATTGCAATATTTGATCTCCATGAGTACATTATTGGTAACAACTGTGCAAAATTCTAAATGATTTTTACTGGGGGGGGAGCGATTACCAGCCAGCTGTTTCAAATATTTCCGTGACAAGCACGCAACTGTTTTAAGTGTTTGATCAAAGTATTCAAGCAAAGGCTACCTTAACACATAAATGAATTCTACATTTATTTTTACTGATTTATCTTTATCGATTAAAAAAAAATTTAACTGCAAGATGTCCGACAGTAACCGGTTTAATGTTCATATTTTAAACCTCGAAATTGCTCTCTACGAATCACCTAATAACAAATAAATTCAGAAAACGTACACCTCGTTACACCATCTAATCCTGTTAACGTAGCATTGACCCACTGATTCCGCCTCCTTTATACGATTTGAAATGGTCACCGCTGCTGAGTCTTTATTAAGTAGCTACACGTGGGGAAACAGACACAAACTTTTCGCACCTGTTAATAAATCAGCTGCGACCGCTGGTTGGTTCAGTTTAAAGAAATGTTACACGACTGATAACATTTTGCTAATATAACGGAAATAAGGGTCTGAAAATGCGAAGTGCTTGGGTGTGCGCCTTTTCTGTAATGAGTAATCTAAAAATTGGTGTTTTCGCGGTTTTATTTTTGGGGGCAGCTTGTTCTGAAAGCGCGGACGTCGTGCAGGAGCGATTGTTTTTAAACGCGCTTGGTCTTTCAAGCCGACCGAAGCCAGTGCATCATGCCCCGGTACCTTCAGTCCTGTGGAAGATCTTCAGGAAAAGCAAAGCCCGAGAGTCCGAGCCGCATCAAAACGATCCCTGTACTGTACCCGAATTTGGTGTCCAAGGAAATATTGTGCGAATCCTTCAAGATCAAGGTCGGATAATTGTTGCTTACTTACCTCGATAATTATGATTAATGCTATTGGAATTGACTAATTCAGCTATGATGCATTTCAACGTCTAATGTAAATGGTCCTAAATGGTGTGCAATTTTTTTTTTTTTTTTTTTTTTTTTTTTTTATATACATAGGAGGGTTATTCTCTGGCCCGAATGGCCAGTGCCCAACTTGTGTGGAGAAACACATGTTCTTCAACATATCTGTGCTTGAGATGGTGGAACAGCTGACTCTGGCGCAATTGGAAATAAAATTCAAACATCCCTTCTATCACTTTCCACAAGCAGGCGTAGAGATATTTAGCATGTACCTCTATAAGGTGTTAAAGACTGCGTTAAAAGGGGTACGTGACGAATCTAGTCGGAAGCTCCTGCTCTCTCGGTCGATTCAACTAATCCCTGGTTCCGTCACCCTGAACCTGACTGAGATCGCAGAGTCCTGGAGGAAACCGGGCAGGAACTTCGGCTTTATTATTGCGCTCCACCCCAACTTCGTAAACCCCATGCTGCATGGCTTGGAGATGGTCCCGGAGCTGCACACGTCCTTGGTGACAGTGTCTCTAAACCCCCTGCAGTGCAGATCGAGGAGGAGGAGGAGTGCGCAGCATCTAGCCTGTGACGCCCAGCAGTGTGTGCAAAGCCAGGCGCTTGTACATCGACTTCAAGGATGTCGGGTGGCAAGATTGGATCATCGCGCCTCAGGGCTACATGGCTAACTATTGTCACGGAGAGTGTCCCTTTCCTCTGAGCGAAAGCTTAAATGGGACCAATCATGCCATATTGCAGACCCTGGTTCATTCCTTCAATCCGAAGGGGACGCCGCAGCCCTGCTGCGTCCCGATCAAATTGTCCCCGATTTCTATGCTTTATTACGACAACAATGACAACGTGGTCTTGAGGCATTATGAGGACATGGTGGTGGACGAGTGTGGGTGTAGATGAACGTATGTTTTATATGGGGGTGGGGTAAATTTAACAATAAAGTTGTTTTAAATTTATTTCGTCTTTTTCCCCGTCTTTAACGATGTTTGCTCTAGCGCATGCCCCAACTCAAAGTGTTTTGTAAATAGATTATAAATAGCGGTTACCTATGGCTGCCCTTACTTTTGGGCGATTAGATATAAGATTTTTTTTTATTCGGTGCCATAAATTCCAATTTACGCGCCCTCGGCATTACTAGCGCAACCGCTGAAATTCAAGGCGTAAAATGTTTGTTTAATATTCTGGCTATTGGAATAGCAGGATTTGGTGCCAACTTGTGAACGCTGCAGAAATTCACAGGCAGTGGAATCGACCGTGGTTGTTTGCAAGAAAATGCATACAGGAGAACAAGATTAGACTAGAGACGTAAACACCCTGAGGACGGGAATACAACATCTGTCACATCAAAATCTGAGTAACAGTGTCCTTCGAAAATGTATTCAGTGTGACTAAAGTGTTGTCTTTAAATTATTTGATTCCCTAATTGTAGCTTGAGTAACCGCGATCTATCTGCCGAACGTAATATTAGTTGTTCGTGCCACTATATACCTGTTTAATACAATAGGCTGTTTTTTTATTTCCTATATTTTGTGGGTTGTCATTTCTGGTAAGCCTAAATGTTATCAGAGCAATAGGTATTTATCAGTTTTTTTTTTTTTTAAAACTGGTCTACTAGTTGTATAAAATACATCAATCGCAATTTGTAGATTTATGCAAGTTCTCCGTGATTCCAGAAGTGCTTTCTGATATTAGAACGGTCTCGGGGCCAAAAAATAAAAAAATCACTCCAGGAACTGATGCTGTGCTTTTAAACGTTTATGATCTGCCGTTATGATGTGCAGAACTATTTCGAAGAACAGATGCATCGGTTTAACCATTTGACTACTTCGCACGTTTAAGTCTTTTGCATCTCAGGGGGAAAAAAGGAAACTTGGGTTCAGCCTTGCGTCGATGACATCATCGGCCAAGTAAAACGCGTCAGTGAAAAGCAGAAGTCTCCTTTCACTTCCACCAAAGCAACCTGCGCCAAGTCAAGGAAACGGTTTAAGTTCGCCTTGTCTAATAAAAACGCTTATGGTGATGTAACCTACTGGGATACTTCCAAATTAGTATGTAACGGTGCCGGCGTGTTTTAACGGAGCCAATTAAGCCAAGGGATACTTTTACACTAATTTGGCTCAACATTTACATCCCGGACCAACTTATTATCCGATGAGAATGTACAAAAAGGAGCGTACTGTGTTGTGGAGGCTTTACGGAAATAAGCGAAAAGCCTAGGAATTAACAGTGGTGCCGCTTGAACCAGCTCCGAGTTCTCATTTTGACTTTATGTGGACAACTTGTCTTTGTATGGGAATAATGGGGGCATTTTAAGAAGACCGACGCGGCTTATGATCGCACAACACGCCGAGACGGAAAGCTTCTCCTCATTCATGATCGCAGTCACTTTTCTTCCGTATGAAAAGCTTCCATGGACCATTCGGAGAATATTTCGGGAGAGTCACAATGTAAGGTGCAGCTGTTGTTCTTCAATGGACAGAGACGCGACTGGAAACCCGCCAGGCTCTTAGTAATTCTGTGATCGTTTTTGATTTGTATGGGAATACGAAACGTAAAACTTTTTCATAGAATATTTCATATTATCCTAAATAATTCACTGTGCTCTGCTATCCGCTGTGTCTTGAGATTTTGGGAGTGGAATACTTGTCTTGTAAACGCAAACATATAGACTATATAATGTCATATGTATAGTGTTATCTTTCTCAGATTCATCCTGTCACGTATACTTACGTAGTAGGTTGTGTTTCTTCGATCCAAATCTTTTTTTCTTAGAAAAAAATGTCTGCCGTGGCACTTGTTGCTTAAGTTACGACAATTTAACCATATATAGTACATGTCCAATTCCAGATCTTTTCAGTATCTGAAATGATATGTTAGTTATGCTTTGTAAGTAGTTACTGTACTATTACAGTTGGTGTACTTAACCTAGTCACCACTATATGTATAGCTGCAGACCAGCTTAAACCAATTGAGACCAACTGATAAGGTCTGCTGGTTTAAAGTGATTTTTCAAGGGACGGATTCTTCCAAGAGAACATCGTAAATATAAGTTGCTGATGTGTATATTGTAGCAGCACCCCAAGCACTGACGACTCGCTGGCCATTCCTTAGCTACAGACTGATCATGGTCTCCGGGATTCGTACCCTTACTGTTCTGCTGCTTGCTCAGGTGTTGCTTGGCGGGTCAATAGGACTTATCCCCGAGGTGGGCCGTCGGAGGTATAGCGAATCGGGCCGCCAGAGTCCACCACTCCCGGAGGATATCCTTAACGAGTTTGAGCTTCGTTTGCTGAACATGTTCGGACTGAAGCGGAGACCAAACCCAAGCCGGTCCGCCGTAGTGCCGCAGTATATGATGGACCTGTATCGAATGCACTCGGGGAATGGAGAAGAGAAACTGAACAGGGCGAGATCGTCCTCTGCAAAAACTGCGGAGCGCTCTGCCAGCAGGGCCAATACGATTAGGAGTTTTTATCACGAAGGTAAGATTTTACGGATAAAAACAAGGGGCTACGTGGGCTATGTGTTGGTGTGCGTGTCTGTCTTTATGTGTTGATCGACGTCCGTTACAATGTATTACAAACTGCTTGCTGGAGATCCGTACATTTCTAGCAATGACAGATTGATTGGTGTATGTTTAACTGATGTTATATAAATTTTACAGAAATACATAGAAACATCAATCAACCGCAATAAATATTTAAATACAATACAGATAATAGTTAAGAGACAAAAAGTCTTATATATAGCTACATCAGGCTACTCCATAGTTAGCAGAACAGAGTTGACTAGAAGTTAAGGGAGACTGAACACTAGAACAGCCACTGGTAACTTGTGTGTGACGAAAGTAGTTCTTCCTTTTGATTCAATATGAAGCGGAAAAATACTAATGTAATATAGATAATATTTTAAGAATTCGTTGTTAATATCTGTTCGAGCTCATTCGAAGTAATGCGCGTATCGAGAGCATTAGTATGCTAGTACAAACAGCATACACCGCGTGAGCGCAGCTTAACTATTTATACTGGATTAGTAATTGGCAAGTAAACTGGGTTATTGGTACTTCGGGGGTACTCCTGAAAAATCACAGGTGTTAATGATCTGAGATGTTAGTGTCGGTAACACTGTTCAAGAAGTACGAGCAGATCTGTCGTTTGACATTTTTTCGTTTTTTTCTCCCCCTTCGAAATGTCAAACAATAGCGACTTTTATGCGCTTGTGGTTAGCTGCGTATTTCTGAAAGTGTGCTTAATTTTCTGCTTTACTTAATGACTCCTGGAAATGCTGAAATCAGCTCGCCATGCAAAGGTTTTTATGTACAGTTGCATTGACGCCAGCTGTTGCATGTAACGCTTATTCATATTGCGTATTTATCGTGTATTGAATTTGCGTTTCATTCATCGATAGGCCTATATATCCATTTTAATACGTACATACATTCTTCTTATTTAGCCATATTCATTCACCGGCAGCGGAAATTCACTGTGAACAGTTGGGCAGTTTCCCCCCCTTTTATGAAAAGGGGTAAATGTCTGGTGACAGAGCAGTGATGTTAAGTGTTGCAGTTTAACTGCCCAGCTCGCAGGGAACTTTCCCAGAACGTTAGCCAACGTTATCTGAGAGCCTTCTCAAAGTCGGGAAGTTGAGAATGGGACGTTATTTCCAAATTTTAATTTTAAAGGTTCTCTTAATGGCAGTACGTACAATAACATTATTACCTAAACATCATTTTAACGCAATTAATGTTGAAAAATAGTTTTATAGTGAAATATTATTATTATCTTTGTGTAAAACGACACCTGCTGCCCTACCATGCCCTTTATTTGCTTTTATGTTATTAATCTTAGTTGCAGTCGTAGTTGTAGCAGTGGGATAATGTTCTGGGAACGTCAGGAACACTGGACACCTTGAGCTTTTCAATACCTTAATCGTAACTTTCGGTAACGTTCTTACCACGAAAAATTATTAGCGGGGTGGGAGTGGGCCCTACCCTACCCGAAACGGCCACCGTCATATTTAAAAAAAGGTTAACAGGAGAAAATGTTTTTTATAGCGGAGTTTGCTTTATCTGTGTCATGCAGGCGTAATTTACAACCTCTAATATTAATGCAACTCATTGTGAAGGTTTTCTTGGGTTCATATAGCGTTCACAGGTAAATAAATAGGCCCAGCTAAGTTGTATAGCAAGGAATAATGTTAATATACTGTGGCTTAATTATTCAATAGATTAAGATTAAATTTCTACTAAAATCATCAACTGTATATGGCTCATATAAATCCAAAACAGGTTGGGACACTTACATCCTTTTATCTAGAAGATCAGGGCTTTACGTTTGGACCATCTGGAAATCTAGCAGTTAAGTAAGGGTGGTGGTGTCTGTCTGTGTGATTGTTTCGATAAAAACAATTGTTTTCCATTAAATGAAATTTATGAATGTAGTATTAGGAAAGCAATATCTTAACCTTCCATTCATCGTGTAATTGTAGAGAATCACACACACAGGTGTCGTGATGGTTGATTCGACGTCTTATGTGTGCTTATCATTTGTTCAGCTTTCAAACGTTTCACTCAAGTCTTGCAACTCTGAGATATGGGAAGTTTAATGGGGTTCAAGGCAATTACTGGACTGTGAGTCCATTGTGCACATGGATTGTGGTCCCCTTCCTTGGTGTCTAGGGTAATGCTTTCACACAGATATTCACTGCTAAGACTTTTGTTTTTTGTTTCCTTTTTTTTCATTCTAACCCATCACGCAGGTTGGCACGAGGAATTCACCCTAATTTAAAATCCACGTACCAAATTTGACCTGATAGAGACTTCTTAATATCACCACAGCACACTAATAGCTCTTAAGTAAAACCTTAGGCTATATCAGTCATTTGTATGTAGCACCACTCAAGAGGAAATCTGTTTATTGTCTAGAGCTCTTTAGGGTAGTGGTGGAGTTTTGAAGGGAAATCACTAAGTGCAAACACCTAAAGGACAGTGATTGTAAATCACAATGGATAATAATGTATAACCCAAATATTGAGTAATACACTAAATAGCCACGTGTAGTTTGAACAGTGTTAAGTAGATGTGTTTTTGGCAGCACATAACAAACCTGTATGGAGATGGGTCAGTTTACAAGTCTGTGTCCGCTTGCAGAAACAGGCTCGAGGGGTGGGTGAGGTGCCTCACTCTTCAGGGTGGCTAATAAGCCTTTACTATTACACCTAATCTGGAAATAGTAGCAATATGTTTATGGTAAGGCCTTTAGGTGTTTGTATTTAGTGATTCATTGCGAAGTTGTATGAGTTCACACAGAATTTATAGCAAAATAAATGATCCCATTAAAAAGTGAGGGAAAATGTTTTGGATCCTATGACTTATTGAATCAGATCATTAAGTTTTAAAAATTTAAATAGACTTTTTCCAGGATTTTTCTTACGGAAGGTAACAATTGCTTAAACCACATAAAGCAGTCTTAAATATTATATCCTAGTAATTAGACTGAAGTACATCCATCCATCTTCTTTAGCCTACTCAGGGTTGTGTGGGGGCGGGGGGCCGGAACCTATGAGCACAAGGCAGGGAACAACCCAGGATGGGGTGCCAACCCATTGCAGGGCGCACGCACGCACATTTGGCAACTCGAGTTAACCTCCATATGTTTTTGGGCTGTGGGGAGGAACCAGAGCACCCAGAGGAAACCCCACAACAATGCAGGGAGAACATGTAAACTCCACACACAGAGCCATGACGGAGACTCAAACGCTGGTCCGAGAGGTGTGAGGCAAGAGTGCTAACCACCATGCCACCGCCTAGGTTAAAGCACATTTCAGATTTCACAGTTTTCTAATTGAAAATATTTATATAACATATAAGCATCGTGGTGTATATTGTATTTGGGTCATGACTCACATTGCAACACATTTGCCTTTTGATACCATGTAATCTTTTTAGGCTGATGTTACCAGAAGGTCAACTGGTTTGGAGCATTGCATGGATACTTGATAACAATGCATTTTTCTTTTACACATCAGAGTCTCTGGAAGCTCTTTCTAGCTTACGCGGCAAAACGGCGCAGAAGTTCTTCTTCAATCTCACCACCATTCCCGAAGAGGAACTCATCACATCAGCAGAGCTGAGGATTTTCCGAGATCAGATGAAGGGAGGAGAGAACTCCATCGCCACGTTTCACCGCATCAACGTCTACGAGATTTTAAGGACAGACTCGTGCTCTAAGGAGCTCATCACAAGACTTTTAGACACGAAGCTACTGCAGCCCGATTCGAGCAAGTGGGAGACCTTCGACGTCAGCCCGGCCGTCACGAGGTGGACGAAGGAAGGGCACGCGAATCATGGCTTCCTCCTGGAGGTGGTCCACCTTAACGGCACCGGCGGGGATGCTAGGAGGCACGTAAGGATCAGCAGGTCCTTACATGAGGACGAGAATTCCTGGCCTCACATAAGGCCCCTGTTGGTGACCTTTAGCCACGACGGCCGTGGTGATGTCCTCCATAACAGGGAGAAACGACAAGCTAGAACAAAGCAGAGGAGAAAGCACAAGAGCAGTTGCAGACGGCACTCACTCTACGTGGACTTTATCAACGTGGGTTGGAATGATTGGATAGTTGCTCCCCCTGGATACCATGCTTTTTACTGCCATGGGGAGTGTCCATTCCCACTGGCAGATCACCTCAACTCAACAAATCATGCTATCGTTCAGACTCTAGTCAACTCCGTGAACACAAACATTCCCAGAGCCTGCTGTGTACCAACAGAACTCAGTCCGATATCTCTGCTGTACCTGGACGAGTATGAAAAGGTCGTCCTGAAAAACTATCAGGACATGGTTGTTGAAGGCTGTGGTTGTCGTTGAAAAGATTATGATCACATGTCTTTTTTTTGTTTCTGAGGAGAATGTCCATCATACAGTTACAAACAGTTGGGAAAGTAAATATTTATAAGAAATATTTCAAGTTAATCATTATGTTTTTCTGATGTACATTTTTTAGTGGCAAAATCCCACTCATGAAGTATAATTATCAGATATGTATTTATTTCTATTAAACTTTCTTTATCTAGTAAATAATTCATATCTATTTATGTGTTATCATGAGGAAAAATATGGATTTTATAATAGTCTGAGAATGTGTGTAAGCTGTCTATTTCTTTTAAGATGGTAGATTTTATAAAAGAGTGATCACTTTTTACAGATTAACGTAAGACTTTAATATAATTCTAAAAACCATATAGCTAAGGGAAGTACACTTATAAAATGAAAAAAATAATATGACAGTTCTTAACATGGTATTCCAGTAACCTTTGCAGTGATTTTGAATGAAATGGTCCGTTCCTCCACAAGGATGTGGCAAAGACATGAGCAGAACGTGGATTACAGTTATGAGAGTCATTGCAGGCACAGAGAACAGTGAAAGCATCGTTAATGTGAATGCACTTATCTGGAAGCAATGTGAGATGCAGTCGTCGACACTGAACGCCCGGGATCGTAGCTCGTGGAGCTCGTGTGTGCTTTGTCTCAAAACCATGTATTCTGCCTAATGTCTTTATAGCTCTGATGAGTAAGGATTGTATTTATAAATGCGTCTCTTTTAAGGGTCATACATTTAATTCTTCATTTCAGGACATTCTACACTTTCATCTAAACACCCTCCCGCCCACCCAGTCTTTGTTGAAAATCTTTAATTAAAATTTCCTCATCTTCATCTGCTAACCTCAGTTCTTTAATCGTCGACATCACTTGCAATTATGACTTGCATAAACAATAAAACTGGGTTATTCGTTATTATCTAGTAAACCCTTTTAACGTCACCATCATGTAATTGTATGTAATCATTGGACTTACTTTAGATAGTTGATGCGTTACCGTAACTAGATTCCCAGGTAAAAGCTAGCTAGATAATCACAGAATTCTACATAGCTGCATATGTGGCAGGAAAACACAGGTTCTCATACCTAAACACATATTCGTTTTATGAAAACAGATGGTCTTTGATGGAGCAAAATTGTCTCCAAACGCTCATCTTGAACCTTTTGAGTCAAATGTTTAGCTTACTCGTGTAATTTGAGTAGTGAAAAGATGCAGGAAAATGTAAACGTTGGACAAGCCACCCAGCTGCAAGACAGGTAAAGGTGAAGGATGAGAAAAGGGTATAAATATGAACAAGAATCGACAACCGTGAGGATGTTTCCAGTCAGAATGAAGGTGTCTGAATTGTGGAGATGCTAAAATGTGCTGAATTGACCATTGTTGACATGATATGCATCTCTCTGTACTAGCCATTACTGCGTTTTCGTCTTTTTGTAAACTGATTTGACGCAAAATCAAAGGGCTTGCCGTCTTGAAATTATTTTTTTCAGAGAGATTGGCAAACTCAAAAGTGAGATTAATAAAAGATAATGCTGCTTGTCCTGTATAAACTACAGTAATATGTGAACAAAATACATGTCCCTCTTTGGTGAAACTGTTGACCGTTCTTACAGTCAGTGTGTTGTATTTACTTCTTGCCATGTTACTTGAAGTAAAATGTGTGTGAACTTCAAGCGACCAAATATAACCACATTTTTTTGTGTACGAGATATGTAGCTGCATCTTATATCATTACAAAGCCTGCACTGTTCAGTTTGTTATTTTCCTTAAGCTCTGTAATTGTAAAGTTTTGGTATGACTAATGACTTGGAAATAACTGCGATAAGTACATGAATGCAGAGTTTTCAAAAAAAAGCTAAAATTCTGTCAATACTTCTTCAGTTTACTGGTTGTTTTTTGTTCGACGCTATCTCTCACAGGGGCGCATAACATATTTAGACGTTTGTCACTGAAAACAAAGCCAGAACAAAGATCACTTTCTGCTTAATGGTATTAACTGTCATGATCATTTGCTCTATTCTGTATAGAAATCAACTATGCAGTTTGCCTGACAAATAGGCAAGATTTTTGTTGTTTGAAATATTTCAATATTTCACACATTGTACATGAATATAATGCAGTATGATTTGCAAAACCCTTTTTGCTATTGATGGATAGCTGATCACTACTATTGACTCATTTGTATGCCATAGTGAGATAGCTCAGATTATTAAATTGCTTTAGATACTTTTAATATTGTTTATTTTGAAGGTTGTCCGCATAGTTTCTATTGAATTTCTCGTTATTATTCATAACTGATGACCTCATTAAATGATGATGATGTTATTTCCTTTCCCTCATCTACTACTGACTCCACTTCTGTCATGTGACCAAGCCATGTCTGTCTATTGGTCCTCAATTCGAAATCCGAAAATTTGAAATTACCACGGAGAGAATTTGTCCCCAAGCCTTCCATTTTGCTAATCATCGTGACCCGGGATCTCATCTGGTCTGAATTTGCACTATAGGGGCGCAACCACATGGTGTGAAGAAAAATACACTCACAAAATTGCTTAGCTGCGATGCCAGTAGCCAATGTCTGAGTCTTTTACTGACTTTGGGAGGCAGCAAATTGCTTAATCCTGACTCAAACCTGTAAGTTTTAATCAAAATCAGAAAGGAAGTGGCAGTAAAGCAAGCACTGCTTCCAGGGCTACCAGGAAGGGGGGGGGGGTAAGATGCTTGCAAGTTAAATGGTTTGATTTTACTGCTTAAATGTGTAAACTTTACCTTAAGAGGAGGGTGAGTGGAAAATATACTCTCATCCAGGCTTACACATTGGCCTCTCATGGGAATTTTCCCCTTGGCTTCGGAGGAATCAAGCAATTCCTGTTTCAATGAGTCACCAAGGGCCCCATCTCACCACTGAGTAAGACCATAGAGCAGCCCTCCATGATTCAGTTGGCACCGCTGGTCTTTCTCTTCATTGAACTATAGGGGTGGATTTCTTGCCACTTATTTCCCACTATTATGCTTTTTATGGTTCACTGTTAGCTTCCTATGGTTTCTGTGATGGATTGGTGCTGTTGGATGTTAAAAATGATCTCAACCACAATGATCCTCTAAATTTTGTAAAGTCTGGGTGAATGTGGGAATTTTGAAACTATGCGGAGAAGTTAGATAATTACTTTAAATAGAAAATCACAAAAGTTGATTATTCAGATTTTAAGAGAAAGTCTATGCTAATTATTAATTTAATTTGCTGTTGGGTTTGACAGTTGGGTCATGTTCTTTTCATACGTCACATCTTTACAGCATCCACCTTAAATAGCTCGATACACACCATATGGACAAAAGTATTGGGACACACCTCTTAGTCACCGAATTCAGGTGTTTCATTCAGATCCATTGTCACAGGTGTATAAAATCAAGCACCTAGCTGTGTAGTCAGGTTTACAATCATTTGTGAAAGAGTAGGTCGTTCTGAAGAGCTCGGTGAATTCAAGCGTGGTACTGTCATAGGAACAGAATCAGAATCAGCTTTATTCGCCAAGTGTGCTGGTGGCTAGGATGCTACCTTTCGCAAAAGCTCTTCTGAATCAATGGGCAAAAATTCCCACAGAGACATTAAAAAATGTTATGGAAAGCCTTCTGAGAAGAATGGCATCTGTTATTGCTGCAAAGGGGGCTACAATCTCCATATTGGTGCTTATGGATTTAGAATGGGATGTCATATAACGTCCTATAGGTGTAATGGCCAGGTGTCCCAATACTTTGGTCTATATAATGTATCACTGAAGAACTTCAATTTATCTATCTTATTGAAAGGTACAACTGCAACAGACCTTTTATTCTACTACAGTAATGTTTCCATTTGCACTTCATGAGGAGGATATGGAAAGGCAATAGACACTATCAGCTCATTGATTTATTTGATTTAAAATTATAAACACTATTATGAAACTGCATTAGTAAAACAATTTAGTACATAACCCCTTTATTGAATTGTTAGGATTTTCTGTTGTTGAAAATTCAGGAAGAATCTTTTTTCTCAACAGATCTCTCTATTTTTGTTATCTATATAATTATTATCGGTTTAAACTGGCTATTTATAAAAACTGCTCTTCCTGCCTGCTTCTAAGAATCTTCCAAACAGTCATACTTGAATTACATCTTTTTTCACAGCATTATAAATTATGCCAAATATATATACTCGCTTAAGGCAAACATGTGACCGCTTTCTTTTCCATTAATTTCACATGGGCAGTGATTTATTCTGAGAAACGTGGCTGCATACTTTCGAGCTTTGAGTGTGTCATCTAACTTTCAGTTCATTATCTCCCTTATTTCCCTCCCTGATGGGTGTTTTGTGTTCCCGGGGACTTCCAAAGAAGTATTCAGTGGGTGCGTGTTTACATTCCAGGCAATGTAATGCAGTAGCCTGTTTTGGTAGCGTAGTTCCCAGGTGCAGAGAGAGAGAGAGAGAGACTTGGGTAATTACAAAGGAACTCGCAGAACTGTATGACACAACCTCCATGATAACCTGTTACTTTGCCGTTTATTTACTTTGATATGCAGCCTCTGAAATAACATCCTTAAAGGACACACTATTCATTCACCAAGAAAGACAATGATACATTTTGACAGGCTTTTTTTCCACCACAGGCCTTTTTTACATTACATTACATTACATTTACATTACATAATTTTTAATTTTTTTTTATTTTTGCATTTTAGCACATGCTAATCGAATACATGCTTTTCATCCTTTACAAAGAGTTTTAAATTTATTAGTGTATTGTAAGCGTATAGCTACTGTATTTGTACTAGTGTAAAGATTAGTATGAGCAAGAAGCTTCTTTTAGAAAGAAGAAGAGAAGATGGAATAGAAGAATACAATCTCACAAGTCTGGGAAAAAACGTTTAAGTTAAACTGTATTTCCATGCGCTAACCACTAGTAACTCCCTCTTGGCACCATCCTGGATTGAACATTTCAGGGATCATAGGCAATAGACTCTGGAGCATAAAAGGTTCTGATGAGTTGCCAAGTTTTTCATGAATATATACACTATACATAAGCAAAGAGAAAGAATTAGCAGAGTCCTGAATGGTAGATTCCAGCAGTGTGTGGTTTAGGTGATTTCCAAAATGCAAGTCACTGCACATGAATATATTACAATCAACCATACAGCATATCCCTCATGGAGGGGTCCTTGAAGATAAATAAAATAATAATAATAATATTAATAATAATAACATTAATAATAATAACCTGATTTGTAAGTATGGAATTGGAGGATGTACTGTAGCCATTTCCTGTCAGAGGATCTTCTCTGCAGATAGAACTTGCAGGATGTTTTGGAATGAAGTCCATGGCAGTGTCTTCTGAACTCACAAACCTGTGTAACATCTGAAGGAATTTGTTCACAATTAGCGCGATATTCAAAACTATACTGGGTCTTAGTTTCAAGCATTATGAAAAAAAGTTTCTTTGCTGCCCCATTTTTAAATTGTAGATTAATATGGGAAAATGTCACAGAAAGCTTCATTAGATGTACAACTGATGTATCTTTATGGTGCCTACAGTCACATTCCAGTCACATTCTAGAAGTGAGGGTTCTGAAATATCTCAACATTCTCCATCTTTCCTCAGTTAAATCATTAATCATGAATTTTATTCATATTTTCATAGACGTATCACTTTCATTCCCTGTTTATTTATTAGCAACTCTGGAAGAGACAGTGAGAATCCAGCAAAAATATGAGTAAATATAACGTGAAAAATGATGGCTGATGATATGCATTTAGGGGGAGATATTGGTATTACAGATATTAAATGATTAAGTATAGTTAGTACTGATCTTATATTATGAATTATGCTTTTATAAATTCAGGTAGGCAGGCTCATATATTGAGCTTGTGTCTTAATACAATATGCCGATATATTATATTATATTATATGTTCAACCTCTATCTTGTATGACATTGTACAGTAAATGCTGTTACATTTTTGCTAGTCTTGTTAAATGTTGCACACCATCCGCCTGTAAAAGCTGTGTGTTTCACTGTCCACTTGTTTAACTGTAAGGATCTTTGAGCAAATGAATTGCTGATTCAGGTAAGAATACCACATAATTTTCTAAAACTAAGCATCTGAGGATCATGGAAACCTTTCCCATCACTCTCCCTTAACGTCATTAGTGTTAATTTCGGTTTCTTGCGCACTAACTCGCTTTTCATGTGAACATTCCTCGTTATCACGCGTACAGCAGCTTCCACCGTGAAAATGGTCTGAAAAGCTCTATATCTTTGCCTTTAAGCTTCCTGGGTGTCTGCATTTTTCCTTCCCACAAGACTGTTTTGTCTGAAGCACTGACAGTTGCGCACCAGACGAGGAGTTCAAAGTTGGCCAGCTTCATCCTTCGGCTTCGCTTCATGGGTCTGTCATTTTCTTCCACTTCATTTCACCTTTGATGGTATCATATGCAGGTACATGGAACTAGCTTCCTTACCAGGCATAAAGTTGGGCCTGGTATATTTCTGCAAGCACATGGAACCATACTGAAGTGCTTTATTTATGAATATGTAAGTGGCATAGCTCCTTGTGGGAAACATGTATTTACACAATATAAACCCTATTTAAATAAAAATGTATATATACTTACAGTGACTGGTACTTTTTAAGTACTTATTTTGTATTGATACAGACTACAGTGAAATTGGATTCAAAGGCGTTTTTATTTATTCTGAATGTCACTTCAAATTGAAAATCAAAATATCCATCCATTTTCTGTACCCGCTTCTACGCCAATTCAAAGCATGGAAAACGGTCAGTGTTCACATTCTCCCGAATAACATTCTCACAAGAAACAAAGGCGGAATGGCTGGCTGCTAGAGTTACCAGTGGGCATAATGGGTTAACGTTTTACCCAATAAATGCGCGTCTTTGGAATGAATCCAAAGCATAACCAACAGGAAACTGTAACTTTTGCATGCAGAACAAAAAGGCATGACTAACCTAAGCAAGTATCGCAGCATGGCAAAGGGATAAAGACGCTAGTTTGGTGCGTTTGGATTAACTGCCTGGATGCTGGATAGAGAGGAAACCACCCTTTAAAGACTGAATTTCAACTTAACATTTATTTATTCCAATTTTATATAAAAAATGCTGGTTGCATAATTATAATTCTTCACAAAAACAACACTGATTCATCTACAGTCTCCTCCTATGTCTGATAAGTAGCCTGTTAAAACATATTTTCGCTGCCCGTGTCTCACCCCTACAAAAACAACTTGTGTATACTTGAGTACTGGTGCTACTTACCTGACAATATTAGATTATACAATCACAAAGAATAATACAATGTGTGTTACCTCGTAACTGATAATGTGTTAACTAGCACAGTTCAAACGACATGGCTAAATTGTCTGTCCTTATTAGTAGCAATGCCCCCGTTAAATATGTGGACTTGTATAAGTCAGCTAGCAAGCGGTCCCCCCCCCAACACCCCAAACAAACACAGCCAGCTTCCCTCCTGCTCTGATAGTCAGCTGTCTCTGTTTTAGACACCAAAAAGCCTGTTATTTCATGTACTTCTAGCTGCCTCTGCGGTGATTTATTTTGTGTAAATATGCGCTTTAATCCCTGCAGGATCCCACCAGCAGATGGCAACAATTAGTCCATCTCACAATAAACGAAATACATGTATATATAAATATTCTTCAAACCGCTTCCAGCATGTGTGATGATTCTAGCTTCTGTGGCGACAGTAAATTCACTGCATTTAGTGTGTTGGTGGGGATCACTATACACGATATGTGCACCCTAGAATACCAGAAGGCAGAAAAAAAGATGCAAGTACAAGTAGTATCATTACCTTCTTTGTAACTTTTCCTCGCTGAATTTATGGCTCAAAAGTGTATATTTAGAGTGTGTGCTTATAATGTTTTTTAAATTCATCTTCAATCGCTTTTTATTCACATGGGATTCTTAGCAAGAGTCAATGCGCAGGAATTGTGCAGATACAAGTTAGACTGGGTAACTGGAACAATGTTTTACAACTATCCTTTATACTTGTTACTACTGCTGGTACCCCTGCTATTCCTGCTAAAATCTAAATACAAATAAAATTTGAGATTGTCTTTGGAACGGGTCACGTGTTATGTGCACCAGGCCTGCTGTTTGTTGCTGCAGAACGTTTTGGCAACAGCTTCTTTATATCTGCAGCTTGCACATAATAGGTTGAGAATCTACTGGTGCCTTGACAGGAAGAACAGAAACCGAAGCAGTCGATCTCTTAACTTTCTACATGTGATCTGCATAGCAGCTTCTTGGAATAACTTAGGGCTCTTACAGAGAAGTGTATCAAGTCTTACATATGACCACAGATATTTCTCATTATATGGGGAGCAGTGGGAGTCGTTCAAATACATGTAATGTCTTAGGAATCTTACGTCTTTGTTAATTGCAAACCAATAACAGCAAGCAAAAAATGTGCGATGATAATTACATTAATTACAAATTTTGGCATCCAGGCAACATTTTTCTTAATTGATATACAACTCTGAGAGGAAACGGGCGGAGACGTAGACCTGGTATTCTAACCCGACGTTCCCCTAGACGTTATTTACGTGACTTTGGAGGTGGTCTTTGTCAAACGCTCACTATGTCTCTGACTCATTATCCAGTGGGTGTTAAGCCATCCATTCTTGTCGACAGCCCAATTAAAAGACTGCATGATTCCACGGAGATTTAATATTGCTCCCCCCCTCCCCCTCCATGGACGGGATGTCAGCTTCCCAGTTGTGGGTCTTTAATTACTGTCAGGCCCCCCCCTGGAAGTATTCCTGGGAAGAATTCCCTAGCCCCGAACTCCCTCTTTATAACTGATTACTGCACTGATGGCCAGATGCTTCAGTCACCACACAGGATCAGTTACCCTGGGAGGAGTTGCAGAATTTGCCCCCCCACCAAATTCACTTCAACAACACGAATGGTTGCCACCAAATATCCCAGGTGGCCACAAAGTTCTCCTGAAACACACACAATCACACAGCGAACACAAATTTCAATATTTTCCTCATTAGAAGTATAGCCTGTTCTTTTTTGCATTTAAACAAGACAAAAACTTAAAGAAGATTTTTTTAAAGTATAAAATCAAAATAAAATTTTGATTTCTAAATTTTGAATTTTAAAAATTTACTTTGAAAGGAACATAATTCTCTATCTATCTATCTATCTATCTATCTATAGAAATCAGTTTGTATTCTAAAAACATGTAAGTCTCCAGCTCCTCTACTATATTGGTGGATAGATATCAGCTCTGTACTGTCCTGTGGCCTTTCCGATTTTGATGATAAGAGGATGGAATACCAATGTATCCATACAGTGTCTCCCGAAGACTTCATATAAGCAAGGTACCCATAAATTAAGTATCATTACGAGTCTCTCTACCTTGCACCTCACGTTAGGAGACATGCTGCCTTGTAATATTCATTTTGCTCTTTGAAGTTCCACCATGAAAGTGGATATTTAGAGAGAAATAGGTGTTTATTTAAAACATATAGATGTTGTTGCCAAAGGAAATCTAAAGACATTTTCCAAGTGGTGAAATTAAGCTGGGTCACCTTAAATGGATTAGAACAGAAACATGTATTTCCTAGTGTGCAGTGTGCACTGGAGAGCACTGATGTATATGAACAAACTGGAAAAATCAACGAGCCTGACGGAATTACCGAGGATCTTAAGGTTGCTAGATGTTTCTTTGTGAATTTATTTTTTGGTAATACATTCAAACTCCTTGCAAGTATCATTCTATTGTCATCATTTTCGAGTTCTTTACTACTAAGCAGTTCCATAAATTTCTTGCTTTTGTGCATTTTACGGTACTCTGTAATGAGTAATAGAAACTCCATCTGGACATACTGTTTTATTACCTTTTGCTTGGCTTACTTAATTATATCGATTTCATGGGAGCAGCTACATACAGCAATTAGAGAATCCTATTAAGTATTTAGTGTTTGTTACAGTTAGTATGGGATAATTGATGGCAGACTTTAGTAAGTTGCTTGTTCATACTACACATCACTTCCTTTGCTGTTTAATAGCACAGCATGCAGGGAAAGTAAGTAGTAAAGCTTGGATAGTTAAACTCAGATATGAGTTTCTTATATATTAATCTTTGGGTCAATGTAGATGTATGTATTTTGCATAAACTTGTATACATTACGAGAAAAATGTGACCCATTGTTGCTCATTTTTACAGGTGAATATTCACCAAAAATATTGTTTTGTCAATTGCGCTAAAATTATTTTCTCTTAGGGATTTGAACATGCAATCAAATGAGGATCACCAAAAAAAAATGCAGATTAAGCCTATTATAATCAAAATCCCTGTCTGAATCTGTTCTGATCTCTGGGCAAAGATGATCGGAATATTTACCATGGCCTTCTCAACAGATAACCACTGCAGAATTATCTGGTGCCCTGAACCGAAACAATAGAGCAATCAGGCTTACGTTGATTGGATTTGTTCTGCTGCACTAAAGCTCTTTCAATTTTAATCAATGCACTTACTTCCAAAGCTGCTCAATGCAACACGTCCTTGCAGAATTACTAATAAGGCACTCATGTAAACCTGGCAGAGCAACAGGTCAGATTTGGATCACAGTCTTCTCAGAGAGAATAGTAATTTTACAGTTTCAGAATCCTTACAAACTATATGTTACAGACAATATGCAAATACATCATCCCATGTAAGGTGTACTTCTGCCTTGTATCTGTGGAATAAGATCCATGTTTTCTGCGATAGTGATAGATGGATTGATGGGTGAATTTGGAGTTTGCTTGTTCTCCCCTGGGTTGTCTGGCTTCCACACACAATCCAAAAACATGCTAAGGTAAACTGCCATATTGTTTGTAACTGTGAATGGTGTGTGTAGTTGCCTGGCTATTGGCTGGTTATTCCCTGCCATGCACCCTTAGATTCCGGGATAGGCTATGGACCCCTGCAACGCAACACATGACAAGCAGTATAGAAAATGAATGCATGGATGCATAGATAAATGGATGCATGTATAGCCGTACATTTTTAGCATAATCTACATAGGCTAACAGGTGCGAGTAATATATAATAATATACTGTTCATGTCTATATGTATTACAATATATAACATTTGCAATCCTGGGCTAGATAAGCAGTTTAGGAAGACGGATGGTATAATGTAATATACTATGAAACCTGAAAGAGAAAATGGTATCGATCTTTACCCTAATGAATGGCCTCTTACCACAAAACACGCCAAATCAATGTTCTTTTCCTGTCTCATGGCAAAGGAGATTGAATGGGTGAAAGCGTAGATTACACACTTTAGCATTAGTCAAACGAAATGTCACTGGACGCTTTCTGTAATATTTAGCTCAAAATTGTGAAATGTCCTTAATTTGATCACAGGGAAACTTAGCAGATGCTTCTTGGACAAGAAGAATGTTACCCATATGTTTACGGTGCTGCTCAGCTGTGGGGATGTGGTTTCATCCACTCAGAGAAGTACAAAGGAGAAGATTATATGTCTTAGAAGCTGATGCCTGACATAACCTTTTTAATTTAGACTATACCAAGGTCAAAGGCATCTTATAATAGTTCAGGACCAGCCAAAGACGAACTGAAACCTTTAATCCAGTTTCTAAAAAGAGCACTGATCAGAGACATGGCCAAGTGTGGCCGAGAGCCTCTGGTCAAATAAAGTCATAACGTAAAAGGACTTAGAAACGACTGAACAAGACGTGGACCGATGACATGTTAGGGATCAACACCTATAAAAATGGCGCTATATTCAAATGTACAAGTTTTTCTGTCCTAGTGTGAGACACTCAGCCTGACAAAAGTTGCATAACTTGATAAGGAATAAAATTGGCACAATATATGTTTTCTGTGGTTAGGTTATACTTAAGGTTGACATTAGACAGTGGCAAGAAGGACTCTGTGGAGCATTTACAATGATCCTGTATTACGTTGACCTAATTGCTTCTGCTATTCTGTTTTTGATACACTTGTGTGTTTAAAATCGTTGGCATGCATTTTCACTTAAGCTTCAGGCATGTGTCCTAAAATTCCCCTGAAAATTTCCTGGTCAAATCCAGAAGTGGTTTTTCCCAAAGTGATGCTGGGTATGAAGCTCTCATCTATAACGCACTGGACACCTTTATAATGTATTATAATGGTCAGTATAAGCGTTAAGGCTGCTTTGTACTGCATTAGATAGATGAGAGTTTCATAACACAGTCATTATGCATCATAAACATGGCTGTAATTTTATAAATGTTCATGAAATGCATTATAATGCATTATTAATGTGTTTATAGATTACTCAAAACATGGTAGGGAGCTGGGAGGGAGCAAAAACATGTACTCTTTGTGGGTCCCTAGGGAGCAGATTGAGAAACATTGCTTTATTGTCTTTCTGGATAAATACAGATTATATACACATGGAATATGTATGTCACTAAAATATTGCTTTAAGTTGCAAATTTGCCTTATGGGAACGGATATGTGATACATGACCAAGCCAAAGAGATCAGCATTCAGTGGAGCTGCATACATGGTTATGAAATGGCACTGTATACCTGTTTGGGCATTCAGCTTAGTGAAGTGTACAGGAATAAAAGAATTACATTTTCCTCAGCTTCAAATCAAGGGTGACATCTGGACACCATTCTCTTCATTTAGCTAGTAGGGAGTTTGCGTTGGGAGGAAAAAACCGGTTCATTTGTTTCCTTTCCTCTACATTTGCCAACCGGTAGTTTTGCAGTGAGCTTTCTAATTTATAGCCGCTCACGGTTATAATTTCTCATACCTTGAAAGCCATATCTGACCATTTTCTGCTGCGGAGGGAGTGATTCATGGCGATTTAATGCAGCCAGCGCCCGCTGCTTTGAAAAGCCTCAACAAGCTTTCTTGCGTTTAAGTTCTTTTCTGTTACATTGTTGCATTGTTTATGGTAACTGTAGCTATAGTGTATGGCAAATGGACTGGAACCAAAAGGATTCTGGTATGTAGGGACTTGAACACCTCCATCTTAATTTGGATAGTGTGAAATACACACACGCACACATAGAGGTTTGTAATTATTTGTGAGGACTCTCCATTCATCTCTATCTCCATTCTATTTCTACTCATTTCTACAACTCTAATCCCAATATGACGACCCTAACCCCTACCCAGCTCTAACCTTAACCATAAGTAACTAAACAAAATATGAGACTTTTGCCATTTTTAGTTTTTTGATTGCATTCACAGATCTTTGTGGGGACCTGAAAAATGTTCCCCACAACGTTAAAATAACAGGTTTATATGACATTGTGGGGAACAATTAGCCCCTACAATGTAATACAAACATAATCCACACACACACACACACACACGCACACTATGAGAACTTTCCTTTATAGACCCAATGGCCATATTTTACAGTATCGAGCAACAGAACCTCCAATCACAGCACATGCGGCACCATTTACTGTGGTGACTAATTAAAAGCAACATACATCTCTAGCTGCTGATCTAATATGTGATTACAGCTAATCCTAAAGGGCTCCATGCGTACTCTTAAGCTCACAAACTCTGTTATTGCTTTTCAGTGTATTTGCTAGCTATTGAAACGTAAGCGCCTAAACTTTGAACTAACGGCTAAATATGTTGCGCCAATAACGGGCGTGAGACGCAAACAGGTTTGGGAAAACATACACAATACAAACCGAGCTGGGATGACGTCTAGCATCACGTCTTGTCTGAGAATACCTCGGGTGACTGTCGCATGCTTTCGTGCATGACAACAGGCCGTAGTGGTTTGCGACGGCGCATGACAACGTCTCTGAAGGGCTGGTATTTAATCAGTCCCATGCCGGGACACCTTTTCAATAACTGATGGTGATTTTCTTTGATGATTACCTTCCCATTACAGTACGTGGTCTCATGCCGGGGGTCAGGTTGGGCCCCATTGTCCTCAGCTCTCGGAGGCTGACGTCCTCTAAAAGTGGCCTCCTTTTGTGGGTCTGCCGTCTGGCTGTTGTCTCCCCCACACCTCATTGTCCTCATCTCCTGGCCCTCTGACTTTATCGCACCCCTTCAGTTATCCAAGGGGTAAGTGCAGGTGGTAATAAAGTCTCTGGGCAGGGAAAAGCCTACCCAGCCCCCGCCCCCCCGAATGCTGAATGTGCAGCCATTCCCACTCTTGCCTGATCCTGGATTTTAATTTACAGCTTTCTCCTGAGGACAAAGGCGTGTGACATACTGCTCTGCCTCAGTGTGCCCAAATTAAACCTGTCAAATGCTGAAGTCTTCCTCACAAATTGTACTAGAGCAGAGTCAGACCCTGTTTAGAAAAATGTCAACAGTTTTAATCTCTTTCTGAATTATGCAAATTCAATATTAATAAATATATCGTGCTTTTGTTGGTGAAATATGGCAAAAGTTCTTCTTCTTATGTAGTTTTTTTTTTTTACTAGTTCATCTAATTATCAAATCTAACAATTAGGCATACCGCTTCTTCATTTTTGTTTATAAAACTGAAGCTTCAATTTCAGTCTAGAATGACAGTTTTAGTTAGTTTGACATGATTATTACAAATTATGTGTACCACCAGTGATTATGCAAAAGTTTTCCACAATTGGTATGGCCGTGGTTGCCTTAATTACTTTTCAAAAAAATTCTAACTGTCACATTTAAAAAAAAGCATGAAATAAAATAAGCATCATTAACATGTTACATTCGGTTGACAGAAGTTATTTTGGAAGAAGAGAATGTTTTTTTAAACTCCCCATTTACTTTTGCTTGTTGTTATTTATGCAAGAGAAGGCTTTATATAAAAATTTGCTACAAAGGACTTGATTATGAAATATAATTTGAGAGTTGGCTGTAGTCTTTGGTGTATAGGTACATCACTGACTATGTTACAATGTTGACTAATGAGGGATTTATCATAGAGTCACACCATGATTTGCAATCAGAAGGGATACTACGCATGCTTTATAGATTGAAAGGAACTTTTCATATATAGGAATATCGTGGGGACGAAAAAATAAGCTCATGGATCTGGCTCAGCTGAGGAAGTAAAAAAAGTTACATGTCTTCATAAGGCTATATACGTTTAGCGAGGTATTCCAGTTAAAATATCTTGTTCAGGGGTATTGGAGCAGAGCACCTTGGGGGACGTTATCCAGCATCCTTTGTTTTGTTTTTTTTGGTCCATAAATACTGCATTTATTCTTCCAGGTAACTATGGCAAAGCTGGTAGCACAGCACTTAAAGACGTTTTGCAACTGGAACTTTTGCTGTTTAAACTATTAAGAGGGACCCTGATGTAATACCCATGAGCAACGGTACTTAACTTTAAGCGCTTCAGTAGAAATACTCATCTGTGTGAATGTGCAAGAACTGCATGTGACTTTAGATAAAAAGAGTTCTTTGTATTCTACACAATAAGACAGACACCCACTTGATACTTCAGTGTACTTTGCCACACCCGCCACTAGAGGGCGGGTTATTCTGACATTTAGCAAATTGATTATTTGTTTCTCCATTTGGACGGTAAAGTGTGCATTTGCAGGGATCATCCAACTGCCTGCTTTGGTTTCCGGAATAAAATCACAGTCCTGTGCTCCTGCCTACTGTTAAGGAGAATACATCAGCGTGCGACTGAAACCCAAAGGCAGGAGATGCAGAGCTTCACATCTGACAAGGGTCTGGGTGCCTCATTGTTGACCCAGTAGATTTGGAAAGGCTTGCAGTGCGGTTCTCTCGCTATTTTAAGCTTTGAAGCTGCAATATGAGAAAGGAGCCATATGGCGTTCTCCCCCCCCCACAAGTTTTTCAATGTTATTCTTACATTTTGTAAATGACAAAATTAGAAAGTCACCTTGCTCCTTTGCACGCGGCGTTTTCATTATTAGAAAGAGACAGAACCAAATAAAGGATAGAACAACTTTAAACTGTGCTAAGCATTTTTGGCCTTTACCATAATTGCATCTAATTGTTAAATAAAAAATTTGATCACAAAATGTTCCATTTGTGATTTGTTTATGCTATATTGCACCATTGTAAGGATTACAATAAAGCCACCTTAAAATAATAATTGAACAATCATTATATTACGAGATTATATTATAAGATGATTCTATATAGTATTGTGTATGTTGGTGTCTTCTGAGTTTAGTTCAAATTTAATGTATTTAATGTACCTAATGTGCGTTGTTCCACACGTATCCAACATATTTTAACAAAATTTTAAATTAGATATTTAATAAATAGTTAATTATTAAGTGGACAAAAATCTTTGCTGTAAAAGCAGTCAATAAATGTATGTACATTTTCCTGTATAACCAATGTAAACACAGAAAAAAAAATGCTGAACAAAGAAGGACTGGATACCTTTTTAACTGAAGCATACTGTTTTCTAACAAAACAGCATAAAAAGGCTAAAATATCATATTTGTGAGATATGTGTGACTAATTGAGGTCAGTGAAAAGGCACAGTGCAATTTGGTCTTAAGGTAAGCTGGCCTACGCAGAGAAAGGTTCACTGAAACCACCAAGGTCCCAGGAGAACCGTCTTTAGACCCGACATAGAAATAACAACAAATAACCCAGAAATACTACAAGTGTCCTTTTCTGTGGGCTAGGATGTTTGAAGAATTTAATTATTTTATGAATTGTTTCCATGTCTATCCATGGTCTGAGGAGTGTAACATATTTTCCATAAGCACCAAAGAGTGAGGGGGCGGCATGGCGGTGCAGTGGTTAGCACTGTTGCCACATGCATCTGGGACGTGGGTTTAAGTCTCTGCCAGGGTTCCATGTGTGTGGGGTTTACATGTTCTCCCTGTGTTATAGGGTTTCCTCCAGGTTCTCCAGTCTCACCTCACAGTCAAAAAACACTGAGGTTATCTAGAGTTATCAAATTGCCCATAGGTGTGAATGGTGTGTGAGTGTGCCCTGTGTTGGGTTGGCACCCCATCCTGGGTTGTTCCCTGCCTTGCACCTTATAGCCAGCAGGATAGACTCCAGACCCCCCACAACCCTGAAGATGATACATGGTTATAATTTGATTATGATTCCAATTGTAATTCCCTAGATGTTTGGGGTCCTTATAACGAAATCAGAAAATGGTCAAGACAACAAAACAAAACAAAAACACAAACAAACAAGTAAAATCAAGGATAAAAAAAGCCAACTGGTTGTGCAACTCCCTAGGAATTACCATTGTATATAAGTAGGAAAGATGCACATTACTGTTTTGTAAACATAATTAGCCGCAGTGTCAGGGCTTCTGGTTGGCACACATTTTGTTTGACAGCTTGCAGGCCTCACTGTACTGTAGGTGTTCGCAAGAGAATGTAAACATAGCATGTTGGTATCGATTATATATATAAATAACATGGCAGATAGCCATAATAATAATCCCAAAAGTTGCAGTCCACAATCCCAGCATTTATTATTTATTTTTTGGGGTTATATAGTATGTAATCATTGCAGTTTTGCCATATGTCCAAGCTATTAAAAATCTTGGGGTAAAAACTAAAGTCCTAAGTCCTAATTCCTAGCCGATTCAGTAAAATCAAAAAGCCTCGAAATTGCAGAGTCAAAGGCAAAACATTATTCACGTTATCCTGGCTCACAGGATTTGTTTAGGGTCTAGAGGCAAATCAATTATTGTGTCCATTTATTTTACTTCAGTGAATCGGTTTGCTGAGGTGATCTTTGTTCTGACCAGGAATGTCAGCACCTGTTGTCAGACAGGCCTGTCATTTGGTTGAATTTATTTTATGATGGCGAACCATAAGCCATTTCCCTGTGATTTCTTCTACATTCGGTTATACCTGTCAGTTTGTAATTTCTCCTGATCATTCAACCGTCCAGCTAATTTCACATCATCCATCGACCTTGCCTTGACCCTTACCTTCTTCACTTTCCCCACTCTGGGAAAAGTTGTGGAAATCTCATCCTTTCCGTCTGAGATAATTAACCTTTGGCTTGTCTCTGGTGCAAGGGTGCTGGTTAGCTTCACACGCACGCAAGCGCTGGCCCATTAGCACGTTGACATAAAACAAAAGCTGTTTTGATTGTCTGAAATTGCTGCTGAGTGACACTCAACAATGTCCCCCTTATACAGGAGGCCTGCCCTTGCAGTAAAGCCACACTTGTAGGGTTCACAGCCCATGTTTTCCAACCAAATATCAGCTCCTGTGTACAGCACCTCTGTACATTTTATCAGTTTTCTTATGAAGCGATGATGCAAAGAGACGGTACTTATCAGAGCAAAGTCTGCAAGAAAACGCATTTCAAATCAGCAATAACCCTTTACCTATTTATGCACTAGTGGCCAAAACTGTGGAAATGACTAGCATTTTTGGCATGATATTTTAAAAATTTACTACAGGAATATTGGAGGTAATGTTTATAAACAATCAAAGAATATTACAAATATTATACACTGGATGATTAAATAAGTAACTGGAGTAACTGTAAAGTTCTGCAATCTCTGAAAAATGGAAGCATTTACCCAATTTTGGCCACAGATGTCTTCCTGCACAACACATGTATTATTTATATGAACTTGAAAAGGTAGAATAAGTTGGGTTGTTTTAGGGAAATGTAATGATTTATTAAACCAGGATTAATGTGTTGCTCTGAGCTGCAGGTGCTAGATTTGTCTCATTTGGATGCAGCAGCTAGCACTGAAAAATGGCTTCGCCGTTGCAGTTCAGACTAGGGCTGACAAGGCCTGTTTGTTCAGTGCCGCATTCCTGATCGACCATCCATCTCTTTTTGCCACTGATACACTACCTGCTCCGTGCTGTTCCTGCTGGATCCACCAATAAAAGTGCCAGTATGTATCGGGGCTTCAACTAAGCCGAGTTTCTGGTTTCCCTCACGCACAGTCTGAAGGGGGAAACACTGAGCTGGATCACTGCAGAAAAAAAACAGATGGCTTGATTGATTTGTTTTCTGCATCTGTGATTTCATGATCTCAGTTCACTCCCTTTCTGTTTTATAGATACAGAATTATAAACACAGAACATCAGAAAAAAGGGACTCTTTAGATGGTTAAAATACAAAGAAGACTTGTATTTCTTCACCATATTTTAACCCTTTAAAATGATTTAGTAAGTGTACTGGTGTAAGTATGATTAAGTATTGCCTACTCTACAAAGTAAGCTCTCTTGGTAGTATGTTGTAAATATTACACAACATTTAAATAATTATCAGATACTCTCCAATCTTGCTCCAGCTGGTAACCCGGCTCAGGTTACAGCCTGGAGCATGGATTCCGGTAGAACAGGGCATAAAGTAGAGGAACATCCTGTATGTGATGCCAACTTATCACAGGGTGCACGCACGCACGCATGCACACACACACACACACACACACGCACACATGCACACACGCACGTTTGTACTCATATCTGTCCATACACTTCAATGGGAAAAACTAAAATCCAACTATGACGACTGTAACCCCCACCCAGCCCTAACTTTAACTTTAACCAAAAAACATACAAGACTTTTGACATTCTTAGTTTTTTGATTGCAGTCACAGATTGTTATTAAATGGTCCCCACAATGTCAAAATAAGTGGTTTTTAGCACATTGTGGGGATCAATCCACACAATGTAATTATAGCTGGACCACACACATTTTGGGCAATGTCATTTAAACTCGTAGCTCTGAACTGCAGGAAGATGTTGAAATCAAAATCTGGAAAAATCTGGGTCTTGAAAGCGTAGCAGTTTCAATTTAGTGCAGGTTCTTTACATAAATATTGGTGGGTTAATCTAGCATTTTATCCCCTTTTCCCAGTTTCAGACCCAGTGCTGGTACTAACCAGCCAATTTCCACTTTGTTCTTCTACCTTGTAATTTTATTTATAATTTTTTTATTTTCACCTTCTTATTTTACAGTTTTTACCAACCCTGGAGGTGTGAGCCATTGTGCCCTGCACTGATCCCACAAATACTCACTTCAAATTGGTCAGTCGACTGATTACAAAAAAGCTGTTCTCTTTATTGCTTTGCTATTGTTCTTTTGTGGGCTCTTGTTTGTGTCCATAAACAGTGTCAAACTGACAATTGTTCTGCTTTTGTATTATTTCTGTTCATGGGATCATATATTACGCATCTGTGTCTAGACATGACTCTATGATTTTCTTTATTGTGACTCACTTATGTCACTGACTTGTTTGCTAAGGCTAAACTCAAACTATAGCTTTGCAGTTTTTCTTAGGTGCATATGTGCTGCCTTGTGTCTCCCCCTATTGATATATCTTGGAAATGCTAGTACATCCCAGCAGACCTATGCATGTCTTTTAATCTATATCCAGGGGTGCTGCTTCGGGCCCATGAAAGCATATCATATTGTGCCCCCAGTCCATACCAATCTAAAAATGTTCCAAAGTGTTTAGGACCCTTGACAGGGGCCCTTGAAATCTTCTTAACTTTCCTCCATTTACAGCACCCTTGTCTATATCCCTTTTCTGACTTAATGTATGTTTTTAAAGTGTGTGAATGTATTATGGCATTCATGAATGATTTTTAAGTAGAATAGGTGATTTTGCTTTTAAAAATTCCCTACGCTTCTAAAATGGAAAGATAAACCTCTGACAGCCGTAATGCAGTTGAGTATCAAACTCTGCGGTTGTCTTGGCTTTCCAAACTGTTCCATGAAATCTGCCTTCGGAAATGGTGCAAATTTCCCCAAAAACAGGAAACAAAAGTTTCCTTGTGTTAAAAACATGGCCAGGCAGTGCTATTCTGATAATCTTTCTTTTCATCGGTGTTTCAGCTTTGACAAAGCAGTGTGGTAAGACGTTTTGTTGGAAATGAGCACCAGCGCCGTGTGTTTTTGATTACTGAAGTGCTGTTGCTTGCATGGTCTGACTCATTACTCTGTATACTCATTATTCTGTATACTCTGTATACTCATTATTCTGTATACTCAGTATACTCATTGCTGTTTTCCTGCCATAACATTTATTAAAGTAAATGAAAAGCTTGAGATATTTTTTAAAAAATACATTAGAAGATATCACCATGCGTATCTGTATAGTGTAAAGGATGTAACGTTAATGAGTAGTACTGTTGCATACTCAAAAGAAAAGGGTCCGTCTATTTTTGATCTAATAGAATATACCAAAACTCTCACATGAATGCCATACTTACCATCTCTGTATTATACACTAAATATGTCCTTAAAATATTTCAGAAATTTTTCTATTTAAGACGATACTAGTATGAAAACAATGGTAGTATGTTTCTGCCCACTGACCATGTGCTTGGGTGACAAAATGCACCGCAGGTTCCCAAATTGACCGTCGAGTGACACTGGCACATGGCTGACACACAAACACACACGTGGACGGGCCGATGTACGAAACACTATAAAATGTAGATGAGCTGCACTATAATGAGTGTCAGATGTTTCTTATGTTTAAGGAGCATGAACTGTGAATAAACCGCACAAAGCATTCCATTAAAACCAGCTGCCAGGACACAAAAAGCCATTTTTTGAGCGCAATTATTAGTACAGATGGGATTCATTAGTATGGAATGTGTTAAACAGAAATTAAACCCAGTAGCAGTTAATTCTTCAAATCCAACTGGATACCACTCTAGTTTACATCACTGGCTTAAATATTTCTATTTTTTTTTTCCTTTTCTCAGTTTTCCTCGTGGATTACATTTCTCCACTTCTCACTTTAATGTTATACTTAGGAAGAGAGAGCAAGATGGTTTGACTATTAACACTGTTATTAAAAGTTTTGATGGTTCAAACGTTGCCACGAATAAAGAAACATGAATGAATTTTATGAACTTTGTAGCTTTAGTAAAGGAAATATTTCTGTTCCTCACTTTAAGGCAAACAAGATCTATCACCATTTCTTTTTCATTAAGATTGAACTAGGGTCACCCTGTTTAAAAAATGTACGCTGAAAGATTTTTGGTTATGATCTCTGGTCCTTAATGTGACCTTCCTGAATATATAACTGTCCCTTTAATTTATAAAGAAAATATTTCACTGTGAGTCATTTTATTAGGGGCTACCATAAATTTATGTTCGGGAAATGAAAGCCTTCCGTGGTTTGTGGCATAAATGTTACAGATTGTTTCACTATTTCTAAACCTAACTCTAAAATCAACAATTTATCTTTCCCTTATAGATAATATTATTGTTTCATTGATACACGCATCACAATGGCATTTCGTGATTTGTAAATATTCTGTGTATGTCTTTATTCACATAACACAAGGCTGGAGCTGGGGCCTATATCATGAAGCTGGATTTTTAGGTTTCAGGATAACTCATTTGTATTTAAGGCAGTCTGGGCTAAATGTAAGTGAATAAAGATAAAGTCCATTTGAACTGGGGTACCTTAAATCTGACAAGTTATCTCGCTAACCAACAAACCTCACTTCGTGGTACAGGTTCCTGGTTTGTTGATTCAAGGGGTCAAAAAAGTTTCTGAGCAGTCAGATACGTCTATTACTAGTATAAATGACTGACAAAGCACATGTATTTTACACTAACGAAGCATGCTAAGAGGAAGATCTTGTTTGAGTCAGATAAAAAAGGGAACTCATTCATTGGTTACATTCTTTACATTTTATCACACAATTATTTGTGCACACTTTACCTTGTCATGCATCTTATAGCATTCATTATTGTTTACATCCTCATTAGATAATGTTTTATATTCTGTTCATGCCCATCTGTCCTCACATCTCACAATACCTTATTTAGTAAAATAAGTAATTAGTATGGTTTTCCTGTATGTTCTTCTTTGTGTCTAAGTGGCCACAGACACAACTTTCCCTGTGGTGGCTTTGGGGAAGGAAAATTACAAAGGATAGCTACCGCATGCTGTTTATTTATTTGTTTGTTTACTTTTTATTTGTTGAGTGGAATCTATTTCCACTCAATTTCTTGATTATGACTAACATATGAACAGAGTTACAAATTTGCACTAAGGAGATGAAAATAGACTTTTATGGGATATTGGTCTGTGAAAGATTTTTTATATGGCTTAATTGATTTTCCACTATGCATGAATTCAAACATACATCACACACATGTAGGTTCTTATAATAGTTTGAAACATCTGCTGGTGAATGAGGAGCAAGAAAAATCCATTTTGTTGCCATACATCTGCTAGCCACAAACCACATTTTGGGTCAAATAGGAAAAACGGTGGTTGCTCTAATCATTCACAAATATTGGTTTTAAATCCATATTGGTCAAAGTCCATTTTTTGTCAAAGAGGCCACAAAAATGTGTTCTTTTATGATCTGAGTAATTTTGGGGTTTCGTCTAATGTCAATAAATAGACAATGGGAGCAAACAAAATATTTCATACAACAACAGCTCCAGATGTTGAACTGGGGTATACAGGATAAAATACCACAATGAAAAAAGCCCTTGAGGTTACAAGATCTTTCAAGCAAACAGATGTGCTCCCTCCTGTCAGCAATCCATTCTCTGATTTACCAGATTTACTCTCCCCATTATTACTTAATGTCTGTCACTGAAATGTGTCAAACATAGACCATAGCTTTGACTTGACCTAAACAATTATACTCTTGTTTACATATATACAAAGTCATAAGATGAATCAATTGTCCTATATTGCTGGTGGGATTCAGGTTGGGTATTGATTCTGGGAGATCAGTCCGTTTCTACAGTATGAGCCTGTATGGCAGACCACTGTACAGCTGAACCTGCTACCAAATTTTTCCACTGCAAAATTTCTTACTGTTGACCTGAGCAGTGCACATATTCGGCAAAGTGAAAGTTATGACGTCATCCTGTAATGCTGCAGATTCGAAAATCTGATGCTAATATTTGTTGCTGGATATTACATGGCTGTCTGCTTAATTGTACACCTGTCTGAGCAATGGGTATGACCTGATTAGCTAATTCTTCCAATTAATAGGAGTCTCCAAAACTTTGGGCCATACAGTGTCTTTAGTTTGATCAATACCTTACACATATTAAGTGATTCTTAGATGTACCAGCTAAACCTATAACAACTTAATATTTTGTACCAAAAATACCTTATGTATTAAGACAGGGACAGACCTGCATGTCTCCCATGCTTTCTTATGACACTTTAAAGTGAAGACATTTTTATACAAAGGTTGTTTCCATAGCAACAGTAACCATGGTGAAAGGAGCACATTTGATTTTTGCTGTCTGTAAGTCTCCATCAAAATAAGCATTGAAATGAAAAAAATCCCATGGGCAATCTCAGCATTGATTGATCAGAGAAATGAGCCGCTTCTAAAGATATTCATAATTGTGACTCTTTCATAAGTATTCTTCAGTGATATAAAGAGAAATTCTGAAAATCATAATATACCAGTAATATGAAAGATTTATTACTAACAAACACGAAGAAGTTTTTTTTAACTCTCATTTATATTCAGAAGCAATTCAGAATCAACTCACTGTAGTTTTGTATGTCAGTTTAAAAATATAATCATCCGAAATGAAGAGGTTTCAGTAATCCGGGTGAAATCTGGAAGGGTCGTTTCTTAGCTAAAGTAATTCCAAATCAGATCAAGCTGAAAAATTACATATTAATGTGAAAATCTATGATTAGTTTACGCCATTTTCTAATAAATCTGATTTTGTAATTTTTTTATTTAATAATAGTCTGAATTTAGGCTAAAGTAAAACTTACGGCGGCATATTGAATAACTCATACTGATTTATGTTTTCTACTGGAGTACTTTGTGTATATATATCTATATATATATATATATGGTACAAATACTTTATACATTCTGGATGTTGAATCCGGTATCGTGAAAAAATTGGTATGTCTGAGGAAATATCAGTCATGGTCTGGCAACATTGTCTTGCGGATTTTTTGTCGGTGTGTAAGTGCTATGGTTAATGTCTCCTTTGGGGCGTAGAACAAATAAAGTTTTAAGGCAACACTGCCCTCTACAGAAAATGTAGTGCAGATTATTACCTTACAGGCCTGTCCAGAA
The DNA here is from genome assembly GCA_026781065.1 of Mormyrops boulengeri. Taxonomy (NCBI): domain Eukaryota; kingdom Metazoa; phylum Chordata; class Actinopteri; order Osteoglossiformes; family Mormyridae; genus Mormyrops; species Mormyrops boulengeri. The sequence continues at coordinate 19,109,577 of JAODLD010000030.1, read as the reverse complement.
GTGAACGTTCATGATATAAGGTGCTTGGGTAAGATCATTCCTAAAACTACTAAATATGTAACGAAGTTATCTGAATTATGCAAAATAAGTGCATTTTTAAAGGATAGTCACAGATGTTACAACTTGTTACATTAAATCTGCATTTAATATTTCTAGCTAGTCTCATCGCATTTGATTTTGTCCTGGAAGAATAAAACTTACAATGGAAATCATCCATGTATTGTCTTTGAAACACATAAAAAATATGCAAAATGACTCTTGTCGATGTTTACTCTTTGGTCTAGCATGCAGAGCCGACACCAGACAGTCAGATATCTACCACAAGCGCAGCACACATACATGATTTAGGGAGAAATAACAAATGCAGAAATAACTTAAAGCAGAAAACCGCACCAGAATTACTTGTGAAACCGCTTCACTGCTCACATGGCTTTCGGAAAGGCATACATTCCCAATTACTTCTAACCACAGTTTGCAGATAAGCTTGAAAAAAATAACAGTAAGACCCTAAAGCATGACAATCTAATCAAAATCCTTCTTTCATTGTTAGTAGCCTGTGCTAAAAGGATTTAAGGCTGTTGCTGGTGACTGTGAAGAGCTTATGTGGTGCTCCGAATGAGGCCACCAGCCTGACTTCCTGGTGTTTATACGCTTCAGTTATTCATAAAACGCAGTACAATTTCATTCATGGCATACAGTGTTTTTTATTAAGACATGAGTGTCTTAACAATTGTGCAAGTTAAAGAGGAACAGGCAGGGGTTGTTTTCAACAGGATCCTAACATATCGTCACACGTGGCGTACGTTTATTTGGTTTTCCTTTAGGCGGATTTCTATCGTCGAGCACACGGCTCTTTTATCCTGAAGCGTCTCCTTGGAAGTCATTCTGCCCCCTCGACTTAAACAAAAGCACCCTTTAAAGTAAGACCCCAGCTAGTCATTATGCTTAGCGTGGCTCAAGTCCCATTCGTACATGCTCAGATGGATTTGAACAACAGCTGTAGGACGCTAACTGAAAATATGTGGTGGGAAAAAAAGGAACGCACGTCTGTATTTAAGACCTCATGACATTCACTACACACATTTCAGCATTAAAACTGACACAACACAAAAAATGCAAGTTCATGCTTAAGTTTCGGTAGTTCTTAGAAAAGTAACATATCTGCAAGCTTCTCTTCCTTTCCAAAGCAACCACTAAGTGCGAGTTTTTCATTATACTACAACAAATTCTGTTCTGGGTGGAACATAATGTGAAGGAATTATTATAATCTGTTAGATGTGTAATTTCCTAGGTGACTTTGTTGGTTATTTTCAACACATTTAAACCCTTGAATTTCAGCATTTCAGTGACTGAAGGTAGATTTTATGGAACTTTACATTGTGTGATACACATTGAATAAATACTGAAACTTCGTACAATTATCAGGAATTTATTTACTTATTTATTTTACTCTGGCCAGCACTCATACACATTTGATTAAGAGTCTTTAAGGCCTAATGGGCAAAGTTCAAACATAGCACTAATGTACCAGCTACTAATGAACAGGGTGCTGATGAAGTTTTTTCACCTGTGCCAAGTCCAGGGGCATAATGGATGCTTTCAGTAGCTGCAACTTCACCATGGAAATTGCTGGTTTAGAAATCCCCCAGAATATGCATGACCTAACTGACCCTTTTTTCTGCTGTCGACATTTGATGTCACACAGATAATGTAGTTGTTCATTATTCAGCTGATCCTACAAAAAGCACAAACGTAACACAGCCTGAACGAGCGTGACATGAAATAATCTAAACAGAAGTCTACTTTCATCCATCTTCATTTACTTACATTGTTTACATTTTTATTCTTTACACTCCTTTTATATTCTATTTACTTATTTATATTGTTTTCTGTTTATTCTCTTCATATTGTTCATTTTAAATTCTATTCATCTCATTTTTTTCTCTATTTGTATCCTTCCTGACTTTTTTTGCACCGATAAGCACAGTCTCCCAATTTCGTTGTAAGGCAGTTTGGTGAACAGGCATTTCAAATTTGCCCATAGTGTATATATCCTGGGTATGGCCTGATATCCTGTCTAGGGTGTTCCCTGCCTCGGCCTGTATGCCACTGGGAAAGTGTCCAGCTGCACCCGTGACCTTGTGTTGGGCAAGTGGTTTAAAGATGGATAGATACAGTATCTGATGCTCGTGTTCTTTCACTGGGGCACAGACATGGTGCAGCTCTGACCTTTAGACCAGGCTTTCCAGCTACAGCCCTGTGTCAGAGTCCAGCACTTAAAACTGACATTCACGAAAAAAGCTTAACCCTTTGTTATGCAGGAATACATTTATTGATTCCATATATCTTTTTGCATTGCAAACAGTATGAAGAGTATCTTTTTCAAAGAGTTAAGCTAGATTCCACATATTCCACATCCATTTGTCAACATTATATTCACATAAGTAATTATAACGATTACAAACATATTTCCGCATTGATTACAGTACCTATAAATCAAGTGGGTCAGACTTTTTATTATAAAGGACAAATTAATTTTAATGTTTCTAATAATTGCTTAAATTCTAGAAGAAATCCCAGATTTTCTCAAGATAGAACGACTGACTTCCTTCAGTGAACGGCAACCTAAAAACGAGAAAGAACTTCACTGTTAAGTGTCATTAAATCATTATCAATTCACTCATGTTTATAATCAATCTAAATATAAAGGGAATATATTTTTCTTTTTTAACTGGACCTCTATACAGTATGGCGAGACAGCGGCTGAGTGGGTGCTGCTGCTGCCACATAGCGCCACTGGGGGCAGTGCGGGGTCACAGTGGGGGTCAGAATCCAGTCTGTTCTCTGTGAGTTTGCACATTCTCCCCGTGATGGGAGGGTTTCCTCTGAGCGCGCTGGTTTCCCCCACAGATACGCAGTTTTGGCTAATTGTCATCTCTAAATGACCCATAGCATATGATTCTGAGTGTATGTATATGAGCTGTGATGTACCCCCCGGGGCCCCCACTATAGCTAGAGGCAGAACGGGCAGTTGCTTAGGGCCCCAAATTACCAGCGTTTGCAGAGGAAGTGAAATGATCATCAATTTTCATGGTAGGGGGGCAAACCAAAGCCTAGGGCCCCTGAAAAGGTAGAGCGCACCCCAGTGCACCCCAGCCATATGCTGCTGCCCCCCACCCCATGACCCAGGCCAGGATAAGCAGTTAAAAGATGGATGGTTGGACCTTTATACATTTTTAGAATATGAAGTATGACTTGTACCTGTCAGTGCTACTGCAAGGCGAAGTTCTTCTCGCACCAACTGTAAAATCTCTCTGACGCCTTTTTCACCCTGTGAGAGATACAGTCCCTTATTTCATTATAGCGCTGTTTCCTTCTGGATTACATTCTAGACCCACACTTCAATCTTAAACAGAGATACATATGAACATTGATACATACTGTATATTTACCATGTTGAATCACATTGTATCTGATATGCAGAAATGGTAATTATACAGATAAAAAGGTCTAGGTCTTGGTTTTCCCAAAACAAATTAGCATCTATTTCTTTGACCAGTAACCTGACAGTAGACTAACAATTACAGACATAGGTTTGGTTTCAGCACTGGTAGGGACCAGATCAGCCTCGACACCCCCACCCCCCTGAAGACACACGATAATCCCACAGCATCCTACCATCCATAGCCACGACTATGTCCATGCTAGCAATAAGCATATGAGAGCAGTGACAAAGTGTAATTCAGCAATTATGCATAATAAATAAATCACTGCTCTGTTTAATGTCATTCTTTCCTGACCTAATCTAATCTAGCATAACAAAACAATTAAATGTGTGTCAGGAAATCCTTGAAATTAATATATGATTAGAGGCAATCTGGATGTTAATCACATGCATTGCATTTATTTGATGCTTTCGTCCAAAGCAACGAGAAACAGACAACTGGTTTAGGCAAGACCTCAAGCAACTGGGGTTAAGGGCCCAGTTCAAGGGCCCAACGACAATGGCATTTAGCCAGCCATGGGATTTGAACCAGTGACCTTCTGATACACGCACACAGCAAACCAACTGCAGTGCAATGTAGGAAATGAGTGGTCTCTCACATCACAGGCGAGTCCCCAGAGGATGGGCCGTCCCAGGAACACAGCCCTCGCACCCAAGGCCAGGGCCTTCAGCACATCTGTCCCTCTCCGTACTCCCCCATCCAGGAAAACCTCTACCCTTCCACCCACTGCTTCCACAATCTCCGGGAGGGCGTCGATCTGTGTGGGAATATTGATTAAAGACCCTGAAATATGTTAGCGGTTGATGTACCGACTGAACGTTGCATGAACAAAGCAGAAGCAGGAAATGACATCATCAGTCCTTGGTGCTGTGGTGGAGATAACACCATGTAGACCTACATTCAGTGGTAAATTCAGATGTTCCCTAAATGGTAGCTGCTCTGTTTGTGTGCTGATACTCACAGTAGCCAAAACCCCATCCAGCTGTCGTGCCCCATGGTTGGAGACAATTATTCCATCGATGCCATATTTGAGAGCCTCCTTGGCGTCTTCAACTGGAAAGAACAAAGACCCTGCCAATTTCAGATATCACAAACTGGATTTCCTTTATATAAATTACATTAATCCCTGACACTGGCATCCTATCTGTGGCACATATGCTTCCTCGGACAGGATCCCAGCCACCCTGACATCTGACCAGGAAAGAGCATAGAAAATGGATGGATGGATGGATGGATGGATGAAACCCTTACAATGGGGGTATTACCTCCAGTAATATTTCAAAGTAACTTTGCAGGTATAGGATTTTGCAGTAAGATTCTGTGGCATAGTGTGCATTTAATCAGTAAAACCTACTTGGCAGAAAAAAAACTGATTTGAAAAATGTCATCAATATACTGTATAATGAAAGGCAACGGGGGAGAAAATCTGAACGCTCTATTTAATACTCCTGGATCACTCACCGGTCAGAATCCCTTTTAACACCACTGGCAGGGTGGTCATGCTTCTCAGCCAAGCAATATCTTCCCATTTCAGACTTGGATCTATGCTCTGGGCGACGTAAAAGGCCAAGCCGTTATCCTCTCCGAAATTTTCTTTTGAGGAGAAAGCCAGATCAGGGGACTCGAAATTCACCATGCTGAAATAAAACCAACAGACCTTGATTACGAAATTAAATTAGCCAGAAACTGTTATTGTTTTCATTGGAAGCTGGAAGTCAGGGCGAGCTCCGGAACCCCCCGCTCCAAATATTGATTTCTCAGCTCAATGGCACCTTGTTGACTCTTCTCAAGTCTGACTAGCCGTGCCAAGAAAAAGACCCCCGAAAGGTTGAGAAGTTCACACTGTGACATTGTGGCTTGAAAAAAAGTGGAGGAGGGTATGCCATTACCCAAAATACGAGCCCACATTTGAACCTTCGTCTCTCTGAAATGGTAATAATTCATCTGCTTGCATGAAAGAGGAAGTGAATAATTATACAAGGATGCTTAAAGTACAGGTCTTTTCATTGAACTCATAGGGGGAAAGTCCCTTTACATGAATGACACACTGTATTAAAGGCAAGCTATGCAAAGCCTTATAAATCTCACCAGTTTCTCATGGGTAAAAGGTTCCCCAAGACAGAAGAAAATATGTTGTGCATAAATATAGAAAAGAAACAAGTTGCTACCTGATTTGATAACTGAAAATGTGAAAAATATATTTTTGTTGGAAAACCAATAAAATATTTCCATTATCATATTTGGATTAATGTTTGAGTAACATATGGTCTTGGGTAATCTTGTACATGTGACTCCGGTGAACATGATAGAATAGAGACACTTTTTCAATCCCCGTGGGGTAATTCTTGCTCTCAATGAGACACACATGCTGCTGAGATAAGCTTGGGGGGGTCACAGCAAAGGGCCACCTTGTGGCACCCAGGGAGCTGGTGGGGGCTAAGGGCCCCGCTCAAGGGCCCGCAGACGTACAACTTCTCTGCCGCGGCCGAGCTCGAACCAGCGACCTTCCGATCACAGCTACAGAGATTTGGCTTGCTGAGCCCCCCTCCCCCTCCCCATTAGTGCTCAAACTCCACCCTCTACCCTGCCAAACAAGGAATCTGTACATTATCAGTCCCCTGAGCTTCTCTTGGGAATAATTAACATGATGCGTAGTGACCAGGCTGTGATGTAAAAGGCTCATCAGAATAACAGGCGACATCATCCTGCACGCTCCTCTGCATTCAAGTCTGAAGACCGGAACAACTTCACATACATCTGCATCGCATTGCATTAGTTGATATACCTGTCCCCAGAAGGCACTTACACGTTCTACTTACAAAATTCAGTTCTCTATCCCTGCATAACCTAGCCCTGGATTTGCTTAATAAAGACCAGATGTCAGCATTCTCTCTCCTTTTTTTGTAGCCCACTGACTTGGCAATTCGGGGAGCCTGGTTCCTTTGTGGTCAGACTGTCCCCCTTGACACTGAATGGTTATGGGTCCAGTCCTGGAACCGTCTCATGCCGCAGAATTTAATTGCTGCCATGATGTCTGGACAGGGCCTTTATACTGATGCACGTAGAAGAGACCTACTCTGGACATCTTGCTGTAAACAAGTGTCTTAGAGCACAATGAGCAAACATTTCCAAGAATAAAATCTATGCTCAAGATTAAAAAGAAAAAAATAATGCGGGAAGTGAAGCTTGGTTGGATTTCTTTTGTCGTAGCAAGCTTGAGAATCATCGTGTGTGTGAGGTGTTGCTGCAAATTGGGATAACTTGGCTGGTTTAAAACTATTCAAAAATGGTGAAAAAGGGATTGTGGGAAAGGATAATTTCCTCATTTAAGGGGGTGGCAGAAGTCCGGCGACGCCTTGGACCACCATTTACCAGATGCACAGAAGTACTTTTCACACAATTAACACTCAAGGGTGCAATTTAGCTATTGACAATCACAAGAAGGCAATGAAGGGTGTTTTAGTAAGCTACACAGAAAGTGTATTTTTACAAGGCATAATCACACTTAAATGCTCTACTTAAACAAGGATTTGTTTATATTAGGGATCCAACAATACTTTGATGCATTTAAACAAAATTATGTGCTGCACTGAATGTATTAATATACATCTAACGTGATCATATGAGAAAAAGGATTGTAATATATTAGTTTCTTTAGTTTCTAAGAAACTAAGTTTCTCAGTTTTTACTATAGTCTATATTTACAGAACATGGATCTAATAATATATCAAATCTTGTAATATATTAGAATGTTTTAGTTATATATTTGAAGTTTAGAGAAGGAAGTTCGCAAATTTTCAGGAGATTTTCTCTTTTAAATAGATGGACTCTAGAATGTTGTAAAATGTATCAAACTACATCATGTTATTATATATTTCTTTCCTTTATATTGATGTATATACTGTCATTAACATTGTATAAAAGCCCCTTTTGCTCCACTTAACAGGAGGTAAATTGAACATGTTAATAGCACAGGAAGTTTTAATAGAGGACTGTGTTTTTCCAGGTGATTACCTACCTGAGATTAGAGGGGAGTTTAAACTGGTTGCGCACGTCATTTCGGCGCCTCCCGAGGTACGGTGTGTCCACTGTGACAAAGATGCCCTTGTACCCGGACCTTTCTGCTCGCCTCACCAGCGACAGGGTTAGATCGCGGTCCTTATAGATGTATAGCTGCATCCACCGCAATCCCCCCGGAGCTGCTGCGTCCACTTCCTCGATGGTGGACGTCGCCCAGGAGCTAAGGGTCATCCCCGTGCCCTCGGCCCTGCAGGCTGCAAAATCGCAGCAATACCGACGTGAAAATGCACGCTAATCCATACGCGTTTAATGACAAAAACTGCTATTAGTTGCATGCGCGGCTGAATTATGAAAAAAGTCTGAAAAAAGAAACGCTGTAAATTCGGATATTGCGGTGCCATGGCGCCACCAGGTGGAGGAAATGTGTTCAGTACAGTGCAGGAAGAAACATTCTCCCTGAACAATGAATTTTATTGTTAAAATGGTATACGCTAAGTTTACACAGTAGTATCTTTTACACATGCCTAACAAAGTAACTGAAATGCTGAAATTAGATACAAACAGCTCGCAGATGCCATTTGCCAAAATAAGGCAGCTGCTCTGTTCTAGCTGGCTCAATGGGCAGCAGTGCATTTTCACACCTTCAGAGGTGTCTGGTCAATTTCTTGTGTTCATGTGTGTTTCTGGTGGGCATTTTGGCTTCCACCCACAGTACAAGGTGGAATGGTATCTTTAATCTGCCCTGCATATCTCTCTCTCTCTCTCTCAGTCAGTCAGTCAGTCTCTCTCTCTCTCTCTCTCTCTCTCTCTCTCTCTCTCTGTGCATGTACACTCTGGTAGACTAAAACTCTGCTCTGTGTCTTTCCTCTGAAAGGTTCCAGCCTTACTGTCACCGAACAAGTTTAGCAATGTTTTTTCTATGTACAAAAAATCATATAAATCATATATAAGAATCATGCAAATGCAGTGTCTGCTCGTTATCTGAGCAGTGTTTAAATGTGTGAAATGAATCATCCCAGGCACAACAAATATCTCTAAAATAAAATCTGACATTGCCTACTGTAGGTAGTTTAAACACTGTATGGAAAATGAAGGTGATCCACCGCTCACAGCATAAAGTTGTTATTTCTTTCGTCCGTCGTACGAAATCAGAGCACGACCAGTCAGCATTTCTAGCTCAAAGAGAACGTTAAGGGGCAGTGTTTGCACATTAGCCATCAGTAGAAATATTAACCAGGATTGAGTTGACCTTCTGGGACGTTTTCCAGCGCTACGTGATTTACCGCGTGCTGTTGCTGTCTCCCCGTCTGGATGCGCCATCCGTTGCATAGCGGTTGCCGCCGCGCACACAGGCATGCCGATCTGCCGTCCAAGCACCGACACGGACAGGTCCACATCGGAGACATCTCGGAGCACACGGGGGCAGAACTTCCACCTTATTGTTTATTTTTTGGAAGCATTTATTACAGAAGACATGACGTCACTTTGGGCCCTGCTGTATCCCCTGCCGTCCTTTAATATCATTACCACTGCGCTATTGTGTTTTTACACTAATAGCTAATTATAATAATGGATCCATAAGCACTTAACTAGTTAAGGAATGCGGCAAGCCTGGACCCAGTGCCACACATATGCGTACTATGCAACCTAAAGACATCGATTAGCCTAAAAGCATTTCCTTAGACTGTGGCAGAAAACCCAGTGGAAACATGCAAAGTCCTCACACACACACACACACACACACACACACAGACTGGTATCCATATCTTTGTGGGGACTGGCCATTCATTTCTATGGGCAAAACCATAATGCCAACAATCACGTTAACCCCTACCCAGGCCTAACCTTAACCATAACCATAACCATAACCCCTACCCAGGCCTAACCTTAACCAAAAGTGACCAAACAAAATACAAGTCTTTTGGTATTATCAGTTTTTTGATTGCAGTCACAGTTTTTTCTAAATTTGAATTTCCCCTTGTGGGGACTGAAAAAATGGTCTCCATAATGTCAAAATAACAGGATACTATCATATTGTGGGTACATCTGTGGCCTGTACTACGAAGCGGGGTTACTGGCTTATCGGGGTAACGTGTCGGATTTTAGGCCGCACAGTTTAAACGGACTTCATATTCGTTCACTTACATTTTGCCCAGACTACCTTAATTCTGATAATTTACCCCGATAAGCCAGTAATCCGGCTTCATAGTACAGGCCACTGGTCCCCACAATGTAATGCATACCTGGACCACACACACACACACACACACACACACACACACACACACACACACGATTCATACTCCAAAACCTGTATGTGTGACCCTCCATTTCATACATGATAATACATGTTGGATACACTTTGTCATATTGCTATTGCTAATAAACATCACCTGTGTTCCAGGGAAAGACAAGTGCTAAATGACCTGTGACTTTTAAGCTACTGTTGACAGGAGCAGAGGCTCAGCACACAGCGGTATAATAAAGATTAATGAGTAGGATTACTTAACAGTAACACCAGGAGGATTGACAGGTACAGAAAAAATCAAACTGATGTTGTTTTGAAATGTTACACTTGGCTCCAATACACAAATGTTACCTCATACACTTCCATCATGAGAGAAACTTACACAAATCACATCGACAGTAATGAGCACACTGCCGTTTCCGTATTAACTGGAACTGAACTGTAATGCGAAGGTAACATCTTCATTTCCATACGATTGAGCATACCTAGAGAATGCAGCTATATTGTCGGCTAACGTCTCCTCATCGTCTGCTCCAGAGATGTAGTAATCAAAGACGACTTTTGGAAGGATACTCTTTGCTTTCTCTTCATAATCGTTGACGCACACTGACTTCTCAGACATGTTCCCAGCAGATAACACTGGCCTCTTCCACAACCGATTTCTAGCAAGGCTGAGGGGTCATCTGTGAATGATTGATGTGGTCAGTTTAAAGGTAGGGCTCTTCAAATCTGGACCTCGATTCCAAATCCGGGCCTTGTTTTCAGTTCTCCCATATAGTTAGTTTAACCATTACTGATTCTGATCGGCCACAGAGCCTCCACACCTGGCTCACGGGCAAAGGAAGGCTGGAAAATCAGCAGTGCTCAGGCCTTGAGGACCGTGATTTGAACAGCCCTGGTATACGGCCTTTCGTGTTTATGTTAACTCATGTTTGACTAACCAGTAGAGCGTGTATACATGCGTAACATTATAAAAGAGACTGAATGATGGTCTTACAAAAGTACAGAAATATAAAAGTATATATATACATATAGAACAAAAACACAGCACATGGCTTCTTGTCTTATACCTATGGCTGTATCATTGTAAGCCTTTTAAGAAAAACCTAAAAGAGAAAGAACTACATCCACAAATTTATTAAGATTATTGCATAGACATTAGCATTTATTGCTCATAAGTTTATTATAATAAGGTAGCAGGAGAACAGTACATATTTTTTGTTTACTTTAGCAGACACGAGAACTGACACACATGCTTGTTTTTGCTTTTTACCCTAATGTCCGCATTAAAAATGAGCACAGCCCTAAACGATCCTAAGACGGTGACCTACGAATAATTAACATCTACAGTTCAGCTGAACAAGCACTGCAGTCTTGGACTTTACAGTTGTGCAATTATTCATCCACTGCTGCTAACCTTCTATTATCCTGCGGCATTTGAAATGACCGGGACTCTGACTTTGTTCTTGGTCTATAAGGGCATAAACGAATGAATGCTGCAACACCATCTTATGTAAAGGAAACTGCTGGAAGTGCTACATAAAGCCAAAATGAAGAGGATTGTGTTGTTAGCTTCCAGTACTATGGATGTGACATTTAGACTCATATTGGCAAACAAAATGCCTCAGAGCAAGGACATGCTTAGTATCAACAAGTCAATTTGCTTATTTTTTCATGTGACTTCATGAACTGAATATAGGCAAATCCTGAAAATTCTCATACTAATTGACATTTTATCAGCATTACGGATGTGGCAGCGAGCAACCCTTTGCCTGGAATTGCCCTATTAAATTGCCACCACACAGAGAAAAGCAGCTCTTTGATATTTTACACAGCATAAACCCGATTGTTTCTCTCATGGTGACTTGAAGTTGTCTTGCATAACAACATTATATAAATGAGACGGATTAAACTACAGGACAAGGTATGCTGTTTTTATTACACTGAAAAAACAAGCAATTAAAAAAGTTAAAAGGCATGCTATTTTAATGAGCAAAAGTAAATAGAACTTCACAGAATACAGTGGACAGACATGCATTCCCAGGGGATAAAATGGAATGTTTGTCTTTTTGATATTTTCAACGTCTACAAGCTGGATTAGGGATGTTTCATATCTTTCATGTGATGTTGAACTACCTTTTTATCGCACATTTTCTCCCTCAGCTCAGGAAAGCATGCAAATAGCCTCGTTATTGAGCAAGGTCTCCCCAAAAAAGGGCATTCGTTCCGCTGAGTGTAGGATGCCGCCTGTCAATATTGATGGGTTACCCACATGATTAGGTTTATGTAAGCATGCTGCATTGCATCTCTCTAACCCGCATGATGTAACAGAAAAACATGGAGCCCGTTACGCACCACTGTTCTTCATTGAGTGTGCGAGAATTTTTCAGAAGTTTCGCCATAGACTCATTGTTACGACCCCCATCAGAACTGGTGTCTAGGGCAGCTGGGTGGTAACATAAAAGAGGACGGTACATCAATTGTATATGTGTTTAGGTGGAGTGGGGAAAGTAGAACCAGGAACACCCAGGTCCTATTTACAACTGCCATGTATTACTCTGTCAGAAAAAGGGGATACAGCTCCGCTCCCCAAGGTATGAACAACATTGACCAATGATAAATGCTTTATTTGCCATTTGCAGAAGTATAGACATGTTGGAATTCTTTGCCTCCCCCATCTTGCTCTCCATAGCTTGGGGGTCACAGCACAGGGCCAGTCAATGTGCGGCACCCCTGGTGCTGGGAGTTAAGGGCCTTTCTTAAGGGCCCATGGACATGTGACATATCTCCCAAAGCCGGGGCTCAAACCAGCCATCTTCTGATCATGGGTATGGAGATGTAGACTGCTCAGCCACACACAAAAATTGTTCCTGAGAGTCCACTGCTATAGCTTAAAAGATACATTTGCTTACAGCTATGGTAATCAGAACCAGGTAATACAACCCCCCCCCCCCACCAAATAATCATATTGTCATGATGAATGCGTGGGGACCTCAACCACAGCAGTGTTCAATCCAAAGTTGCACCCTTGCGTACCACCCTCAACTGGCAAATCCTTCGAGCAGAGATGGGGCTCTCAAGAAGTCCTCAAGAGTTATGGGACCATAAACCAATGGGCACAACCCCCCTACGGAAGAGAAAGTGGAGCAGGGGGAGGGGACGAGGAGAAAGGTAGGGGGAAAGTGAAAATATGTGCGGCGTCCATAGTGTATGACAATAGCACACAAATGACCCGAAGCAAGGGGCTTAGTGTTTTCATCAGCTAGATCATCAGGTATGGTCAGTTTCAGTCAGACCCACACCTACCCCCACAGAGCTGTCATTGGAAGTTCATCCATAGGTTAACACATGCACAGTCCACAATAACATACCCTGCCTTATGGCAGTAGAAGCTGCTATGTGCAGCCTTTGTACAGGTGAAGTGCATTGTGGTAACTTTTTATTCTGTGCCCCGGTGAACGTAATCACTTCTCCACCACACTTGGATGGCGGGGGACTATACATTCTTATGTGCTGAATTACATTTATCAAATAGAACAGCAGCTTGAGATAACAAGCCCACCTTCAGTTCATTGAGCTATAACCTAATACGACCAGGCAAACAGTCTTTAAATTCCTCCAAGAGGACGAGCTCATTAAGAGAACGCAAGGTCTGACACTTTACCGGCAGCCGCACCATTTAAAAAAAAAATTGTCCTTTTCTCTTGCAAATTCAATAAAAGTTTGACCTGCCAGCTTCTTGTGGTTCCTAGAGGCTTCAGGTACCAACTCACACGCACACAGTACTGCTGCCGTAACAGTGTCATTCTGCAAGCTCTCCTTCAGCAAGAGTGTAGAAGAAACATCCTGTGCCTTCCCAATGAATTTACAGTGTTGCTGCAAAGGTCAAACAGACGTAGGCCATTGCAGGGAAGATGCAATGAGCCCAAATGCACTAAAATAAGTCAACCTCAGTTTCCCAAAAAGGTGACACTGGACTAATGTTCTGACTGACATCAAGCTGAGTCTGAGGAGTGCATGGAAGATCAGGAAGCAGGAGTCCACTGAGAAATGGGAGGAACCTTTCATAGCTTCAAGGTCAGGCTGTCACAGTCAAATTCTCCTTTTCAGCCTCAACCCTCCTGCCTCCAGCTGAACTCTGCCTGTAACATGTGTTTCCTCAGATGCGAGCTGCAAGCACGTCAGATGCACTCTCAAGCAGAGAGCTCCATATGAAGCGGAGAGGGCACAACGGCCGGTAGCGTGACTTTGGGTGGTGTTCCTTGTCCGCCTCGTCTTGGTTTACCTCCCGAACCTCAGGCGTCTCAGCCATGGCGACCCCACCCATGACAGGCGTACGAAGCAGTCACACTCCCTGCTCCACCAGACTTGCAGGCATTTTACTCACTCCCTTGCCTTGCCTCTGTGATGCCAAAATGTTCTGCTAACATGTGGGCACGGTAGTAACATAAATCTAAACTCATTTTCCAGGAATTAATCAATGGTAAACTGGGCCATTATCAAAAAACAAACAAAAAATGCAGTACCAACACTGGTACCTCTTGTCCTTTATTAGGTGAGCGACACCACCTAAGAACGAGGCTATTTGCACCACCATCAACAACAACTAGGGAAAAATAATTCGAGAAATGAACTACATAACCCTTAACTAACCTAATCCTAACTAGTCTTCAAAGGCTACCACGTTCCAGGCAACATTTGAATGCTGAACTTCATAACACTTGACGTGCACAGTGAAAACCGAAATGCCCAAAAATTTGTACTCCCTATGACCCCTGAAAACTCCACGAGGGATTACCTTCAACACCACAACCCAGCAGAAAGATGCTAACTAACCAGGACTCTGCATGACGGTGACCCCACCGGTAGCTTGTACTTACCCGAAAACACTGATAAGTTCAGTTAAATGCGATCAGTGAGAATTATCCCTGTTAGACGTAACGAGTTCAATGGTACTGGGAGGTAAAGAATAAATGACACTTGTGTACATGTATGGAGAGAAAGAAAGAAAGACACACCCATAACACACATAGTACTAACAAATGGAATGTGTTACAAATATGCTAATTACAACATAAGTACACAAGCAACCAAACCAGAATAATCACTGGCGGATCAATTTGCAATTTCATGGTGCTATTTGCTGAACCACCACAATGTCCCCAATGTATATACATATTGGAAACAAGAACATGATGCAGTACCTCAAAATAGTACTTATTACATACTTTTGATTTAAAATTAAATTTCCACTCAGTCCTATGGTTTGTACAACAAAAATCATTATTTCATACAACAGCTGCTACAGAGATGCACTGCTTTTTATTATCTGGATTATGTATACAAATGACACCTCAATGGGTTTACACCGAAGGTCATGGTACCACTAGATGTACCAGGATGAGTATATTTGCTCTGGACTGATGTTTTTTTTTTTCTTCTAACAAAAATTGCCTGACTCAGAAGTCAAATAATTTACATAAATACAGTATATGTAAACAATTATTGCTGTGGAAAGAAAAAAAAAAAATCAGTTCATATATATGATATGGCTTAAAGAATTAAAATTTATTTTACAATACTGCAGTGTTTAAAAAAATATTTTAAAGTCAGAAAGCACTGAATTCAAGATAATTCCCTAGCTACACATATTTTAAATACAAATCATTTTTTTTCCCATCCTACCTCTACAGATCAAATGTTACTATGGCATGGAGAATTCGCAGCACAAGATACATGTGTTGTGTTAAGGCAGCTGGCAAAGAATGAGGGACACAAGCGACATACTTCCACAGAATCTTCCAGGAGACACCCGTCGAAGATACAGAGTGCTAAAATCAAAGGGGTTTAACTTGCGGGACGAATAGAAAAATACACACAGATCTTAAAAGTAACTTACACACAATAAATGAATTATATTTAAAAGGAATCATATAGCTTGTCCAACCGAAGTGGCAGTATTCTCCAGCGAGACGAGAAAAATGAGATTCATTCTGCTATACAGCTTGTCCTATACAGCAATGTTTTCTAATGCAGTCCTTGGGGACCCCCCAGACGATCCATGTTCTTGCTCCCTCCCAGTCTGCATTTTTGCTCCTTGGAGGGTGCAAAAGGGAGCAGAAACTTGGACTGTCTGCCAGTCCCCAAGGGCCAGATTGTGAAAGACTGCTGTACAGGATTGCGGGAGTCCAGGGCCTATCCTGGAAACTATGGGCGCAAGGCAGGGAATAACCCAGGATGGGGCGCTAACCCCTGGCAGAGCACACGTTTAACTTAGTGACATTGCGCGATTTAGTTTTACTCATTAAACTTGCGTCATACTTTCCCTCCTTACTGCTGTTTTTGCACAGTTTCACTTCACCTTATACATAAGTAATATTCTCCCAAAATACCATTACAATAGGTCTCATACAAAAATAGGATAAAAAGAAATGTAAATTAACACCATATAATCAAGTACAAGAAACACGCAGGCAAACTTAACTTGGAAAATATTATTTCACCATCTTAAAATGCAATAAATTAGAAATTTAAGGCCACGTTACCCAGATCTCGGCCCTTTTCTCATATGAAAAAAAAGAAAAATTAAGCATAACTGAACTTGCCACAACCAAACTCTCACCATCGTTACTAAAACACATTGTTTCATAAATTGTTTTCACTTCTATTCATCCTCTCCTCACGCACAGAAAACACTCACGATGCTCACAGGCTCCAAACAGATGGCGCCAGTCAGATAATGTACGTGATTCTTTAAGGTCAATAATGTCACGCCGTGATTCAACCCTGATGGAAGTTCACCTCTTTCGGACAAACGGTTATTTTTACTACATGGGATGCCGGCCTGTTGCACAGCTGACTGTTACCCCTGTAATATTCAGCAGATGCTAGGCTACAGTAGCTGGTACATGGCACTTTCTGTTGACCTCGTTCTGGGCCGTCTGCAGCAAAACGAGTATCATAGTATTAACAGCAAGCGAGGCAAATCTATGAGTACCGAGCTATCATTCCGGGAAGCTCCTGACAGACTCTACAGCAAGCTTTCCATTGGTCGGCCAGTTATTTAGGGAATGATTATTATATTTTGCTGCAGAATGATGAATATGATAAACTGTCTCATTCATTTCAATAAAGAAATCCTTAAACTATACCAGGGGTGAGGGACCTGATCCATGGAGAACCGCTGTGAGTGCAGGTTTTTGGAATGGCCTCTCAGTCAGCCAATAATAAAGCAGTGGTTCCAATCCTGGAGACCCACTGTCATTGGCTGATTGAGAGGCCATCCCAAAAACCCGCAGCCACAGCGGTTCTCCATGGATGAGGTACCCCTGAACTATATTGTACAGCATTTGTCATGGGCTATAGTAAATGGAACTGGCATAGACAGGACATACATCACTTTCCTCACAAAAATCACATAGTTACAATCAACTGTGACCGTTATGGTATTGAGGAAACCCAATTGTATTGACTTAATGCACAGTGGCATTCATATTGCCAATAGAGTTAAACGGGAATATATATATTGATACTTACTAACGGTTACATTGAGTATTTACAGACTCATTCTGCATGAAAGGTTACGTTCTTGTCGGGAGAGGAAGGTTGAGCTTAATAATGGAATAGCAGTCGCTTATTCCCAGAGAACACCAAGATCTCACTGCTTCTTAATGACATTTAAGCAATCCATAGCAAAAAGGAACACAGGCTGTTTAATCCTGCCTTCAAGCCAAGATGTATTCATTTGCATCTGAGCTCTGGTTTCCTTTGTGCCCTGGCATTAAAAAAGCTGCACAATACCTGTTCTGTTAGACCATTCAAACGCCATTTAAAATTAAATGATTATAGGATTTTAAGCCAAAAGTACAGTTACCGCCTCGGTTTACTTCAGTAATACGGTAGTATTATTATAATGCATGCTTTTGATGCCATGAGTTTTTTTTTAATGCTGGGGAGAGAAGACAGATTAATTATTTCATGGACAAGAATCATGTACTGAGAAGTAGGTGTGGCCTATAAAGCTCACTGTATGAATTGGACACTTTTTCTGCAGTAGAAGGTTGCTTGAGTCCATTACTTTGTAGCTCTAGGCTTTATACTTCTGGTTGGAGGAATGCAGACTCTTAAGAAGTTAGGTTTCGTTTGCCTCCGCCCCTTGTGGTTTCCTCTTCCTCACCATGCTCTCCGACGCCCCCTCTGGCGTCTGCGTGTCGGCGGCTCCGACTTCTCCCTCAGAAGGCAAAACCTCCTCTCCTGTAGATTCCTCCTCTCCAGATAACTTTGCGCTCTCGTTTTCCGCATCCGACAACTGCCTTTCTTCTGTAAGAGTATCTTCTATGTCACCTTCAGATCCATCCTCTTTCACCTCTACCTCTGCGGAAAGGTACAGGGGTTGTTTCAGGGTTGCGGTTGATCACCTTCCATCACAGTTACACCATCGCCTACATACGGTTGGGGTCGGTCACTTTCCATCACAGTTATACCATCGCCTAATACTGACACACTGTGCTTAGTTCAGAGCCGGCAATTCACCTAACTCTCGGTTTTTGGACCGCAGGGGGAAATACACACTAAAAACGGGGAGAAAATTCTAATTCCACAGGGAAAGCCAGAGATGGGATACAACAACATAATCCTGGAGGTGTGAGGCAACACAGCTAACTGTTAAACCACTGTTCCCACTAAAAGAGCATTCATTTTGTGAATTTAATTTGAAAAGAAACTGGGGCTGTAGTCCAAATATAACCACAGAAATTTCTCCATTATCCAGCCTCAGTAACAACTACGGGGTCAAAAGATTAAATCAGATACAGAAATAGCCAAGCTGTCACTTTCGATATTCTCAAAGGTAATTTCAACTAACTCCGGCTGCATCACCCACATCCAAGACCGACGTTTGTGCCCATTAGGTGACCTGGCTGCGTTTCAAACGTACCTAAAACAGCTAAAACAAAAATACGAGATTTCCAGGAGTAAAATCAGTTAGGCTTCGGTAGCGAAACCGCTTTTAAAGTGAAAATTTTGAAACGCATTTGCGCAAACACTTGTTTTAGAGATTTTGGTTTCATGAACTGTGTATTCTTATGACCCGTCGATCCATCTTCCAAATTATTACCCAAAGCAGCCTAGAGCCCATCCCAGGGAGAAAATGACTGTCTGAATTGGGGATCCACCCCACGGCTAATTCAGAGAGCAGAGCATGCTTAACCGTGATGGCGTCCGAGGCCCATGTGGTGCCCTGGGCAAGCTTCACCGCTGGGGACCCGATGGTGACCGTGGGTGAGAACCAGTGCCCTGTACTACGAAGCGGGGTTACTGGCTTATCAGGGTAACTCGACGGATTTAAGGTAGTCTGGGCAAAATGTAAGTGAACGAATATGAAGTCCATTTAAACTGTGCTACTTTAAATCCAACAAGTTACCCCGATAAGCCAGTAACCCCGCTTCGTAGTACAGACCAAAGAACTCCCACAGGAAACCCCGTTCGAATATGCAAACCGTAAACACCCAGAGGAGAGGGCAGGGTTCAAACCCCCAAAGGAAATGTGGCGAAGGTCTAGCTCCCATCATGGGTGCATAAACGACGACCCGGAGCCCTTATCCTGAAGCATTAAACTGAAGGTTGCTACAAGTGTAGAAGCGGGTCAGGCAAACAAAGAAGCGGCCGTGGGTGTCCGTCTACATGATCGTGGAGAAAAACGGGGATACTGCTGAAGCCTGCTTGGGTGTCATCTTTCAGTCGAAAGGCCTCCAATATTCACAAGGCCAGGGAAAACAAACCCTGCAGGCACACAGACGCGGCCTCCGTATCCCTCCCCGGCCTCCGTATCCCTCCCCAGCACCGTATCCCTCCCCGGCCTCCGTATCCCTCCCTGAGAATGATAGAGTTATGGCTGCTTATTTAGATTATTTTACATTATTTTTGCCATTCTTTCCATTGAATACATTTGAGGTCATGTGCTTCAGGATTAATAAAACATCCATCCATCCATCCATCCATCCATCGCAAATTTTGTCTGAAAAAACACTGCCTGCACCGAAAAAAAATATGGGTAAAGCACCTGTGACTATTTTTTATGTTATTTCAAGCTAACATATAGTTGGTTAGAGTCCCCCCCCCCGTAACCCATGATTGGATAAGGAGTTTGGAAGATGAATGGATGAATGTATGGAATAGTTAATCATTTCTGCTGTATGCCTCCTAATAAGTGAGACTTCCTGCGCTTTTACGCACGGCTGCCATGCCTGCAGGGACTGACGAAAGCATCTTTGCGTGAATGCGGCAGATTTGCCCTGGCAGGTCGGGCATCCTTTCACTATTCTTTACCTGATTTCCTGTCTCTGTGCCGCGGCCTTGACGGGCAAATGCAGTCTGCGATCAAAACCAGGATCTGGCAAGACAAAGGGTGAATATTCATTTCAAGGTCACGAGTCCTACACTGAAATCACATCGCTGTCATTTTCATATCCCTTTCAAAAAAAAAAACACAAACACAAAATTGCTCTGTATTATACAATGATTTATACAACGCTTTATGCAACAGCGTCGTACATTTTAAAGGGTGCCATTGTTATTTTGTGTATTCATCTTTCACCAGAATAACGCATTGCTGAAATGCTTGGTCAAGACCAGTCCGCATTGCTTCACTTCACTATCAATATTCGTGCAGAAAAATTATCTGCAGCTCACTGAAAAATACCCCGCAGAGCACTTGGAAATGCAATATGGACATATGTGCAGCATGAAACCATCAATATTAGTTTTGTCAGCCACAGCCTACATGGAAAATCATGTGGGCAGTAATGAAAAATGAAGACCATGCATGATAGTGCAGGGCTGCTGCAGAATATTACTGGAAAGCAGTGTGTATTTACCAGGCCGAGAAGCAGTCCAGTGACCAAGGTGACAAGAGCAAATATGAGATAGGAACCCCAAACAGGAATACCAAGTGTCTCAGTCAGGTAACTGTGGATTTGCTGCAAAGGAGAAAAGACAAGAAAGTTGCAGCTCATTTCTAATACTCTTACGCCGACCCTGGGGTCAAACTGACCCCAAAGGCACACGTCAGGTGACGTCTCATAGTAGCATAATTATTGTAGCAGCGTGAGTATACCTGAGTATACGATGCATATAATTAATGCTGACAAAATATCACCTTGTTGAGCATCTATCCCTTCGGTTTAAACCTACCTGCCATTTCCATATCTAATATAAGCCTTGTTTTTTAGACTTGAATTAAAGGCACACAGAGCCATATGAGAAAACAGTGGCGATACAAATACAGGCAGCGGATGGAGGAGGCCTGAATCATTACGTTTAAATGTATTTATTTAGCAGAAACCTTCATCCAAAGTAATGCACAATTGTGACAGTAGGGTCAGCCATTTCCGGGGCCAGCTGGGGATTATGGGCCCAGTGGTGACATCAGTCTGCCAACCACGGGATACCATTCGGCAACCTTCCTATCACGGCCACAGCGTCCTACCCCAGTGATCCACACACCGCCCCCCACCAGAAACTAAAATCTGAGGGGAAAAAAAAAAAAAAAAAACATTGATGTACATCAGTAAGGATTCAACGTACCCTGATCCACACAGACAGGCGGAAAAGGCCAGCCATCATTGTCATGCTGGGTGGGGGGGAGACATAAGTGAAAGGAACAATTAGGGAGCAACGGCAAGACAAGATCTCCTAGCGCGGCCATTATCATGGCCCTCTGCTTCCGCGCCTGTGTGCTAAAAACATCTTTTGCTCTTCGGTACTGGAAAAGGAGAGCCGCCAACAGAAAGATGTAGCTACAATAAAATGGCCAAGACTTCCTAATGAATTTACTGATACTGAACCCAAAATAATCACTGAACATAATTTAGACTCCTACTATCTGGCAAACACATCATACACCCTCACAGTCTTTTTTATGTATAAAATACCCCATGCTACACAAGCATATTTATATCCTAGACGTCCTGCTTCCATCCACTCGCACTGTCAGACAGACAGATATTTAGAAGCACAAAAAGGTCCTACTTTCATCCCCAACAGTACAGAAGAGCGAAACAAAAGGGCAACTTTAATATATGCTTGATTCGAAGCCCACGTAATGTGTACTTTTCCAGTATCGACGAGGGTACAATCAGGACACCTAAATGAAAGAATATGACTAATTCCAGAGTAGTCGTGCGAATTACACAAAAGAGGAAGGTGATTTCCATTCGGGCACGGGTTCAACCGCTTCCCACTTCTTGTCGACAATGTAGCTCTGGAGATCCTCCACTGCACGTGATGACAAGTATCTGCGAAAACTTCCGTCGTTTGCACTACAGAGCAAAAAAAAAAAACAAATATAAAAACAATAGGAGTCCACCTCTAAAAAAGAAATTCAGTATTTATCACTTGACAGTAAAAGCTTGGCAGAAATATAAATTGTTAATGATACAAAACCGTGTTATAATTGTTTTGAATATTTATATCATGTTGTATTTTTAAAAATGAAGTCTTAATGATTTTGATGTTTGAATGCAATGTAGCATTTAAATACATATAACTAACATTTTTAAAATTCTGTCACATGTCTTTTGAGAATTTTATTTTGTTTTACAGAAGCATCTTTATATGTCGGCATTTTTCTGGAAAGGAGTCTGCCGAAACAGAAACACCTGATTTACAGCGGCTGAAACGGTTGACATTTCGGTCTTTAATTTAATGAACATCTCATGCCTTGTAAGTTTGGCTACCTGGGTCATGATCCAAAGAGACTGACATTAGGAATTACCGCGTCTGTCAGGGCACTTTATGCCAGATGGCATGATTCCTTTTCACCTTTTCTACATTTACTGCAGGGTAATTGACGCTGACGTTGTGATAATTCTTCCCAGTTAATTGCAGACGAAGCTCAGCAATCTTTATAAACCTTTTGGGGGGGGGGGGTTGGGGGCAGGACCGCAGTGATTGGTTCACCGTGACATGAAAGAGGTGGGTGGCTGAGAAATGTCCGCAGCTGAGATCAGAAATGAGAATACTCAGAGACGCATGCTAGGATGCAAGAAATGCACTTTGCCAACAAAGAAATGCACAATGCACAATGCAAAGCACAATGCAAGAATGCCAACACCGATCTTCCCCTAACGCATGCCGAATAAATGCGCACACGAAACATACACAAAAGAGTGCAATTTATCAGTAATCAAAGTTACATATTAGGTTTATTTATTCTTAGATTATATTATGTTAACTTATATTATGTCTTGTCGTGAATGGAATCGCTGTTTGCCCGGGCCGGGCGGGGGGGGGGGGGGGGGGGGGGGGGGGGGGGGGGGGGGGGGGGGGGGGGGGGGGGGGGGGGGGGGGG
>JAODLD010000030.1:19063573-19086355 GCA_026781065.1 Mormyrops boulengeri | reverse complement strand
ACTGTCCCCCCAAACACGTGTCAGTAGAACTTGAAGCCCGGAACATGAAATCTGACAGAGCTTTTTGCTCTGAATGCATTTTCATATAACATGAAATTTAAACGTATACATGTCGGCGGCTTTCTTTACGTAAATGAGACACTAGCCTTCTGTTCCGCTTATGAATATGTATCGCAGCCCTTGACAGTTGCATAATGGGGTTGTTGGTGGCTCTTCTCAGAGTGTGAGGTTTTTACATAACGCTGCGGCTATTTGTGTTGAGATAACTGCAAGTAAGGGCAAGCAGAAAATCTGCCAACGCTGTTTTCATCACTGCTACTCTATTATTTCCCAAGTTAGGAAAAACTCAGAGTCAGCAGCTCTGCTTCCAGATTCTCGTAAAAATAAAATTATAATTATATTTTTGGGGTTTTTACCCTTGTTCACGTAACAAATGTGTAAGCTTAAGGTAAACAACTCAGAAGAAATGTGCTCATTGGCACAAAATGCATTTGGATATTAGCTAAAACAATCCATTTAAATGTCTCGTTAAAGTGTACATAAATTCATAGTTATAGCCCCACGTCCTGAGAAACCAAGCATATAATTACTCTGCAGTGTATGAAGGTACGGTATGCAGAAGACAAGCTCCACAATGGCAAACGGAACCATGTGAGATGGAGAGCGGGGGTGCGTCAAACAAAACTAGGGGTGAGGAAAGGAAACGAAAGCCATTTTGGCACCAGGGAAACAAACAGGAATACAGCATGATCTGAGCGACCTTTTTTGGCTTTGGGGGAGAGCGGTGCTCAGTATTACAGAACTGGCAGTAAAGTACAGCCCCAGGACACCCCCCCAGACCTGACCATGTAATATACATTTACTTATTTATGTATATAACTGTAAAAGTTACGTCCTCCTGAGATCCAGCAATTCATTATTGTCCTCTGTAGAGGACATGATGTTTCTGCTCACATGTCCTACACCATACCTGGCATGCTATTAAAGAGGACAATTTCTGGGGGTGGGTTTTTGTCCTGCCAACATTAAACTTAAATAAAATAAATAAATAAATAAAAACAATAAAAATGGAACCCTTTTTTCCCCTGGATCTCAGGAGGACATATGTTTGTTTTTGCTGTTTTCTAAAGGTTTCAGACAGACGCATGAAGGACACAGACATGTAACACACTGGTTAAATCGGAACTGTATTCAGCTCGGTACCAATTCCTCCAGCACCTTACGGGAAAACTTACTGAAATATTGTCGGAAGCGTAGTTACCAGGAACCGCCCACTCAGCCCTGCAAGGGACAGAAGGACAAACAGGCATTAGCGGTATAGTCAGCTTCACAGGACACGCTAGAGCGCACTCCTATCGGCGTGGGAGCGTTCAGTCGGCGGGCCTCTCCCCATGTCGAGAGTGAGTGTTACAGCTGGAGGCAGAGGCAGTGGGGAGAGGCGTCAGAAGGGTAATGCATCACGCGGACACCCGCGGTGGAGGGGCAGAGGGTATAAGTGGCAGTACTGACATTCCGCAGTGGCCATTAGAGCACAGTTATGCATGTGGCACTTTGTGGACCCCTTGTTAGTCAGAAACAAGGGCAAAGACATCTCTGAAAATGTGCAGAACAGAAGCAGACAGCAGTTTTATTACAGGCACGGCTGCTTGTAAATACTGCAAACAGACCGGCCCCAATGTGTCACATCTAAGACTTCCTTTTCATAACACCACAGCCTGAACAGAAACCAAACAATTACAATTTATTTATTTATTCTCCAGCTGCTTTTATCCAAAGCGATATACAACTGAAAACAGGGTCAGACAGTCCCTGGAGCGATTGTGGATTAAGGGCCTCACTTAAGGGCCCATCGGTGAAATCACCTGGCCGACTCTGGGATTTGAACCGGCAACCTGCCGATCATAGATCCTAACCCACCGAGCCACACACCGTCCCTCAGATAAGGAGAATGACAATTTTATCAATAATTTTACTCTCCAAATGGTGCCTCTTAGCCATATAAGTGAGTGAAATATTTCATAAAATATTTTTATTCCTGTGCACATAACACAATTTCCATTCACCATGGAAGATAAATACAATAATGAAAATTAAATCTCCACATCATTTTTAGAATGGTAATATAGGTGAACCAATGATCTGGTATGAACCATGTAATTACATTCTTAACATATTTTTTGCAATAATTAAATGACTGATCCCCTAGTGGAAGGATTGTTTCAGCGCCATTGCAAGTTAGCTTTAAGTAAGTGATCTTTATCAAAATCTTTTATCAGCTTTGGTTTATCAGTAAGGCTTGTACACAGTACCAATACCAAGTAAATACACCTTGTGGGTGGAGCTTACATGCTCTCCCAATGTCCTCACACAGTGTCACGATGGTGCATTCCTTGCTATTTGCACAAGTGCATTGGACTGCTTCTTTTCACTTATCCCAGCATGCTCTCCTCTGAGGCATACACACGGATACATACAACCGAGAGAGAAGCCTGGGGTCTGAGAACAGTGTCAGGCTAATTATGCACCTCACCCACCAATGACAGACTGGTCTTTTTGGCGTATCACATGACAGACACCTGTGTCAGCCAATTGTGGTGATTCCCATTTCAACGATTCTGATCTGGTTGGTCCGCCTCTGGAGCATTTCAAAGGTCAGCTGGTGCCTCTAAATTGACAGCAGTATGTGTAAGTCTGTGTCTTGCTGTTGTCCCCCCGCCTAGTGCCAAGAATGTCACAGGGGCTTGGATACCCTGGCTGATTCAGGGGGCCCAGCACTATAGAGCTGTTGGGTATGCCAAATTAAGTTATATGCTCCGAAAACATTATACAATAGATGGGAAATTTTACCCTGGGGAATTCCTCCCCCCAGGCCAATTTTGTTGTTTGGAGGTAGTGATCTATATTTCTTCAAGAAAATAGAAGGGTGTGCAAAGGGACATTTTGTCAGGGGGCCCAGAATTTTTAGCTACACCCCAGCCAAGTGCCCTTTGCTTTCTAAAATAGGTTGCAGGTACAATATAACCATGCAAGGAATAACCAGTTAACCAAACCAAGGAAGATGACCAAAACGCTCACTAACCCCAATCTTCGGCACAGCTTCCAGCATCCACTGCAGCCAGCTCTAGCTGGAATTAAATATTTCAATTCCAGCAGCTTCCTGCTTGCCAGCTTTTAATGGCGGCTATGACGCCGTGCCAGAGCCGCCAGGCTAACGGCAGAACTTCTCTCGCCTGCGCCGCCTAAATCTGAATAAGCATCACAGTCTGCAACACATTTGCCCCAATAGCGAAAACGCTTCACATCATTTACCCCTATCTGGGAGGCTAATGCTAATCACCATCTGGTGACAGGCTGCCTGTAACCTACTTTAGTAAGACGGGTGGCATGCAGACAAATGGTATATGAATAAATACATGTATAATATCTGAGTACGGAAGAAAGCTATATGAATAGAACGATGTGTGTCACCTCGGCTGAACGGATATTCCTGTCTGGTAGTACAGACTGCTTGTTCTCTGCATGTTCTTCCGCGTGTTGCGTGTGACTGTGTATGAGTGTGTGCTCTGAGATGGACCGACATCCCTGGGTGCCCCATGCCCTGTGGCCCATGCATGCTGGGATATGCTGCAGGCTCACTGCAACCTGGTAAGCGGAATGGAAAGTGGAAGGGTGGATGGATGGATGGCAGTGGTGAGTTTAGGTTTTTACCCTTAGGGGGGCTCAGCTCCCTGAAGAAATACAGGATGCCACACCCCAAGTCATCCACGATTAAAACTAAAATATGGGACAAATCACTAAATGGTTCTAGGAAAAATATTTTTCAGGTGCCCGACACAAAAAATAGGGTGATAGATGGATGGATGGAGGGATGGATGGATGGATATATTCCAGCATATCTGGTGTTAGTAAAAAACACTGCGTCGTCTTCTGCATACAAAATCATTCCAATCAACATGTAAAAAATCCTTTGGAGAAAAAAAAAATAACTTCATCGAATTCATCAGGTTGAGCTGAACCGGTGCAGTCTGCCGTTTGCTGTGTTTGCGTGAGATTCGCAAGAGCCGTCGGCACTGGGAGCGCGGTGGAGTTGTGGTTGCCCATGGCGATGGCTGGGAAAGCGCACGATTGGCTAACCTGTCCTAAGCTGCTCTTCTGCGCTCAGGAGCCTTTCCTGACTCTCAGGAGAAGCTCATTGATTATTTTAAAGGATAAGCCAGGGAAAGCAGGAAGAGAGGCAGTGGAGAGGCAGATTAAGGGATGCCCAAAGAGAGCTGCCGCGTTGTGTTTGATAAAGGGGAGGAAAAAGAACACTACAATAAATACCCATATATCAATTTTTCATAAAGTCTTATACAAGGTAGAGTCAGGATGATCCTGGAAGCACAAGGAAAATCCGTGGATGGAACGCCATCCTATCGCAGGGCATAGAATCACACACACAACTACACACTAAGGGCAGCTTAGACAACACTGTCGGCGCTCTGTATCGGCAGGTTCCGCATCCAGCGCATTCAACCAATCATGAATCGAAAATATTCAAGAAAAAAAAAATCCAGAAAGTTCCAAATAGGATAACTCGAATTGGCTTCCCACCAGGCACTACGCAGGATCCAAGCGAATGAACTGATGTGGAGGTATACCTTACGGTAGCCTGTCGTCTCACCGCTTACCAACAGTGCCACACATCTCCTGGTCCTACCACATTGGCAGTGTAGGTACAGGCGTTTTTTTCTTGTCGTTATTCGCTAAGCAATACAGTATAACAACTAATTACATAGCATTTACATTGTATTACATAAGTAATTTAGAGGTGATGTAAAGTTTACGGGAGATATTGAGGGCTGACAGTACCTAATACTGCATTACTGCGTTACCTCGGAGGTTGGAAGTCAAAGTTGTGAATGACGGCACACCCGAGTTAACCTCGTTCCAGTCCGACAAGTCGGAAAGCCATTTAGCCATACCAGTTCTAGCCAGATTCATTGTTACCCATTGTTAACGGTACCAGCTGAAAACAGCACATTATGAGGTACAGTATTCTACACATACAAATTTAGCACAGCAACATGTCCACAGATAGAGGTTTGACAGTACCGTGTGTATGACTGATTTAATAAGACACAGACAAGACATAAATACTAATAAACAGTATATAACTAAAGCCTTCACTTCTGTTGATGAAGGGTGCAGCCAACTTGAATTCTGAGCTCAGGGTTGTATAGGTTCCTCCGACTCTATGAGTCGGAACTCTGAAATTCCGACTTCCAGTTCAAATGCAACGTACCGTAAGCCGGTGTCTGGAAGGAAACCAGAGCTGGACTTTGAAAATTCCATAATCACAAAGCTAGGGGTATGATTTAAAGGTTCGAGTGTAAAGGTGTGAGACCACCATGGTCGTACATTAAACATAAACACAGACGTTCCTGGGGGTGATATGTGCACAGAATCTCCCTTCATCCATCTAGCTACACGTCCTGGTTTTCGTTAAACGAAGCTAACCCAGATTGTCGGCACATAAACAGGGTGTGGTTATGCAGTTCTGGCGACTGTGCATTTCCGCCAGTCGTGTGACAGACTCGCTTGCTCTGGGATGTGCATTACTTATGATTATAAACTGGATTATAGATTTCATCTAATTTAATTTACGGCAGAGAAAGCTCCACTGCAATAGATAGCGGTCATGATTAGTTACTGAATTATTAAATTACACGTACAACCAATATTGTTTCATTGTCTTGAAACATTTTTAAAATGAGTTCTGCTTATAGGAAACTTAAACCTAACTCCTGTGTATGAGATGAAACAGAGGCCCAAGTGATTCTGCGTGCTTATCGTATCATCATGAGATTTAACATGCATGCTGTCAAACCACAAGTACAGGCTGGAGGAGATAAAGTGACAACATTTCTGATGAACTGAGTTGTTTTTTCAGATTATACAACTTATTGTTTGCTCAGCAAAAGATCGCAGAGGGCCAAGTACGAGCAAATATTGTTGCTATGTTTATGCTGTTTGATACAACAACCAGAAAATAAATTGAATACATACACACACACACACATATATACATTCTAGACACACATCTATACATACCGTACCAGTGAAATGTCTGGGCAACCTGCTTTTAATGCATTTGTCTTAATTTCAGCTATATTATTTACCACCTGGAATGCCTATCCACAAGATCTGGGTACCGGTTAACTACCTTCCACTTACTCTTCAATCCAACTCATCCCAGATCAGCTCTATAGAGTTTATGTTGGGGGATTGTGGGGGCCGGGTCATCTGTCACAGCACTCCATCTCTTTGCTTGTTCACAAGACTATACGGTACTTACATAACCTTGAGGTGTGCTTAGGGTCGCTGTCTTGTCGAAAAAGAAATGATTTTCAATAGGAGTGTCCAGACATTTCACTTGTACTATGTGTGTATGTGTGTGTGTGTATGTATTATGTTATTAGGTGGACATACATATTTATATATATATAATTTTCTGTGGGATGTTTTGTGGGTCACTGGCCAATTTGCTTATGACAGCAAAGAGGTGCATGTGGCGTAGGCCGGAAGGACCCGGCAAGCATCTCGGCTCAGGAACAGCCCACCTGGCTGCTGTGTGACGTCCACCTTGCCCACGGAGATGCCCAGAGCTTCGCTGCGTTTGCCAAACTCCTCCC
Source organism: Mormyrops boulengeri (assembly GCA_026781065.1). Lineage (NCBI taxonomy): Eukaryota > Metazoa > Chordata > Actinopteri > Osteoglossiformes > Mormyridae > Mormyrops > Mormyrops boulengeri. Next base: position 19,079,681 of record JAODLD010000030.1, on the reverse strand, counting down.
AATCCGCCTTTATCTGTTGGCAGGCCGGACACCATGGAGCAAAACTGCATCGGAAGATTCAGAGACATGGATCAGTACAGACTGCAACAGAACAGAATGGTGATGCCTTATTCGTCCCTGTGAGGAAACTGTCTTTTCGACTGTATCCCATCTTGTTCTCCTTGAGAGATACAGAAACTTATACAGGGTTCGGGGGGGGGGGGGGTCACAGCACAGGGTCTCCCAGCATGCATCACTCCTGGAGCAAATGGGGCGAAAGTCCTTGCTCAAAGGCCCAACTGTGGCATTAGTCTGCTGATAACAGGATTTGAACCAGCAACCTTCCGATCATGGGCACAGAACTACACACCACCTCCCCATCCGCAATAGAATAACAGGGACTGAAGAGAGAGGTTATGAAATAAATGTCGTCTACATTTCAATGCACTGAACCTGCCATTTAATAAGGAACAAGAATTTTATTGTACTCTGAGTACGGTTATACAAAGTATACTGAGTTCTTCCTACATTTGCTAATTATGCACATCTATCCGGCATTTCAATGACGCTTTACAATTATGACAGGTTTACAACACAAGATTAAATATTATGCACTCGGTTAATGTTTCAGTTCATGAAAGTGTTTCACCAGCTTGTTCAAGCACAAAGTAACGAACAGAAAACTTCTAATTACCTATTTCATCAGGAAATTTTAATTATTGTTTTCAGTGCTGATTAAAAAATACCAGGTGCTTTATAATAGCATATCTGTCCCTAATCGGAACTGAATTTTCCCAAATTAATATGAAACATGATCAAAATGGAATGAATGACTTGTTACTAAACAATTGTTCCTAATTTTCTTGTTTTCTTTGTCCGGTGCTCTGAGCAAAGTACACCTTTAAACAGTGTAAAAAAACTCAGCACCACAACTAAAGTAAGCTTGATACTAACTAAAGTAAGCTTGATACTAACTGATGAGTGACATACTTGAGTTTTTCTTTACTGTCTGTAGGCGCTCGTTGGCGTTCTCGAAGCATCAATGTACGTTATGATAACATCACCGGGGGATTTAAGCTGAGTCTTTACCTTGACTGCAATGACACCCCCGCTCACTTACCGACCCCCCCCCCCCCACTGTTTGCCACGTCTTTCAGATACTTTCACAAAGCTTTGACCCTCCAGGACTTTTCTTTGAATCGCAGTAGTCTATAAATGTTACGGTATTATTCTGCACTGCCTGCGAAAATACTTCCCACAGTCCCATTTGTTCACCCTTAAGAGCTCTGCTATAACATACCCACTGTGCATCCCGCAAACATCTTACCTTCTCAGTTGATATTTACACTTACTTCGGCACTGTCCTTGAAAGGGTTTCACTGTAACACCCCCCCGAAATATGTTGCTAAAGCTGGTTTCTAAAATACTGTACATACTATAGAAAGAGCAAAGCAGCCTATGGAATAATGTTTAGACTGCTGCTCTGGGTGACCAGTCAGTAGATGAGTATAGCTGCATAGCAGAAAACTAAAATAAATAAATTACAGTTTTTAAACATACACCTTCTATGAACCCTACCTTGTGGAAGGTGATGCATTTAATCCAACTTAAAACTTTACCTGATCTTTGAGATTGATAGGCAGGAAACTATGCATATACTCTGTGAACTGTCATTAAACAGTAATTTTGACAAAACAGGAACTGTAAGTATTACTGTATATCAGGCTGCTTTTTAAATTTGTCCCGCTGCCTTGCTGTAGTTTTTTTTATACAAGCAATAAAATCAAAGCTTTAAAAACGTCAAATCTTGCAAAATGCGGCAAAAAGGCATCCGATATTATATTTTACATCAAGTCGCATGTGGAAATGCAATACCGTAGTTCCGGGTTCCGCGCCCGATTATTGGCAGACTAAGAAAATATACTAAATACAAAAAGATTGTATTTAGGAATCTAAATGTTAGAAGGAAATAAGTAACGGTTTATTGCATTCCTGTATTTCCAGCACCGGCCTGACTGCATTATCCCAGACATTGCATTAATGGGAGCAGGTTGTTACTGGAGTGTAACAGTACTTACAATACCAGCATCCACTGCCCCTGCAGAATAACCGTCCAGTTGCTGTCGGCGACAGTCTGCACGCTGTCACCAACAACCGGATTAGCAAACAGGGCCATGGTGACCGTAAAGCACGCCATCAGCATGCAGGACATTTTGCCCCTTTGCCACGATTTCAATTCTTCGAGCCATTTTCTCCCCGCCATGTTGACGGTGCACATGATTGCCAGCAACCAGGAAATAGACTCGGCAGTTTTCTAAAGGTGGACCGCCGTAGTTGTTTCCCCCTTATACAGCACAAAAACGTGTCCTTCTGCAATTCAAAGACATCGCCTAAAACAACCTTAAAAACTGCACCACACAGGACAAATGTCATTTTCAAAACGTTTTAAAGCCGGGTAAATCTCTGTAAATTTACAATTAATACGCCCTTATTTTACCACCGCTAACTGGAGTTCAGTTTCCAGTTTAGTTACATCTTTTCTATGTTGGATGCTTGTTTTACATAAAATAATACACTTACGCAGTTTTCTGACTTTATTTTATAGCTATCAGTATAATACTTGCAATAAATAAATATGCGTGTATGCTGTTAACGAAGACGGGGGAAATATGTGGAAGCATACGAGTTAATAGCCACGGCAGAAACTTACGTTGTTAAATAACCATGATTTAATAACCAACAGTCTTTGGTTATTCCTGCACAAAAATCATGGCCCGTACACTATTACAGCATTCTTAGATGACAGCGTAGACCAGGCACATTAACTACTAATCAAATGTGGAGTGATGTGTTGGTATATTTAATTTCAAGGGCAATGACTTAAAGTTAACAAAACCAAGCAATCACATTTTTGTAAAAATCTACTCAGTACTCGATAAATTAACACGTTTCCGGCTAATGCAGATACATCTGACGTAGGCAGATTCAACAAATCTGGCATAGTGGTTTATAAATATAGATTATATAGCTTTTTTGGGGGTTAGAAATTAAGATGAAATTGGGCCTATACAGGCAGGACATAGTATGATATAAATATATAAAATTTGGGCTGGCATTTAAAATATGCCTTTAAAGCAATTAACTTCAGAAAGAATGGAACCTAAAATTTAAAGTTTCAGCTGCTGACGAACTCTATCCTCCTCCTTCATTACCCTATGCTTCAACCCAGGTTGTTAAATAAGCTGTTAATTAGACCTCCAGATAAAAGTAAGGTTACTGACAGTGTAAGACTGTAATAGCCTGGAATTAAGGCAGACATTTGTGGTGAATGCGGTCCACCTCTCAGCAGCTCGCAATGTCCAGAAGCTTTCCAGAATTGGCATCTAGGTGACAGGAAATGATGTCACATATGACAGGAGGTGACAGGCATGTTCACCTCGTAGACATTACATTGATACTGTAAATCAAATAAAATTGACAGTTATTCCCAGGATAAATAACTGAAGCTCAACATGACCTCAGAGGTCACACATCTACAGTACACTATAATATAAGCATTAAAAAAGGATATAACCTTTAAGTACATTGTATGAAGGGGCACTTTGTCTTGGGAAGAACTGGTCAATGCTGGCTGCAAAATAAAATCTACTCTCCAAATAATTGATACAGAAGATCATTATATCCTCTTCAATTTAACAAAATGTTCCAAAATTTACAGGATGGTAACCAACTAATACAAAACTAACACTGAATTGACATTATAGCTACTCTTCAGGACAGAGCAGTATTCGACTCTTCTGATTACATAACATACATTTTATAATTTAATGTTGCAGATACTGAGGCTTAGGAAAGATCTCATTAACTTCTGCTACTCCCACTTAGATCTGAATATATCCTGCCTAATCAGCTGAATTTAGGTAGCACACGCATGAGCTGTGCCTGCACTATCTACATCAAAGGACTCCCAATTGCCTTTTTAGCTGAAGCATTTAGAATTAATGTCAGTAGTTTTGTATTTCTACTCTACTTTTAACTAATCAGGCTCTCCAAAAACAGCCCCTACAGTATGCGTTGTTAGACAAAAAGGTTGCAACCCTGGTACAGTTTTGTTCCCCAAGGTACAAACAACATTAATGAACCCCCAACAGTACAAAAATCTAACTCAAAGTTGATTTCTGTACCTTAAAGGTACAGTACATTTACCTACAGCTAAGATACAACTGGCAGACTCTTAAGGGTACAGCCCCAGTAACAAGTAATTGTACCCTCAAAGGTACAAATGGATACTTTTTTGTGACATTGTAACTATTGTAACTAAAAAACCACCCACACACGCACACCTGCAGGGGAGGAGGTCGCAATTAGTATGTTCTGCTGTGTGGATTCCCTTTAGGTGGCCATGTTCGCTGCTGTTTCATCCAAGGGAATCGCTCTTTTTAAATTGCCCGTAGCGTGTGCTTGTTAGAGTGTATGTGCCCTGCAGTGGACCAGCATCCTGTCCAAAGTTTTGGGCCAGTCATTGAATTAAAATAGTCCACTGAAAAATCCACTTACTTAATTAAACAACATAAAAAAATGTGAATTAAATATTATATTATAAATGTTCTTTGATTATGCAGCAAATAAAACTGATATATGACTATATTTATTTGTCAGTACTTTAATAGAGCGGGCTTTAATTAGTTTAGACCATACAGTTTATGTTGTGCTGGGGTCAGTGTTTTTTTTTTTTTTTTTTTTTACCATGCCTCAGTCTAGACGTCATTGCCAACGGAAGCTATGCTAATCGCTGAGAAGGGTGAGATGTCCTTTTACGTTGCCAAGCAGTGTAGCTTTTAGGTTAGATTACTGCCTCACACCTGGAGGTTGTATGTTTGATTCCCATCCAGAGGTGTGTGCAGCTTTTTCCTTGTTCTTGTGGCTCTACTCTGGGTCCTCCGTTTTCCACCTGCCGTCCAAAAAAAATAAACACAGTTAGCTGAAATATCCTGAGGATTCTGGGATAAGCTACAGGCTGACTGGGTAAGCGGATGGATGGATGGACGGATAGATTAGTGGATGAATCGAGCAATGGAAGGATTTTATGTATTTTTTTTCCTACTAAATGTAATAGCTAGTGTATTTCGAGGTGAAATCTAACCCGTTCCACTCCTTGTGTTCCACCCACACCCCAAGGTGTTCCTCGGCCTGCTTGCTGAGTTCTTGTGCTTGCCTTGCAACAAGATCTTAAAATACCTACAAGAGAACACTGCAACAGCTCAAAGGCAAACAAAACCAACCAAAATACATGGTTCTAAATAGAAAAGCCAAATAGAATCCAGTGATCTGGGTCAAATAGGCCTTGGCACCTTATAAAATGATAAACAATTAAGATTTCAGTTATGATGTGTGGTTAGTGCAATATTATGTAGAGGCATCTTGAAGTTTATATGCTTTAATAAGGTCGCACAGGATCACCAGGTTCAAATAGCATATGGTTCTATTAAATACTTGGCAAATATCCTGGGGGGAAAGAACTTACATTTCAAAATTAAGTTTTGAAACATTGCTATTAAAATTCTTCGAAAACGTAACTTCTGTACGCAGTGACGCACTATCAGATACATTTCATGACATTCTGACTATACGACTTGAAAATGTTCTACCAGTGTTTTCCCACGCAGTACACGGGTATAATTGTTGATCTTCCCCTTCTCTAGCGGCAGTAGGATTGCTTGACAGGATAAGCGCTAGGAGGCGTTGAATCCCAGCGAGCAAATCTGCCCCCTGTAAATAAGTCCGTGAACACCCACTCACTCCGCTTTGCTTTTGCTCTGCATCTTCCTTCAAATCGGGAGTCGCGTATCAGTCGTCCGCTCCCCCTGTATTTTTTCGTCTCTCACTCTCGGTGTTTCTTTTTGGCGACAATGAAACGTTAGAGAGGAATTTAGTGTCCGCTTGAACCCCAGTGGTATATCCCCATTCCCTCTCTGCTGTATATATATACATATATATATATATATATATATATAGAGAGAGAGATCAATTTAATTTTGGGGTAGAGAAAGGCGAATTTATTTTCAGTTTTTCTCCGTTTGACTCGGATTTAAATGAGTAAATGGCTGGGGCACAGCCCGGAGTTCACGCACTGCAGCTCAAGCCGGTCTCCGTTTCGGAGAGTCTCAAGAAAGGCAGCAAATTCATGAAATGGGATGATGTAAGTATGCATACAGATGGCTGTGTTTGAGAGCTTCATATTCCCTGTTCGTTATTTTCATTTTCAGTTTTTCGGCGATGTCGCATGGGTGACAAGAAGAAACAAGTGCTGCCGATCAAGGAGGCAATAAGCGACATTTAGTCATGAATATGTAACTTCTCCTACGATTGGGGGAACTTTAAATGCAATTCTTCTGAAGGATAATATAACGGAAACATTTTGCCACTCATGGCTTTATTTTAAAGTCGTTAAAACGGATAAAGTAGAATAAAAAAAAATCACCTGTCACCACGCACGTATAAATTTACTTCAGATTGCCTAAACCCAACTTGATGTTCTGTCAAGTCGCTGGAATATCGTTCTGAAACGCAGGCAATATCTATTTGACATGTTTTAAATGCATTTTTTTTGTTAAGCATCTAGCATGATTGTCGGTATCTCTGAGGCAAAACAATCCCAAGGCGTTATAGTAGCGAATATTTAATTTTCCGGGTCAACTTTATAACATTAGATCCTGCAATTACCGATGCAATATCCAAAGTGCAGACTTAAACACTTATCTTTAACGTTATTCGACCTGCCAACGCCGTTTAAACAGTTCATATGTGATAAAACATTTAATATACGGGGCAGGCATATTCCATTTGTATCTAAATGAGCCTGTTCATCTTTCGATGCGCTCGCATTCACCAGGGAGCATGACAGCCGAAGATCTTTGGTTATTGAAAAGCAAATTCTTAGTGGCCAAGCGTGGATTTCACTTCCAGTCTTGTCTGTTCATCTATTTGGCCATATGTGGTATTTGCGTCTCGCTGGTAATAAAAATAAATAGCGCGGTTACATATTATATACATAAACGTAGACGTCAGGCACATATAAGACGAAGGCGGATGTATCCGTCGGGGGAAATCGAAGCTCCACAAACGCAAGGCTTGATGCATACGCTGCTATTCCCTTCTTCACGCCTTTGTCCGGCAGAAATGTTTGATGTTAAATGGACCTTGGAAGACAAATGCGAGGCCATAGTGAAGACTCGTTTCCATACTTCATGATTGTGTGCTGTGACCTGTAGGATTAATACTCTAGCAACTCCTGACAGTAGATACTGACAGCATGCCTGTCATGTCGAGATGTGCTTGGGTGTCCAGTGATACACCGCCACCTCGCCGTGCCTAATCCGTGTTTATTAGGTACGTGTTATGTCCAAATACGTTATTTCAATACTGAAGGATCCAAAGTATTAAAATCAGCAGGCAAGAAAAGGGTTGACAGAGTGAAATACTACAGAGTGAAAATGAGGAGAGTGAAATTATAATTGACACACATATCAGGTGAATTCTTTGAAACGAGTTTTGGTTAGTTTTTAGTTCTTGATGAGCGTAGCATTTTATAATTACGATGTATAATCTCGTCAGAAGAGTTAATACCAGTAGAAGTATGACGCTAAGCTTGTTATAAAGGTGATATGGTCCGATTTTAAACCTAGTGCAAGAATGTTCCTTTTAGCTGAGGTTATCTTAATGCGGATCCTTCGAAAGAGCTGAGGGTATGTATATAATATGCACTCACTATATGCGCTCTAACTGCATTGTGCCTGTGGTTAGGTACCTTATGAACTAGTCTGAGCAAATTGCAAGACAACAGCATGAGAATGTGAAACTGAGAATATATGTGCATGCAATTTGGAATTTGTTCTTTTCGTGAAACTGCATTCTGTTGGTATAGAAATATCGGTGTATTATCATCATCACCCATGTTAAATTTTCTTTTTGGCCATTTAAAGCTAATTTGTGTGTTGAAATGAAACCAGCTGGCTGTTGCTATGGCAACTACCATGCTTTAAAATCTGTGCTCTTTTCTTCTTCTGCATCAGCGAAAGATGCTTTCTGCTGGTTAACATTAAAATGCTGTGTCTACATGGTTAGGTCCTCCTAAGATTTAAAATAAAACAATAACAGATCTCGAAGGATAACGTACATTTTGTCCTGTGTGTCTGGATTTTGGGATATTCACCCCAAGATACTATTCCAAGTCGGAGTGAATCATGCATATGTGGGACACTTACGCAATGGCTGAGTCAAACTTAAATACTCGGGCTGGCAGCAAAATAAGACATGGAAAAAAATATATACATTAATATATATATATATCACATCAGAGCAATAGGTTGACGTCCCGTCCTGAGTTATTCTGTCTTTCACCCGTATCTTCTGGGACCCTGCGTAGGACAAGCAGGTATAGAAAATGGATGGATGGATTTCACATTTAAGAATTTCTTGAACATTGTTTCATTATTTCATATGTAATCAGAAATATAATACTTTTTAAAAAGCCAAATCAGACAAAGAATTACACATTGTGGATGTTGTGTTAAGCAATAATTTTTTTTCTTCTTCTTTAATTCATGTCACCAGGATGCATCTACAGTGACCCCGGTGACCTTACGAGTCGACCCCCAGGGCTATTTCCTGTATTGGACAGATCAGAACAAGGTAAGACTGCTACATTCACAGAATAAGTTAGGGTCTTACATCATTTTACTATTCAGTTGTTTGCTGTAAGCTAAAATACAAAATATATTACTAATTAAAGAATACTTTATATCCATAAACAAACTTCCAGTCCTTTCTGAAAAATTCCTTCTGAAGCAAAGCTTGCGCAAAAGGAAATTAAAGTAACAGTCTATTTAAAAAAAAGAAATTAAAATGGTAACGAATCAGAATCAGAATTCACTTTATTGGCAACGTCAACATACTTGTAGGTACAGTACTAGGCATTTGTTTTGGCACCAGGATGTTGCTACATTGATTCCAAATTAAATATGGTAAAATAAAAATGTCTTCATTTGCAGGTTTAGATAGTGTTAGATAGTGATTCTTTTTATTAGTTGATTAGTTAATTGAATTATTTTGTTTTATAGAATCTGTTTTGATCAATATAAATAAAAAAATAAGTGTCAGTTCACTGTAACATTTTGCTAATTTCTGTTAATATCTTTGTGACACTGGTATTTGCTGTTAAAATTTTCTTAAGCACAGTATTTTGGAAAACAGGGTAGTAGTGCATTTAGAAAATGATAATCTAATGATATGAACATTTATTTTATTAACTGCAGTTTCACAAATCAATGTACAGTGCATAAAAAAATGCACTCAGTGAATGAATGATTTCTTAAGTGACATGTGTAGAAGTTGTAAAAATGCAGCTATTTATTATAGACATATAGTTTATAATATATATATATACACACACACACACACTTGCCCAGTGAAGGGGCAAAATGGCTTACAAAGGCTAAACTGAATCATCAGACCTACTTGTAACAAAATCTCGCCAAAAAAGCCTGACTAGTGTTGAAAGAACAAAATGCGTTTGCTAAACCCGTATTAGCCTGCTGTCATGTATCATGCCAAATGAAGCCGGGTGTCTTCATTGATTCTGCTCTTAAGCCTCATCTATCATGTTGCATCACAAAATTTGTCAGTTGTTTCAAATGGCAGTAGAGGATGTATAGCTAGACCTGGCACGCTGCAGTCATGTCCTTCTGCTCTTGTCCGGATATTCGGATTTCTGCTATCCTTTATGTTGGGTGTTTCAGAAGATTATTGCTGTAGTCAGCTTTGGCAAAATGAATGACAGACTAAACTCATAAAACAGTTGTTGTTTAAATATATGCTAAAGAAATATTTTTGCTCCATGGCACTTTTCCTACTTTCACGATTTGCTAGAAGGTTCCACACGGTACTAACGGTCTGTATATTGTCTGTTGACATGCTGTTTATATATTGCCTTTATAGAAACAAAAGGGACCTAATTTTGTTTTTGCTTTAGCTGTGAAAGATTCTGCATTCGGAAGGCAAAGGGCCAGATGATCACACACATATTGCAAGAAATATATTTTGTATCGCTGTTGTATATCAAGAGATATAATTCCAAGACTGATTGTGATCAGTGTCAAGGACTGAAAGGTAAAAGTTATTACAGCGCTGATGGAGACTGAATTTCTGAAGTCCTTGAAGATTATATATAAAATCTTATAAGCAGGATGTGAAGTTATATTGGCTATATGGCAACAAAGAGGCAGGAAATACATTAATATAGAGTGTATTGCTTACCAGAGCTGTAGCTAATCTCTAAGCAATCTAGTGTCAACCAAGACAAATAATCGCTTTGAACTGCAATGAGAAGGTCATTTGACATACTGTCACTGACCCAAGCTCCAGCTGAATGAGACAAATTATGAAGGAGAAATTTATAAAGCTACGTAATATTAATTGCTAGCTAAAAGCAGTTTTCAGTTTAAAACAAAAATAGACGGAAACAGAGACAGAGAGAAGGAAGTACAAATTCCACTCTCACCACTGCTCAGCAACATTATTTTAACATGGCTTTTGCTCCTGTTCATTATTTGAAATCATTGCATACTGGGAAATAGTGTGTTAACAATTAACTTTTTCACTGGTGCATTATTCCAGTGCACCAGTGTGGGAGTGATGGTAAAGAAATAAACAAAGATGAGAAAACTGCTACATTAACACATGCTGCTGTCTTACTACTTTACTGTTTGTTTATAGTAGGGAAACTCTTAGTCTTCATAATTAGATAGTTTGGATGGATGGATGGATGGATCTTAATATTCATATATTTGTTATTAAAATTTCTGACTCTGTGTCTGTTTAAATAGAACATGGATAAAAAAGAAAAAGGAGAAGTGAGAGCAAAGATAAATTAAGCTTTTAGTTAAATTGGAGGTAAATCAGCACAAGTTGTTTTTTTTTGTTTCATGTTCAGATATATACATTCAGCAATCTCCAATTGGTCCCAATATGGAGCATTCCTGGCTCACTGTCAGCTACCTTTGTGATTGGAAGATGATCCTTGATGATATTCTGTCACCTGACCAATCACACTTCATTGTTCTGATGGATTATGGGAGATGGAGGGGGCAGCTCTGTTCTACAGTACACCTCCTGTCCTTTACTAATGTACCTGTTCTAGTGCCAACGAAGTTGTCTACTCTATTGTGTAGGCAAATCTTGCAGCAATCCAACGTAAAACGGCAAAAGCCTGCTTGTTCTCCATTTACCATTATAATTTTGATCCCACAAATTATAATTTACGGAGCTGTGATTAGCCTCAATGCTGTAGCTACTCAGATGTTTAAAGCTACTTCTGACATGCTTAAACAGCCAATATCACTTGGTCTTGATTATAATCCTCACATCATACTTGGTATCATGGTGACATTGTTATTCTGTGTAAAATTACATAAAAACATTTGGACACACAGCTATGTTATTGTTCAATGGTTAGACCAAAACATTTAAGTACATTATGTGTATGTATGTGTGTCTGTGTGTGTGTGTGTGTGTGTGGGTGGGTGTGTTATTTATTTTCTTTTGGGAAATTCATGGTTGACTTCTTTTCTTCTCCCGGGACGAGAGTGACAGTAAACATGATTTGGATATTTGTATATGGGATTCCTATGTTTCAGCTGACTGACTGCACTTAACATCATGCAATATTGGCCACACTTAAGATGTTGCGTGATGCGCTGTAGCATTTCTAGTAATTCCAGTCGCTTGCGAAAAAAAATACTAAGCTATAATAATAACAACAACACAGCAAAATTGCAATAATATATCCTCTGACTGTAGCTTCTGACACAACAAACAGGCTTAGAGTGTAATAGCTTTGGGGTCATTTCTATCATGTTAGAATATGTTGGGCAAAAGTCAACATAACCCTGTTTAAATACGAATATAGAGAGAGAAATGTCTGCGTTCTCAGAGCCAAGCCAATAGCCATGTGTTCCCTAGGGTGATCTGGCAGCTTGACTTAAAATGGCTCACTGTTTTCGTCTGTCTTCTCATACACTGGCCTTTAGGCATGCCACCATCAACAAAGCGGTTTATTTTAAAACTTGTCTGTTTGAATGTTATGACTTCAAAAAGAGAGATGACAACATTGACAAGAGAAAAATATATTTAAAATAAAACGCACACACACATATTTACACACTGACAGCCTCTGCCCTTGGTGGTTATGAAATAAAAATGACCATGCCATTTCCTCATCGTTACTCTTAAGTATCTCTTAATGTGACCTGACATCAGAGAGAGTATGTTTGATCCCTTTAAAATGATAATACAATAACAATATATCTGATATTTTCCCTTCACTACACAGATTAATGGAAATTCCTTTATGGTCATTTTCCCCACTTCATTTATTTTAGCTTTTAAGTAACAATAACCTTTTGAAATAAGGGAAACACAACCCTACCATAAATCAAATATTGGAAATACGTACTCTCTTATTTTCACCTATACTTTTTATGATTTTAAATCTTGTGCTTTAACATGATATTTCCATTGGTTAAGTGTTATACTGTGAGTCTACTGAATATCAACTAATGGAATGCTATCACTTTTTAGATTTCGTCCTGATTCTGCAACATAATTATTGTAAGGGATAATTGCATGACTGCTTTTTCTGTTTGCTGTTTGGGCAGTTAGACAGGATGATAACAGTCTATGCTCAGACACATCTCTCGTGTTACCAAAGAATAAAAAAAGAAAAAAGGAAAGCCAATATTTGAACCACAGTAAGATATAAAGTTTCCAGAGGCAAGCAGGACGATCTCTGTATTTCTTTCATCTAAAACCTAACACATGTTATTTAACATGCCAGAGCTTCACCCCTAGTTGAAATCCTATCCCCCCTGGCTCTGTAAATGTGGAATGTGCATGTCTCTCCCCGTGTTCTTTTTGGTTTCTTCCAAAAACATGTAGGTAGGTGACTTGCTCATGGTGTGTGACTGGGCATGTGAGTATGTACAGTGAAATGAACTGGCATGCTGTCCAATGGATCGCTCCAGGCTTTTTGTGACCATACACAAGATAAGTATTTGGACAGATCTCTGGTTAGATATTTTACAGAAGAAATGTACTTATTACAGTACTTAAGAAAGTTCAGTATTACACGATCATTATAAACATCCATCCATCCATCCATTTTCCAAACCGCTTATCCTTCTGGGTCATGGGGGGGTCTGGAGCCTATCCCGGAAGCTACGGGCACAAGGCGGGGAACAACCCAGGACGGGGGGCCAGCCCATCGCAGGGCACACTCACACACCATTCACTCACACATGCACACCTACGGGCAATTTAGTAACTCCAATTAGGCTCAACGTGTCTTTGGACTGTGGGGGGAAACCTGAGTACCCGGAGGAAACTCCACAACGACATGGGGCATTATAAACATTACAAAACAAAAAAATCTTACATTGGCTTTAAGTAATTAGTACATGATCATAGTAGCTATTAAGTTATATACAAATAAGATCTGGCAGTCAGTGACACTGACAAGAAGCGTTCTGTACCTCATTTTTGAAAATGTGGGTTCTTTTGTACAAATGGCAGTCTGCTATTGCATTTTGGTCTTAGGTACATTATATAAACCCCCCCTCTGTTACCCACTCACATTAATTTATACTGACAATGCAGAACACAATGAGCTTCCTGTAAGGTTAAATTCAGAGTGGGCATTTTTACAGGACACAGAAAGAGTTTTTTTTTTTCTTTTTCTTTCTTTTCAAATGCAGTTTTGGTCTGTTGTGAGGCCCTTAGCTGGATGACCTTGTGTTTTTTTCCCCTCAGTTAACATGGCAACTGTGGTCAAGAGTAACGCATTTAACAAGCGATTGTCAAAGGATGTGAGGCTGGCCAATGTGTAGCCGATAAAACAAAGAGGGGGGGGGGGCTGTTATTTTCGAACCCCTTCTTACTCTTCGATATTGGTTACATAAGAAAATAAATGTATTATACTTGAATGAGTCATTGACGTGTTGTTTAGAGGATGAATAATGTGACATTTAACATAGACTGACATAAAATGACATAAAACAGGGCTTGACGATGTCTGTGGAAGAATGTTTATGCATTCTTAATGAAACAACGATTCTTTTTCTTTCTTACAAGTCGTTACTTTGTTGTACTCATTGATTGACACCGTCAACTTGAATTCCACTTCTGAGACTCTCTTTTTTATTTAGTAAGATTTTTAAAAAAGTTATAACTTTAAAACAAAAACAATCAACGATGCGGCATGCCGTATTTCATTATGGTCCTTATACATGTACAGTGCATGTTAATACATGTAAGCAGAATAAAAATATTATTGCACTACAAATATATTGTACATAAATATACGGATAAAACTTTTAAGAAGACAGATTTTTATTAATGTGTAGGGATGTGCTTTTGGTTAACTATCTTTCTCATTTGGTTTTGTTCATTCTCTACTTAAAAAACCACAGGGGCTGAGTTGTGTGGTATTATGCATTGGTTGTGCGTGCACTTTTTAAAAAGACTTCAGTCTTTAGTCAGGAAAGTTTGTTTGAGCCTGCAGCTGATTCTGGTCTTTTGTCATTGGCTATGGCCTCCACAGGCTGATTTGTGGAGCGTCGGTTGGCTGCCTTAAAATCACATGACCCCTTTTGCCTGTTGCCATGGCGCTATTGAAACACTTGCTGCTGCAGTGTTGGTGAATTTTAATGTTTGTCTTTTAAATCCAGGTGATTGTCTTTATCGGGAGAGACATAACAGCAGTGTATAGTGTGAAACAACGAACCAAACTTAACACCCTACGCGTTTCAGCTTATGTAACTCAGTTTAAGCATCCGTTAATCGTATATTATTTGGTAATGTGTTACAGTGTCAAAGATGATATGTAGGTTATTAAAAAATAAATCATGAAATCCTTCTGCGTGAAGGGTCCATGCTAAGCTGCCAAAGTTTAAAAATAAACATTTATGGCTAAAGTGACAAAAACATTAATAGATGTGGACAATGAGCGTCATAATAATGGAATACTGACTGTGATTGTTTACTTATTTATATGTGTTCAGAGATGGATAACAAAAGATACAAAACATATAAAGTAGGATACTATACATACTCACATATTTATACATACATATGTTATACAAATAATGCCCACGTGCACAATAGGATTAGAAGTGTAAACTAGTAATGTTACTTCTAATGTTCAGTGAAGTTGAAAGTAGTTTGGGTGGTTTATTGTGTAGCATCCATGTTGGTTATTGTACAGCATATTTCTAGTAACAAGACTATGTAAAAGTCTCAAATGTAAGTTGTACAACTTTTATTGTAAAAGGTCAAATTCAGATTTGAAATGTGATCATGCATAAAGGTACATGGATGATCAGACTTAGAATATGGAATGTCCCTAAGTTCTGTGAATGCATTTGGATTAGCATCTGATGCCAGGAAGATACTGTTATTGCTCATCATTACATGCACCGCTCTTCAGTTTTTCAAAGGAATGCTTTGATTTCACCATGAGCTGCTATTAGGTTTTTAAAATTGGATTTAGTTTTACATCAAAAATTCATCATTAACAACAAAGTCAATAACATAATATTTCATTTGCATCAGAAGGGCAGTCTTCTGTGTTTATCCAATTAATAATTAACCATTTCATTGTTGTATTTTTTCTAGTGCTGTCAAACGATTAAAATTTTTAATCAGATTAATCGCAGGGTTGCTGTGGATTAATTTCGATTAACCAGGATTAAATATCATTCATTTTTAATCTATTTAAGGTACCTCAGTTTAAATGGTCTTTAACTTCGTTCACTTACAATTAGCCCGAACTACCGTAAATCCGACAAATCATCTGACTAATCATGAAATCCAATTATCGGCCCGGTTATTTGCCATTGTTAGCAATATCAGTTGATAACACATTACGCGCGGTGCTTTACGTATAAAACTCCATAGCAACACATCCACAGATAAGTTGGACGGTATAGTGTGTGCGACCAATTTAACAAACCACAAATGAGAAGTAGTGCTTAAACAGTATAAAACTACAACTTTCCCTTCTGTTGATAAAGGGGGC
>JAODLD010000030.1:18991072-19062682 GCA_026781065.1 Mormyrops boulengeri | reverse complement strand
CCCCCCCCCCCCCCCCCCCCCCCCCCCGCCCCCCCCGCGCCCCCCCCCCCCCCCCGCGCCGGCGCGGGGGGGGCGGCGCCCCCCCCCCACACCCTGGACCCTATCCTGGTGGCTATGAGCGCAAAGCAGGGAACAACGCAAGATGGGGTGCAGGATACACTCACATACCATTCATACACCATTACACCTACAGGTAATTTGGTAACTCCAATTGACCTCAGCATGTTTTTGGACTGTGGGAGGAAACCAGAGTACCTGGAGGAAACCTCATGACGATATGGGGAGAACATGCAAACTGCACACACGTGGAGCTGTGGCGGAGACTCGAGGCAACATGCTATCCACTGTGCTACCGTGCATGATTATAGGTTATTTAAAAATGTATATAAATATCAGGAAGAATATTACAAGCATGTAATATTTTTTTGCCATCAGAGAAGGGAAAATTTCAAGGAAATCAGACTATTTTCATGAACTCTGAAGAACATTTACTATTGTAATCACTGTGATGTATAGATAAAAACATACTTCCCTCCCTCTCGTTCTGCATTTCTGCAGTGGCCCTGGGCTGAATTATAAACTTTAGAAGTGAGAAAATCTATGCACTTCTTCTATGGGTCATGTTTCAGTGAATGCAGAAACCTGTATTTAATACGCTTAAAGTAATTATTAAAATACAGAATTTGCTCTTACTGACCAATGCGTACAGTACATTCTCTTATTTGGCACAAGCCTCACCATGTCAGTCTCTCAACACTTCATTGCAGTGTGTTTTTTTCTATAACAAGCTGTTGTTCACCTTTCAGTTTAATATCTGTGCAAAGTACTTTTAAAAGGTATTGCTGTGACTCAGGTTATGTATGAAGTATCCCTTAGCAATAGTATTACTTTATTAATAACTAATACTGATGCACAGAATATGTTGTGCCATCTTGAAGTATTATCTATAGACAGTATTGTATATTTTTTCTGTTGTTGTACTGTTATAGCTGTAACCTTTAACTTTTATAACTGATGGCCAGAGTTATCACAGTTGTCACAAGGGCCCAGGTTAGAATTAAGTAGAGATCAGTGGTCATTGTTGACACAACAAAACACACAGTGCACAACAACGAAGTGTGTAAGAAATGAATTTAACCCATATGTGACAATGTGGCATAGCAGGGGTCAGCTAATTCAGCACCTGGGGAGCAATGTTTGGGGGTGGTACCTTGCTCAGGGTACTCCAGTAGTACTTTGCTAGCTAGGGATTCGAACCTGTAATCTTTCAATTACAAGTGCGCTTCCCTAACCATTAAGCCACCACTGCCCACAGGTTAGTTTTGGTTTGTTTGTTACGGCAAAAAGGTCAGCAACTGAAAAGCTTCACAGGTCGTAGACTCACGAGAATCCTTCTCTCACCTTTTGCAAGAGGGACACAGGACACTAAGTTAGAGATGCTGGAGGAGATCAGTTGACTGCTTAAGGAAATCCTCTGTGGAACACAGCAGGGGTCTGCTCTGCATTTTCCTAAATTGGGGCCCTTTGTCACCTCGTTAAGGGCTTCCAAGCATTTTTCAACTGGGGTGGCATCGATGTGAACTGACCCAGTAGTGGTACATCTCTGGATGCCAGGTATGGCAAATAGCCTCAGTCACATCAGTAACGTAGCACCATTTGTCAGCTTCTCCTTACGATAACTGCTACCGTTCACTTTGATGTTTGCTAAAGAAAAATAATAATAATAAAATCTGAAGCAACAGATGTAGACAGATCATACATTTCAAGGGTTGTGCTGCTGAAAAAAAAAACAAATAAACAACCAAATAAACAAATGTGCTTACGAGCGTCTAATATTTGTAGTCCTGTGCACCCGAAGCCCAGAGCTCAATAGTCAGGACATTTAGCATTTGCGCTTCTAAATTATTTCCTTTATTATCATTTTATTTAATCGACAGTTTCCAATCAAACTGTCAATCGAAATGTTTTTGCTGTGGGTACTGATTTTAGTAAACCTGTAGAGAAAGATTTTATGACTAGAGATATTTTAACATTTTTTATATATTTGGGTTGAGTTTAATGCATACAAAATGTATAGCGGCTAAATGGTTTATTTCAATAAATTAATTTTAAAATACATAGTTTGCTTGTTTAGCTTAATATATTGTAGCAACCTAGTAAATGTACTTAAGGTGGAAAAAACTGCACCAAGTATAATATTCTCAAAAATCAGAACTATCTTACCATAGATAAAAATCATACAGTATATGAATGTAGATTCAATGAACCAGACTAAAATCTGGAAAGCATTCAGACATAACTAGCTTATTTATTGACATCAATATAATGTGTTTCAAAGCAGGTATAACCCAAGTTCATTTTAAAAAGAAAAAGATACAACTTTAAAATCCTTTTGTAAAGATACAGATATTTAGATATTTGTGTTTTAGAAATTCAGTCTTTGTTTTATCAAGCCAATTTGGCAATTTGGGGCTTGGTAATCTTAGAGCTTTGGCAGGCTGTGTAGCCTAAAGGCTGTAAAACACAATTACAATGATGAACAAATGAGAAATGGACAGATATTTGTTTGTACAATATGTTGTCAATTATATTTAGGAAAAAACAGAAATTCCAAGATTTAACTTGGTTATTTTTATTTTTATGCATTATACAAATCCTCATAACCAGCATCTGCCACACACACGCGCGCGCACACACACACACACACACACACACACACACACACAGTTGGGTAAAAATATCTTTATGGGGACCGCTCATTCATTTCTATGGGAAAAATGCTAACGCTAACTATGACAACCTTAACCCCTGCCCAGCCCTAACCATAACCATAAGTAACCAAACAAAATACAAGAGTAACACTTCATTCAACGGGGTACAATTTCATAGTAATAACTCAATTACTGCTGAAGTACAAATCATGAACAAATCCATGAACAGGTATATCCACTATTTAAGGTAAAATATGTATCAAGATTCATTAATGATGAACAAACATGACATCAATACTTCACTTGTGGTATTCATTACTTGTTCCTTCAGTAGTTTAATTAACAGATATAGTTACAAATACAGTCATTGCTTGGGATAAAAGTT
This sequence comes from Mormyrops boulengeri, assembly GCA_026781065.1. Taxonomy (NCBI): domain Eukaryota; kingdom Metazoa; phylum Chordata; class Actinopteri; order Osteoglossiformes; family Mormyridae; genus Mormyrops; species Mormyrops boulengeri. The sequence continues at coordinate 19,059,586 of JAODLD010000030.1, read as the reverse complement.
GCATCATGATTCATAAATGATGAACGAATATGAGATCAGTATTTAACTTGTGTTATTCATGACTATTGTTCCTTCTGTAGTTCACAAAGGTTTACAGAATGAACAGACATAGTGACAAATATAGTTGCTACTTGAGCTAACAGATGCATCACGATTCATTAATGATGAATTAACATGAGATCAGCATGTAGCTAAGACTTAGTTTGTAATTAATTAATACCCAAGTAATAGCATAATACCGTATTATTTGCACCCCGTCAAGTAAAGTGTCACTAATACAAGACTTTAGATTTTTGATTGCTGTCATATTTTTTTTTTTATTTAGTTTTCCCTTGTGGGGACCGAAAAAAAAAATGAAAGCAAGGTAAAAAGTTACAGGTTTATATCACATTCTGGGGACATTTGGTCTAGACAGTGTAATATATATAAACACACGCACGCATACACACACACACACACACACACACACACACCAGCAGCATTATAATAAGAAAATGAGTAAGCAGGCACTTGGGGAATTACAGGACGTGTGAACTTTTTAATCCATTTATTCTGTGTTTATATCCATCTTGTATTTGTACAAACTACATGGAGCTCACAGAGAACACTTACTGTATATACTGTATTGTATATAAATAAATGCTGCACTCCTACACTGTGAAACACTGCAAAAAAAGAGAAAAGATTTCTTTGATATAAGCTTGTAGGTCTTGAAGAAATTACCCAAGGTATTGAAAAGTATACAGCAGTATGGAATGTTTATTTTAGAAGAATTCATGTCAGTATTTTGATGCCCAATAATCCCATGCTGTTGAGCTTGACATTAATCACCAGGTCTGTACTGCACATTTGTAACTTATCCCTGACATTACACACACTAGTATAGATTTTAGACCTGTCATGAATTTTAGCCATTTAATAAAGTACTTTTACTACTTCTAAAATAATGTTTCGGTTACCACAGTTACTGCTTCAATGTCCAGTTTAATTCAGACCAATAAAGGAAAACTGCACCAAATTTATGAGTTTTCTATTTTCTACTCAGTCTGACTTGACATAGATCGGGGACCAGGTGTCCTAGAAAGTGTCACATTTTGCCTGGTGTCACCCGACTTGACATCTTAGAAAGCTTTATTGAACAAATTATTTGAGTTGTAATTGACCTCACCTGGTGTTTTTATGTGTGAATGAGACACTAATTAGAGTAAAGCGTGAAAAGGTTGTGGTTTTCGAAGTCAGTCTTTGTTTAATTCCTTGAAGAATAAGAAGCTTCAAAGTGACAATCTCATAATTTCAAGGAAGATTGTCCAAAATTAGAACCAAACTTATTAATATTCTTCTCCATCTTTCTGTACGAAAACAGTGTTAAGGTCATGTTTTGAAGTTTCTGTGATTATTTTAGGAAGTCTGCAAAACTGCCGGACATACAGCAGGTAAAATATCAGCTCTGTGATTAATTGTAACACTGCAGCTGGTAAATAACTTTGCCTGAGCTGAAACGACTTGGCTTTTATAATGATGGATGTTTGTTAAATTAGCTATGTCACAATTTCTTTGCCATAATGAGTGACAGCAACATGCACGTAAACAAAGATAACTATAAAATACTAGAGCTGATTGTCAACCTTTTTTGATAAATTGGGTAATATTTTTAGTTCTCGCTCGTCTGGATGAAATACATCTTTGCAGCTTTCACATTGTATTCCACCAAAATACAAATAACTTATGTTGGAAAACAAACAAAACATAAAATCATAATTTCAAACATCGTTCCACCATAATTATATTGGTTCAAAGGTGTCAGATTTGAATTACACTGCGAGGTTCTACACATTTCCTTTGAGTACTCTGGGTTCCTGCAATCCTTCTAAAGGTCTTTATCAAATGCCGGGGGTGTCATGGTGGTGCAGTGGTTAGCATTGTTGCCTCCCACCTCTAGGTCCTGGGTACTGGGTTAAAGTCTCCTCCATGGTTCCATGTATGTGGAGTTTGCATGTTCTCCTTGTGTTGCTGTGGGATTTCCTCTGGGTGCTCCAGTCTTACTGTGCTACTAGCTGTTAAAAGCATAAAATATTCCATAATCATCACCTTCTTGTCTGATGTTCTGATACTCCAAAGCCTATGCACGTGACATCACAGCAAGTCACTGTGCTCACTCCTACTTAATGGCAGCGTTAGTGTTCAGCTTGAATGCCAGAAAAAAGCACATCTAAGATGCGATTGATTGTACAAACAGATTTAACATGAAATAGGAGCTATGACTTTAGAGATGGCCAAGAATGAAATGGGTATCAGACATGGATCATGGTGCTCAGGGGTGGAATAACTTATTTGGGGGCCCTTCGCTGACATCAACATGGACACTCAGGTGTTGCTGAATTAACTAACCCTGATGTTTGCCTGGGGCCCCCAGGCTATAACCTATGCATTGGTTGGCCCTTGCTGACACCATCTGCTGAGTGGGATACCTATTTATATACATACTGCACATAATTACATGCACGTATAAGTGTAGTTTAAATATTATGTGTTTATATGCCTGCCAGTCCTCATGAACTGACTTGGGTGGAGTAAAATGATTTTGACAATTGCTTGTGTTTATTCCAGCATTAAATTTCGTAGCCTTGGTTCAATAACAAATGAAAATCTTTCCTCTGGACCTATTATACTCTAAGACCCTTTTAAAATATTGGAGAAACCAGTATTTCCTGTCTGTTATTTACTGAGATATTTAATTATTTTTTTCAGCTTTATTACTTGTGCATTCCATCCTTCATGAAAACGCATGTCTTCCATTGGTAATTGCTTTTATAGTGAGTCGCATGTGCTGATATGCAATTTCACATTATTCCTTTTGATTCACTTTGTTTTCAGGAAACTGAGATTTTGGATATCACCTATATCAAAGATGCAAGAAGTGGGAAGTGCACAAAAACTCCAAAGGTAAGTGAAACTTTTTAGCCCTATATTTTAAACTTTTTTTGTTTTAATCTCGATTTCCTCTTAAAAATGCCACTAGGCAAAAATGTAACATCTAAAATATAACAGTGACGCCAATAATAAACTGAGACTTTAGACTAAGGGCACCTCCGCACTAGTGCATAAAATTTTTTTACGGGAGTTTCCAAAAAGAAAAGATCTACGTCCACACTACCATTATCACTAGCACTGATAAAAACTTTTGCGTTCACACTGCTCTCTATAATAGACAAATGACATACTGTAGCTTGCGACTACAAAAATAATTAGGTTTAGCATTTGTGTAATTGTGTGTATTGTATACAAGTGTGGTTGTTAATGTATGTATTTATGACATTTTTCATTTGCACATTTAACCAAAGCTTTTTATAATATATTTTTAGAATTGGCAAACTTATTTTGTTTGTTGTAGCTGGAGCGCAATGTGTCCTCTGCATGTCATTTTGTCCAACCAAAATTTTTTTTACAATTTTTTACAATTCTAGAAATGGCAGGAATCATTTTGACTTAGATTAGTAATAAAGTTCCATTTTTAAAAATGCTTGACAGTTGATTAATCTCACCACAACCATGTGTTTAAAGTAAATGCATGTATTTTATTTAGCAGAGTGAAATATCACAGTACTGTAGTGTCACAAAGACAAAGCTGTACATAAAAGGAATCATCACAGCAACAACACAGGGATCCAAAAATTTTGTCACTACTCGTCGCACTCTCTCCCCCTCAGTTTCAGTGCACTCTCATGTTCGATGGCTGCATGTCTTTATCATCAGCTAGAGCTGCACTTAAACTCGGCTCAGGTACGGTCTCATTTTGAGCTCCACAATAGTTGTAAACAGCATACAATGTGCACAAAACACAATTTAGCTGCATACAGGTAAGCAAAACAACATATGCCAGTAGCGAAAGTCCTGTGCCTCCGCCATGCTCACCTTCCGTGAAAACAAATGAAAAGCATTATTCATTCCCATGTAGAATAACCAATTAGGAAAAGAGACATCGAAACGAAGAGTGCTAATCAGGAAAGGGTCACGAGCTAAGTCCGAACCAATCAGAGCTTACTGATGTAGGCGTAACAAAATTTTTACGTTTTTGAGCGTCGGCGCTAATGCATTTACAGAAAGATTAGTTGTCAGACAGCGCTGAAATTTTTCTCTGTTTGTGGGAGGAAAAAGGTCCGTGGTAGTGCGGATGGAAGGCTAAATTGGAAGAAAATTTTTGCTTTACTAAACAAAGATGTACGACATATAATTAGTATAGATAAGGAAAAGGTTCAGAAATATTCTAAAATGTTCTGAGATCTTGAAGCCAAGAGAAACAAAACATTTACAAGACTTCAAAGTCTATTTTAAAAAATATAACTAAGCCTTTTATGGGATTTGTGAATGTGGGTTGTAGAAGTAATCCTTGTTTTATGTTATGTTATGTTATTTTCTTTATGTCTTGGAGAAATTAGAAGGAAAATGGACTTCTCAATATTATTTTTCCATTCTCGTGGGTAACACTTAACCTTTCATTATGCCGCATGGTTTTACTTATCACTGTGAACATAAATGCATTATGATATGCTAGTTTCAGCTAGCTGCAGGACATATCCTGACACATTTGTAAACCCACTTCTGTTTGAACACCCACACCTTCTCTCCTCGCATAAAATTTTTGGTCATTTTCACATATAAATGTATAATAGCATTTTTGTTTTTTATGCCAGTCTCTTGAACTTCTGTGACAATTATTGACATCGGACTCCATGTCAACAATAGAGCTTCGCTAAATAGCTGATGATAAACAGTGGATGGAATAGATGTGAATAATTGTGTTCCTCTTCAAGAGAGAACATTCAGTTCAGCATTCGTTTGGCTGATCTGCTTTTGCCATTAGATTGTTGTGTTTTTTATAATCATACTAGCTCACTTGACACTTTCCAATATAAATTCCATTTTACCGTAATATAGTCAACCTGCGTGGGGCTGTTCACCATCACGGGGCGTCTGTTGTTATTGTGGCCGGTTGCTGGTGATACGTGCCGCACCATGCTGCGGTTCGCCCTTTCTGGTAAACTAAACGGTGTGGCTCAATGCCAGCAACAACCGTATGGGGAGGCAGGTATGTGAGGGCACCTGAGAGCCAGCCAGAGAGAAACGCCTTTCTGAACGCAGAAACAGAAAGACGCCAGAACCCAGAAATAAAATTATATGACAGAAATAGGAAAGACACCGGAAAGTACCCTTACAGACACCTTCAAATCCCTGAAGTTCTCTAGTTTCACAGAACCTCTAAGACAGCGATGGTGCAGGTACCGGAAAGTACCTTTAGAGACACTTTCAAATCCCTGAAGTTGTCTAGTTTCACAGAACCTTTAAGACATAAATGGGGAAAAGACTGTAAAGTACCCTTACAGACACCTTCAAATCCCTGAAGTTCTCTAGATTCAGAGAACATCCAAAGTGACAGATCTTCTCTTAAGAATTTTACATAAACATAATTTGCGTTTTTGAAATGTTGCATATTAAACATACTTCAGGTCACTGATTATGCAAATCCACTATTTTTGTACACATTAACAAATCTACGTTCTTTTATATCCGTTGCATGTACTTCGTCTATTGGCTTTTATTGCTGAAATACCTTATTCTGCTCATGCCAGCTGCACCATTTAATACTGGTTGCTCTCCTTTATCATTGTAACTTAATCATTTTTGTCAGTTAACTGTGTATTAGGAAGGAAAAATCTTCTGCTGCTTCACAGAAAAATCCATGATTGGTATCCTAGCAACAGCTTTCAAACACCCTGGACTGTTCAAGTCACCGCAGCTCTTGGTCAGAAAGAGACAGGTGTGGAAGTTTGTGTTTTCCGGTCTTCCTGCTTTCATTCTCCTGCGGCTTTCAATTTAATTGAACCTTGGCTAAATATATCCCTGCTCGTGACTGTAGCATGCAATCTACTCTACCGCTGCTTGATTTCCAGTAAGCGTATAAAATCTTAGGGTCATTCTGAAGATCTGGGAAGAAGAATAATGTCAGACTGTAGCACCTAGGTTTGATGAAATTCTGTTTTCAGCTCAATTTCAATTTTCATGTATTTTATTAGTGTGTGTCTATACACGGTCCAGATAATAAGCTCAGCATATTTCGAATGCCACCAATAAGGGTTGGTCCCTGTCTTGCGCCACTTTAACAGATGAGCATAAAGGGAAGTTGTAACGACATACATCCATTCTGATCAATACAATTTATGCTGGTGGGATATGGAAGTTCCTAACAGCCTTTATTATTTACCCAGGGACTACAATACTGTATCTGCAACAGGATAAACTCCAAATATGTCAGATTATCATGTTATTGATGATATATTATCACTATTATTATTATATATTTATCCCATGTACCTCGGCCGTGTGCTCTATACTGCCTCTGATAGGTTCCAGGCTTCCATTCAACCCTCACAAGGGCGAACCAACTGCATGATGGGAAAATGTGTAGATTTACGTCATAAAAAAAACAGCTTTGTATTGGTCAGTATATTTTCAACAAACATTTAACTTTTTGCTTGTATAATTCCGTCCCCAGCCATCTTCTCAGAGGAAATTGCATGACAGGGAGTTAATATCACTGGCAGATCAGGACTGAGGTTCGAGGAGAGAGTTAAAATCCCAGCTGAAGACCCTTAGAAGCAGATCGAAATGAAGCTCCTTCATCCATCAGACCGCCAAATAACTGCCAGATAATACTGATGATGTCTTAGTTTAAAGAAATGGACAGGGATTTAATGTTTGAGAATGATGCCGTTTGAGTGCTTGCCAGTAATGATCATTGTCGCACATTATTAGACGAAGCTCAGCTGAAAGCAAGGCAATATCTACCTCGTGCTGCCAAGTTCAGCATCCATTCTCAGTTTTTTTTCCAAATAGATATTTGATTGCAAGAATGGAATAAAGAAAAAAAAAATCTGTCAGCTCGTTATTTGTGAAATGCATTTTTTTTGGATGCCACCTTATTGTGTTTATTCTGAGCACAGATTGCCTGTATTAAGCATGGTTTCCAAATATGCCAGATGTTTGTTGTTGAGATAAAGTAAACACCTTAACCCTTATTTAGTCCTTTATCTGGTATGCCTGCCTAAGTCAACCTGCTTTCAGAATATTAAGATAAAAAAGTAAAAAAGAAAATAAAATTATGCAAACCATGCTTTAAAAATTGAATTCCTACTCAGTAAAAGGCTCAAAACGACAACATAATCCACAAATACATATTGCCTACTGCAAATTCCAAAAATTAAACATATGGCAAAAAACATCAAACACGATGAAAATATTGCCATTTACTTTGATTCACAAACAACTTTCCCTAGATTGTTTTTTCCAAACGTTCACAGCCGACTACGTGGTTGAATTTAATTTGGCATAATCAATCTCCTCACACTAGAGACCTCGGTTTACAATTTCCCTTCAGCCTCTGGGTCTTTGCTTTGGAGGGAAATAAGTGCAATTGAAATTCAGTTGTGAAACCTTGCTGGCCGCTCCATGTTAAAATCGACATAATATTTCTCTCTGTCAAAAGTCAAGTTAAACAGCTGTACCTTGACTTCTACAAGGCCTGCCGGGTTTGGCTCCTAATATATTTGGTAGTGCCCAAAAAGTAATACAAATCTATGTTTGTTTGTCATCTCTAACAATACATTGCTATCTTTTACAATTATTTATAGAATACATAGGATTGGACATAGAAAATATAAGAACAGACATAAAGAATAAGGTTGTCATCTTTGAATTCCCAGAACAAAAAATAAATGGGTGAATGAGGGATTGTATTCAACAACATCACTTTCAACCACTCTGGAAATGAAAGCTCCCCAGCAAAGCAGAAAATGGCTAAAAATACAGAATGTAACTTCAATCCTGTCATGGAAATGTAGCTCGCATGAAAAGAATTTATAGATAAGATGCTTGAGTGGTCTGCCTGTGGGAGTAGCTAGGGGGCGCTAATGCCTCCTCCCGTTGTCGAGATCATAAGCTGGTGGTGACTGGGGGGTGGGAGCTGGGAGCAATGGTGTGCAATGGGAGGAATGCAGGTATGAGTATTTGTAAACATTTTCCAGTATGAAGATTGATTCTGAGATGTGTCACTTACGCCTCTTTGCAGAAACTCCCGTGAACTCGACTAATATACAGCAAAAGAATCATCACTAAGTGCATGTAGATGACTAACGATATTCATGCAGAATTTTGGCTTCGCCCTCAGTGCCTCTGAGTCATGCTGTCCAGCTTCCGGGATTCAGCCTGTGTGAATTTGGATGGATTTTGCCAGCCCTCTGTGCGAGTGGCTGTTTTTTTCCACTTTCCCTCACATGTCAGGACTCTTACTATCATCCTTCTGCCCGAGATTAAGGGAGGATGTGGCTGTATTAAAAGGGCGGCTCGTATTTTATTAGACTTGATGGACTAATCTGAATGAGCCATTTGCATCGTGGACCACATTCCTTTTAGCAGATATACATTTTATTGCCCTACTGTGAATTCCATAGCCATCAGTGTTCCGACGCCAAATCCAATTCGCGGAAGTAGGAAGTTTCATTTACTCTCAAATTCCGTTGATTGGAAAGTGTACACAAAGTGCATCTGTTTGAGAATAAATGGAATGTCCATGATTTGAAAATAGCATTTTTTACTTCCATCTCTCTATATATAAATCTTTATTTTTTGTGAAATATATGTATTTATTCTTATATCTTTTGCACCACCATGCTGATATAGATCTCAGAGAAAAAAAAATTAAAATATATATATGTATACAGTATATTTTGGTGGGGTTCTACCAGCAAGAAGTAGCTCAGATCATACAGTGCCGAAAGTCAATGTTCCTCTGCAAATAACTATTCAGCCGGGATGTGGCTTTCATGTTTCACTCAGGAAATAGAGCATCCCACATCAGCTCCCCCAGCTTTTGAGCTTTTTAGTTTCCGCCAAGTCCGGGGGGATGCGTGCGCCCCACTGACCCACTAATACTACTTCCAGCAATCTGGTACTCCCTGGAGCTTAGCCATCCAAGAACAAGCAGGGGCAAATTCTGCTTTGCTTCATCCTTTTGGCAAAGTATATATATATATTTATATATAAAATTATACATGTATAATGTTATAAAAATTTAGAAATAGTCCATGCTTTTTATGGGTCATGGTATTACCCTCCACGTCACGGACTAAACACAGCTTCAAGGAATATAATCATGTTATTGCACAGTGTCAGCTTGGACATACCAGATCTTGTGATGACATCAGACCTATGGATGGTTCCAAGTCCTGATTTCCTTTCCCACAATCCCTTTCTCTGTTTTGGACAGATGAAGAGCTTTAGGCATTGGTGCTTTTTTGCACGTTGAGAATATTTACCGATAAATTTTTTAAGAGCAGATGAATTGACACACATGCTGTTTGTGAAGTGTAATCATTTGGAAGTTTAAAATGAGATACCTCCATAGAATCTTTTTTAATAAGCTAGAACCTAATTATTATGAGCTTTGTTTTTCCATCGCGCATTATTCTTCCCTTAGACTTTTACTAAATTCAGCCACGCTGTGAGTGTGAGTCAATTTGGCTAAAATCCAAGGGCCACGGTTGTTGTGCTCAAATCTGACCTTTTGTCATAGTTGTTTCTTCTTGATATGCAAGGTGATTTCAATAAGTCAGCCGACTCCCCCACTTTAACAGGAGAAATGACAGTGGCAGATTAATTTACACAAACCCACAGTAGCCCTGCTTGGCGGATGGTCTGTCTAGCACCACAACGTCTATTTAATAAATCGGTTTCAGTCACCAGTCCTTACGTGTAATTTTGGAAAATATTACTAAGTACATCTTCAAACACTTGTATCATCAGGTGGGAATGTTCAAACAATCTATTCTTAGCATGTGCTGAATGGGGTGGGCGCAGTGTCTGTGTGGGAAGGCTCTACATCAGGGCCACGGTTTTAAGGCCCCGACGATGTCGGCTGTGGAGCCCAGCTGTCCATTTATGGCTGTAATGAACTTTTAGTGGACCTTGAATTAATGGACCACACAGAATCAGCTTCAATCATTATCTGAGCCCCTGCCAAAATTATTGTTTTCCTGTGTTATTGTGTTTTTATGTTTCATGTGAAATTATGGGCTTTGGTATTATGGCAAAAAACGTTTTTTTGTTTATAGACATGCAAACACATATACCACATTCATAACGACATCACATGCAACTGTGACATTTATTTTGATTTATTTGTTTGCTAATTTGTACCTTCGATCTTTAATCTGTTAAAATATTAATGTATTGTTTATTTGTAAATACAAACAGCAATTATGTTGCAATCAAAACAAAAATCCATCTTCTGTCCACTTATCCAGCACAGGGTTTCGGTGTTTTAAAACAAGAACAGGTAGCCTAATATGCCTATCAGCCACACTGGAGAAATAAACATAAAAAATATTCTGAATTATTCATTCTGCTGTGTGTTTTCATTAGACTTCTTGGGGTATAAAACAGCTACATGACAACAACTGGGGTAACATTTTTAGAGACGATCAAGAGAGTTGATATTCTCTCCTCGACAAATTAAATCATAATTATGATGGCCAATGGCATCACAGTCAGTGCACTAGAGCATTGTAATGTGTGCACATGCACACATAATTTAAAATCCAATTTGCTTTTTCATTTCTCTATTTATTAAGCGTAATCACCTCAAGAATCACAGCAGAGATGGAAGCCAGCCATTATTTTAGTCATGTGTTGCAGTAATAAACATACTTTTTTGTTTTTGTTTAGCAATAAAAGAATGCATTACTTTATGTAAACCTGAATAAGTCCCAGATGCAAGATTCCTTCGATTTTTTTGTTTGCTTTTATTGTTTTAGTGATATTTCACTTTGGAAACACTTTTTAAAAATACCATTCATGAATGTAGTGATTCTTCAGTCATACCATAAAGTGGCAGATAACTTTGCCTCCCTTTTCGCAGTATGAAAATACCCTCTACTGTACCAAGCTGCACTAATGCTGTAAATACTAAAACAATAAATAAAATAATATTTTAGCGTCGCCCTGCAATGGAGCAGCACAGAAGTTTCATTCGAGACTTATGAAAAGGGGGGCTAAGCCTTGTGAGGGGTCTGATTTTAATTAAAATGGATGGAAATATACTATGTACACTACTGGGGGGGGGGGGGGTAAAAGAACATTTTAAGTGGACTAAAGCATTAAAACAGCCCTAGCAATGACCCAGATTGGTATCTGATCTATGTTTCTGTGATCCAGGACGTGTCACTGTGACCCTGTAATAGATCAGCAGGCATGGAAACAAAGCTGAGAAAGAAAGAAAACAGATAACCTTAATAATCATCAACGATCCATGATTTCATTTCAGTTCAGGAGTATTATGCACCATTTCAGTTCAGGAGTATTACACACCATTTCAGTTCAGGAGTATTACGCACCACCTCAGTTCAGGAGTATTACACGCCATTTCAGTTCAGGAGTAATACACACCATCTCAATTCAGGAGTATTACACACCATTTCAGTTCAGGAGTAATACACACCATCTCAATTCAGGAGTAATACACACCATCTCAGTTCAGGAGTTTTACACACCATCTCAGTTCAGGAGTTTTACACACCATTTCAGTTCTGGAGTATTACACACCACCTCAGTTCAGGAGTTTTACACACCATTTCAGTTCTGGAGTAATACACACCATCTCAGTTCAGGAGTTTTACACACCATCTCAGTTCAGGAGTTTTACACGCCATTTCAGTTCAGGAGTGATACACACCACCTCAGTTCAGGAGTATTACACACCATTTCAGTTCAGGAGTAATACACACCACCTCAGTTCAGGAGTAATACACACCATTTCAGTTCTGGAGTAATACACACCATCTCAGTTCAGGAGTATTACACACCATTTCAGTTCTGGAGTAATACACACCATCTCAATTCAGGAGTATTACACACCACCTCAGTTCAGAAGTATTACATCCCACCTCAGTTCAGGAGTATTACACACCATTTCAGTTCAGGAGAAATACACACCATCTCAATTCAGGAGTATTACACACCATTTCAGTTCAGGAGTAATACACACCATCTCAATTCAGAAGTATTACACACCATTTCAGTTCAGGAGTAATACACACCATCTCAATTCAGGAGTATTACACACCACCTCAGTTCAGGAGTTTTACACACCATTTCAGTTCAGGAGTATTACACACCATTTCAGTTCAGCAGTAATACACACCATCTCAATTCAGGAGTATTACACACCATTTCAGTTCTGGAGTATTACACGCCATCTCAGTTTCCATGGCATTTACAATTAGTTCGACATTCTCATACTTTGCTGTTTCACTTTGCTGTGATCTTCTAGCTATAAATGCATCAAATTGATCATCACAACAATAATACATTTGTACAAAGCACGTTCTAGGAGATTTGAAGACCAGTAACGTCAATTTGCCACTGCCAAGCAGATGATTTACTGTATTGTTCCATGGTGTCACCATTAAGACTGTTCCACACTGAGAGTCATCTAAACACACTGCAGTATGCTGGGAGATATATTTCCTAAAGCAATGTAGACTTTACTTAGGTGCTTCTGCTACCTAACTGACAAGTACCCTGGCACTGCGTTCTATTTTTAACCACGAGCTTGTGTGGGAGGCCTGCATGACGCACTGGGATGCGAAAAGCTGTGGAGTGGTCTGGTGTGTTGAACGTGGGGTTCAGTTTAAGGCTTTATCAGTTGATTAGAAAGGAAAATATATAATAACTCTTAAAAATAATGTAGCACCAAAATAGCCATCTATTGATATATATTTCATACCGATTATCCGGTTCAGGGAGGTGGTGGGTTTGGCACCTATCCCATGATGCAGTGGACGGCCTGGTTAGAAAACAGGGCATTAAACGTAACCGCAAACACAAACAGGCCACTGCTTTTCTCACCTCATTAAATATGTGCCACCCAGCTGCCACTTCCTGTTAATAGCAAAAGGTAGGTGGATAGATAGATCCATGTCTAGTCATGACTAATGCCTGCTGGTTCCCCAGTCTAACCCCAGAGACCCAGGTTAACAGAAACCTTGCCATTATTCTCACAAGCCTAGTTTGATTTAAAAATTTTTTTCCAAATGAGTCACCCTGGTCTGGGACCCAAAAATTACTTTAGCTGTTTGGTTTGCTGTGGTGAATCAATACGACTCTTCATACGTGGCATCTGTGAACGTCCTTGTTTATTAAAGTCCCAGTCCATGTCTAGCATTTTCATACGCAAGCCTCCATGTACAAGGAGTGAAGTGGACTCTCATTACCAGGTGTCACAGTACATTGTCTCCGCAATGTAATCAGAGCATGCATGAAGAAATTAAACCCAACAGAACAAGGAAAAAGGTTCGACTGAAGCATCTGTTGCTAACAGAGGCGCTGTGGTTGGTATATGCAGGTACACAGCAAAATATATAAAAAATATATTTTCCATATATTCACCCAGAATTTCTACCAGGCTTTGGATGAGCCACACCTGTTCCTGGTATTTACCTGACAACAGGTGTGGCTCATCAGAAGCCTGGTACGATGGAAAACCTACCAGACAGCAGATCTCCAGGACTGGTGTTGGAGATCCCCGAATTTAGTCGCTCATTCGCCAAAACATGGGAGCAACATACACGATAATTATTATAAATTTACAACTGGCTTTTGTTTTTGTGAATATATTTATCCCTTCACTACTGATTAGTCATGTGATATCGTGATAATGTAATAGTAAATCTCGCATCAAAATAACAGGAGAGGCATCTGCTCTTCCTCCCCCAGTACTGGCCACAGCAAACACTGCAGTATTTCTGGCAGAATCATACTGAGACCCCTGTCAGCGTCGCTAGCTGAAGAGCTTCACCGCCGCTGCTCTCGAGTTCGACCACTCATGGCCACGAGCGCACTTATCAACCCATCGATGCTCATGGTTTGGGCAATGTACTCATAACAGGGGGTAGATATTTTGTACGTGGCTGAACAAACCGTGCGCTTTAACTTGTTATTGGGTCTCTGTTGTCCCCGGAGCCACAGGCAAATGAGGATATGGAGTTATTTATGTCGTGCTTTCAGGGAGTGGGTAGTGTGGATGACCGAGCTAACAGTCACTGGCTGCATTTGACTGACACAAATAATAAGTTGAATGACATAAATACATGACATTTCTAGATTAACATACAGTTCTATAGGTTAAGTGTGGCTGTATCTTTAGATACATACCATATTTTTCTGTCTTTTGGGTTTTTCTTAGCTTTCTTTTGCTAATGCCTTTCATTTCACTTGGATTATGTACATAGAGTTTTTGTATGAAATAGACAAATAGTCTGCTGATATTTCAGTTAATGACTCTGTTGAAGATACTACTTGATAAATCCGTCAGGCACATATGAGCTAATCGCCAGCCGTTTTCACTGCATGTTTAGTGACACTGATCAGGATGTCAGAAATGTTAAACAATGTTCATAGTGTCATCATAATCATAATCATTATAATGTCCATAAAGAAAGAAAACAGCTTTTTTTTCTCCTTTCAGCAGGGTCTTAAATAATAAATATTGCAAAATGATCGTGTAGTGAAAAGAAGATGTTAGTGGCAGAGATGTCTAAAACATGAGGAAAGAAAAGATTTTGAAAATGTTCATTAAATTACACCATTGGCTGTTTGCCAGACCCCTATTTGAGGTCGTCGCCGTTCTTTGCAAACTTAGACCCATAGGAGGGCACACTTCTCCCGTCTACAGCGTGTGTTCATGTGTAAGCGGCTTTAACGTTAAAAGATTCTGAATTGTGGGCTGCCGGGTCATTGTGTGAGGCTGACTGTTCCATTGCAGTGCTGTGCAATTAGGAAGAGACATTTCTTCGAAGCATTTAGGCATTCATTGCAGAGGGAACCTCAGCTCCTGTAATGCAGTGGTGTTTAATTTAACGCCTGTCTCTCTGTCTACAAACCTTTCCTGAAATTGATGTGCCTTTAAATATACTACGGTTCCCCCATTAGGTTTTGCAAGCCTCAGATGTTTTGTATATCATACATTCTGCTAGGGCAATGTTTGTACACTTTTTGTACACATATGACAAGCTTGTCACCCTCAGAAAAATTAATGGCTTACATTTTGCAATTTAAATGGACCATGTTTAGAAATAAGTCGCTATGGATGTTGTCATAAAGTCTGGATCACTTGATCCAAGACAAACCCAATCCATGCTATTAAAATCCATTTCAGATCCTTTTAAACATGTCTCAAAGCATCCTGCCGTCAGACAGGCTGTAGATACAGTGCAACTGCTAACATGGTTTTTAAAAAATAATATATAATTCAATAATATTTATACTAATAATTCTGATATGTTTATTTTTCATTCATAGGTTCAGTTTTTGTGTTTCACAAATGTTAGCCGAATTAAAAAATACTTCACGGTGCTGGAAGCACTGTTTAATAAATGATTTGAGGGAAAAAAATGTCATTTTGGGTGATCTATTGTTTTTCAAGAGAAGTATTTGTACAGAATATTGCTGCATGTATATCAGACATTTAGTGGTGTTCCATCTACTCTTCCTTCCTGTGTCTCGTGATAATATTTTGGCCTGTTGCAAGCTGCCCCACGTGCGTGAAAGATAAAAAAGAAAAAAAATCACAATTTCACCACTGTCAGGTTTGTCTTCAGCCTGCTTTTCATCGAAATGTATCTTGACATTTGGAGTGTGTTCGCTGTGATTCCCCTGTCTGTGCTGATTATGAAATTATCACTAAACACATGGTACTCACCAGGACACCTTAAGGGAAAGTGCAGCTTAACAGATTTGATGATCCTCGGGGTCAGGGAAAGAAGAAAAAAAATACAGGCTGTAATCATGAATTCATTTACATTTTTGGTTGATGCTCACATACTAGTACAGTCCTGGAAGGAGCTGAGATACATTTCTGTTTGATGGTTTTACCTAAGTCTTCCATTGTCATTCAGACAATTGATTGCTACGTATTTTCACTCAAGTAATACTCCAAATCAATATGACATACAAAGCAGAAAAAGCTACACAAGCTCAAGGCCATAAAACAGCTTAAACAATACACCATTTATTTCAAAATCCTCATCTCTCCCTTACATGAGTTTCTCTGTTGAAACTACTTCTATGATCTCCTGCAAATGGTTCATACTTCAACACCCAAAATATTTTAGAAGATATGTAAAAAGTTAATGGAGGAAATGCATGCAACTCAAGGGTGCAGCCAGATGATTTGTTTAAGAGTATCTGTTTTTCTGGCCTCATATTAAAGCTGCTTCATGGTCTCTAAGT
The DNA here is from genome assembly GCA_026781065.1 of Mormyrops boulengeri. Lineage (NCBI taxonomy): Eukaryota > Metazoa > Chordata > Actinopteri > Osteoglossiformes > Mormyridae > Mormyrops > Mormyrops boulengeri. The sequence goes on along the minus strand of JAODLD010000030.1, from coordinate 19,043,248 downwards.
ATCTAGAGGGCATGTACCAGAGTTTCAGACCAGTCGCTAAGTCAGGTCATTTGCTGTGCTGTACGCATGGTTCTCGGTCAGACCCTGTCAGCTGTGTAGCCGACATTGACAGGAGGACTTGTGAAATTGCTGTTTGGTGAACTTGCCTTTGTCCTTGTGTGACCGTGGATTTCCCCTCGCAGTGGCTTCTGTTACACAGACATGCACTTTTGCAATTGTATTTGACAGGTTGGAGCTTTCCAAAAGAGCCAGATCAGTGATGGGTGCCCTTGCGCATCTGTGTGCCATTTCCAATAAATCATACTGCACTGGTTGAAATGTGACATTATGGGGACAGCCGGCTCCTTTATTAAAAAAAAAAAAGAAGATTTGTTAACTGGAAAATCTTTTGCTTTGATTGGGAGTTATTTAAAGGAGTTATATTATTGTAATCTTCTGTTTTGCTGTCTTCCTGGAGCTTTTTAGACATTTTCCTATTACAGTAAATAGCTCCCAGTATCAGCGTGAGTGGTTTGGTGATTTATCAGGAATGCTCTGCCGTGCTGTGTAAACATTTCACTTCATTGGTTTCACTTGCGCCTTTTCTAGTTTGTTGAGGAATAATGCTTTCCTCTCTGTTATTCATTACAGAAACAGTTAGAGAAGCGATGGCAGAAGTAACAGTTTTTTTTCCTTTTTGTTGTATCTTGTCGCACTGCAAGATTGTAATTTGTAACGACTGCTGTCATTAGGTGCACAATGTGCTCAATTACTTCGCAGAAGCCATTCTACACATCACGATTGCAGCAACATAATTGTTTTGTTTTTTTACACCCTACTGCGATTTGTCGAAAGATGACACCGAGAACATAAGGTCTCGTTCATCGCCTATCACATTGTTTTTCTTTGGGTGACTGTGTAATTATGCAAGTGCGTGATCACCTATAAAACCCATTTTATTGATCTGACCCTGCCAGAATGAATTTGCCTTGCCGAGAAATGATTGATGTACTCAATTGCTGATTATGGACCTTCCACTAGGCCACTAGGAGATCACTAGCAATGAGTTTCCAGAACCCTTTGTGAGTCCAGGGTCCAATATGTCTTTTTGATCATATTCAGGCCTCCCCGGAGACGTGTGAGAAGAGTATGGTTTTCAATTTTCTCAGATTGCGCTCAGATAAAAATTGCGAAAAGCTAGCAGATTGCATTAAAATCAGAATGTTTTGTCGAAACCCTGAATAATTATTGTATTGTTGAAAGCACAATTAAATATTCAGTTTCTGAGAAAGATTAACTGATTCTATCAGAGAGCATAAGCATCTCTTTAGTTACTGCTGTTCTGGCTCCTCAGTGAGTTATGCTTTTGTCTCTGCATTGTTTATTATATAAACGCTTAATGAAAAGGCTGCAGATATAATTGCAATGCTTTTAATAGCTCTGCCCCACATTTAATTGCATCCTAAGATATTTGTAGCTGAAAAAAAATGTTCAAAATTTTAACCAGCTGCTTTAAAAATAAACATACAGTCCATGTACCGATAATGGTTGCGTTTAGTTAATAAGTATATGCCTTAAATATCCAGTATTAAGGATCGATTCCATTGTGAATACATATACGTGTTCATGATATAGATTCAGTAGGCTTTCAAAGCTCAGGAATAGTAAAGGTATAGCAATAGGATTCAACATTATTATAATAAGAGTGAACGTACTAAAATGTACCATGGTAAAATGTTCGCTCTCTTCTCTGAGAAATAACTCCAGCTGATGGTCTTCACCCTTTGGCAGCTGATGGAGGAGAAGTAGGTTTAACCCACTTGTCTTAGGAAGTAGGAGCTCCAGAGGTAAATGTTAGTAGGTAGAAATGATAACTTGATAGCGAAACCTCCCTCCCCCTCGCCATCGCCCTCATCCCCTTTAGCTCAACACAGGAGCCGACATTTTGAAAGCCAAGTAGTAAACGGATGAGTGAATGTGGATACAGGGCTCCTTCTGTTGTCATGGGGGGGTGTTTCTGAACTGCTTCCAGCACCCACCCAGAGGAAGTGACATACCTTATGGTGAACATCTAATCACACGGTAGGGTTCAGGCTCCAGATTCCTCTGACCTGATTGGTCAGCAAGAAGGCGCTCCAGGTCCTCTACCCCTGCCCCCACCACACCCACACCCTGCTTATTATCTCTCACTGCCAAGGCTTCACCTATATACCCCCCCCCCCAAACGTCATGGTTCCCCAATTCTGACTGCAAGGGTGTTGAATTAGTTGTCAAAATCTCCAATAAGATCAGAAATAGTGCTGAAACACTGACCCAGAATAAGGGCGTCTCTTGAATTACAACGTTATAACTTAAACCTATGACCTACTTCATGACCAAATTTTCACCTCTACAGCATGTCATATGAAACCTCACCGTACTTTGGTCTGTAACTGACTGCCCCTCTTTTCTAGTAGCTGCCGTCTTTGCATGGTTTCGTGAGCTTGGCTGAAAGGTATAATTAAAATACATATGTTAGAGGTCAATATAATAATGTTCTAAAATCATTCTTCTATGTAGCAATTTTAAAAATGAGTCTTGTGAAGAAATATATTTTTTTCTGTCTTGCGTTTAGATTTCTGAGATGAACATTATGGTTCAGTTTCATGAGTAAAATAGATTTCTTTCCAGTTTGGTTAATTCAAAGAGAATGTAATCGAATTACATTGCAGTGCAGAAATACTAAATGAAAAATATGTGAATCATCCTGTTAAATTGTGTTTATATAGTGCCTTTCATGGCGTGATTGCTTCAAGTTTTATCTTCATTTATTGTATTTTGCAAAATTTTTATTTCTCTCCTTGAGTTCTCTGTTCTTCCAGGTGTCGTATGTTAATTCAGTTCATAAGTACATAGTGTTTTACTATATACTGCTCAGTAGGAAGAATCGGTCAGTTTCCAAAATGTTGCTTCTTTGCTTTCAGGAAGCCAAGCTCCGTGAGCTGCTGGATGTGGGCAACCTGGTGGGGCGGATAGAGAACAAGATGCTGACCGTGGTGACGGGCCCAGATATGGTCAACATTAGCTACCTGAACTTCTTGGCCTTTCAGGAGGAAGTGGCAAAGGTATTAAAAATAGCTAGCTATACAGACAGATAGATATGAAGCTCATTGGTGCATAATTTTAAAAATTAATAGTTTAGAAATAATGTTTTGTCATGTAGATTCTGTAATTGATGCATATTACAGACTCAGTGTTGCTGAGATTAAGTGCCTTTAAAAAATGCTGCAAAGAGAATTAAACCCTGCTTTGGCTTTAAATTAATTTTTTTTAGGTTACCTGATATTGTCAGTAAAATTGACTGAATTGGAAATCACCATTGAAGACTTTTAAAATAATCGTGCAATTTCTGAGATTTACGTCAATTATGTCGTACTCTGCTTTCTCACTGTTCAGGAGTGGGCGGATGAGTTGTTTAGCCTGGCGACCAACCTGCTGGCACAGAACATGTCCAGGGAATCCTCCTTGGAGAAAGCGTGAGTAGACAGCCACCTACACCTCTGTAGACACACGGAGTAACAGCTGATCCACCCTGGTGGCCAACTTTGGCAAATAACCTGACAACAGTCTTAGAGATTTTCACACCAGTGGCCTGTACTACGAAGCAGGGTTATTGGCTTATCGGGGTAACTTGTCGGATTTAAGGTAGCACAGTTTAAATGGACTTCATATTCATTCACTTACATTTTGCCCAGACTACCTTAAATCCGACAAGTTACCCCTTAAGCCAGTAAACACGCTTCATAGTACAGGCCACAGTTCCCTAATTTTTATTTTCATTTTCTACACTTCAGAACATTTTCATCCAATACGGAGTTAAACTATGATTTTTTAAATTGAAAGCTTGTCTGTAAATTCCATGACATGCTTTTATTAATTTGATGAACACAGGTACACAAGACTCAAACTGCAACTCAACCCGGAAGGTCGCATCCCTGTGAAGAAGTAAGTCACATACGTCTTTAATGCTTAATGACTTTTCTTGTTTTAATACCAGGACCATTCATTTCTGAAAATTTTACTTAGTGAAAAAGTTTAATTTAAAATTAAATAAAAATTTACACATGAGTAATTTATCCAAACAATGATCTGAAGATACTGTAGTTCCAGTAGCTGTATTGTAACTGCATTTTGTTTCTTTGTAGCATCCATCGAATGTTTTCTGCGGACAGAAAGCGTGTAGAAACATCATTGGAGAGCTGCGGTCTCCCGTCTGGCAGAGTAAGCAATAAGTTCATTCCACTTGTGATTTGTTTTTGTACTGTATAAGTATTTTAAATATGTTTAAATATGGGTAGCACTGTTTCCTTACACCTCTAGGGGTCGGACATAATGTCAAAATATTGTGTCTGTAAGTCACCCATAGTGTGTGATTGTGTGTGTGCCCTAGGATGTTTCTGCTGTGGTATCCCCTAATTATAATGAGGGACCATGCTCCCCGGTTCACGTAGTGGGGGGAGTCTCTGGCACTGTTTTTTTGGGGGTCGTACCCATGTATTAGATTGTGAATAAGTATTTTCCCTCATAATTCTTTTGATTCAAGTGAACCTCATTCAATTAGCATTTCTTTCAGTCATCACACTACGTCCATGTTTAATGTGTTACTTGTTAATGAAAATTAATGCCACTGCTTCTTTTCTGGTGGCAGTCCCATCCATCCGATTAACTGCAAGAAGTCGGTAAAATGCAAAGCAGCAGCATTAAAACAAGTAGACATTTGTGTCGGAACTTTCAAAGATTATTTAAGAGTTTGTAATCCACTGTTCTACGACTAGAATGATTCCATTCCTCAAGAGGACTTCATCCCCGATGCATATAAAACGTTCTTGAGCAACATCTGTCCGCGGCCAGAGATCAACCAGATCTTTTCAGATCAGTAAGTCTTGCTAAATCAAAAGAAATATGTATTAGCAAAAGAAACAAAAGCTACTGGAAATTTACTAAATCTGCATTTATATTTCATGAAAGGTCCAATAGGAATACTCTATTTCTGTCTGGAAAGTAATATTGCAGTAATTATTAATAACTATGATCAGTAAATCAATGTTGACATAATACCATAGGGGTTTGACTGCACAACTATTTTTAACATAGACTGGAATTGAAAAGAGAGCCTCAGAACATTCCATGAAAGGCTCTTTCAGCGTAGTTCGGTAATACGTCAGTTTATAGGCTAAATATATCCACTCCAAATAAAATGAAACATATAAATAAAAATTCCCATCCTTTCTTGCATATGCCGTGTCTTTCATAATCTCCTTCAAGGGGAGCCAAGGGCCGACCATACCTGACTGTGGAGGAGATGATGGACTTCGTAAACAACAAACAGCGCGACCCCAGACTCAACGAGATCCTCTATCCACCACTGAAACCTGATCAAGTACAGCTGCTCATTGAGAAGTATGAAATGAACAGCAGCTTTGTCAAGAAAGGTCAGTGCCTGCATGACACTATTCTGTATTTACCCTTTTTTATTGGTTTTCACTATTGGACCCTTGCTGACAGGAGAGAAATAGAGTAAGCCTTCCATATTGCCATTTCCCCATCCGCGAATTGAACCAACCATGGATCAAAAATACTCTGGGGGGAAAAAAAACATCCAGAAAGTTCCAAAAAGCAAACTTTGATTTTGCCACGTGCCAAGCACTACGCTGAAAGTTTCATTTCGGTAGGTTATCAGAATTTTCAGTCCGAGATGGGAGTGTCTGAATAGTAACATGGCCTCAGTAATTTTTTCCCGCTCCTAGCATTCTGGTGTACCATATTGGTGGGGCTGAAAGTCAGAGATACTCTCCCTTCTCATTTACCCACACTGCTTTATTGTGCGAAGGACGCTGGTTAAAAGTCAATATACAACCCCGAGTCTTTAGAGTGAAGGCAGAAAAGCTGATTCTATTTACATTATCAGGTCATTTATTTGGCTGCTGTATTTTCCCTTGTTATTTGCATTGTATTAGGTAATATAAGTAATCTAGAGATGATTTAAAGTAAACAGGAGGATGTGCGTAGGTTATACGCGTCTAGATTACTTGAGCATCTGTGGATTTTGGTGTCTGTGAGGGTCCTTGAACTAATCCCCCAGGATACAGAGATTCAACTGTCCTTCATTATGTTTTGAAACATTCCAAAGTCCATGGACTCCAGTGTCTATGTACCTGAATATGTAGATTAGTAACACGACAGTCATACTCAAGAGTCTTGCATTCATTTTAAAGATTTATTTTATTCCTGTCATTAAAGGGTCACAAATCAAGGAATTAATGCATTAAGAGTCAAATAATAATAATAATCTAATATGTCTTTAAACTCTTTGTTTTATTTATCTTTCATTATAAAATTCTATGGTTCACGAGTTTTATTTGTCATGCATTTTTCACTGTATTTATATGTATTCATCTAGATTCTAGAATAACATAAATATAACCAAACAAAACACAACAAACTGAAGACAAAATGGCGGCAGTGTATTTCGGAATCTGTGTGAGTACAGAGCAGAAAACAATGGGCCTTTACTATTTATCGTTTTCAGTCTTACCACATCTCCAGAGATTAGGCGCTGTTTTCACGTCAGAAGCAGGAACTTATTCTTCTACTGAAAGCAGCAACCTTTTTGACGTGTACTGGAAAGACATTTTATTTTTTTCCTTGTACAGTTTTATCTGCATTGCAGGTAGCATGGAAAAACTGAATCAGCTCGAAAATGCTCAGCTTAGTTTTGAAGGCTAGAAGGCTATTTACCATGAGGGCCTAGTCACAATCAGGCAGTAGTGCTAATAAAAAGGAAAAAAGAAATTCACCAGGTATTTCAGAAGATAAAAGATCAGGTTCTACTAATTGCATAGCTGTTCTTTAGTCAAAAAAACGTTTTGTTGCAAAGATATTTATACAGAGTATGTTTGAATTAATTAAGTCTAAGTACGCGCCTTTTCCATATTATCCACAGAAAATTCCACTGTAAAAAAAAGCCAATTGGTTTTTCAGAGTTCCTAGGAGGAAAAGGCTGCTATAATTATTATCAATTGGACAATGGGATTTTTCACCAGGGGATTTCCACTGGGCGCTTAGCACCATTAGTCTAGTTCCTGTGAGCAATGTATTGATCTTCCAATAAAAAGTACATTTGTGCCTTGTCTGCGGGATTTTTTCAGTATGAAATATTCAGCGAGTGAAAGAGAATTAGAATTTGAATTTACTGGAAAAGAATATTCTGTGTTTGTTTTGCCATTAATATTACGGTGCGCAGATATTTCTTGTTGCATATTTTGATTCGTTAAATCAATGGACTGGAAACTCTACTCTTTTGAACTTCTAGCAATACAGTTCCAAGACAAGAACTTGATTTATATTCATGACTTTTTTAAAGCCTGTTGTTGATCGTTGTTGCTGTTAATATAGGACAGATTTCTGTGGAGGGGTTTGCTGCATATCTTGTGGCTGAAGAAAATGGTGTCATCCCTCCCGAGAAGCTGGACCAGAGTGAAGACATGACCTTTCCTCTCTCGCACTACCTTATCAACTCCTCACACAACACTTATCTGTCAGGTCAGTCCACCGCCGATGGATGCAAAGAAGTTAAATGTGACTGTGGCGGTTAAAAGACAGGATGCCTCACTGTCGTCCGTGTTTCTATGTGAAGCATTTGTCAGACAGTATCAAAAATCCGACGTGAAGGAAAACATTCAGTCAACAAATTCATTTCACAAATTGAACAGAAATCAAGTGGATGGGAGGATGCATTTGGATTGCAGTATATAAATGATAGATATTCTACACCACATTTATTAGAGCTGGACAATGCAGGAGATTGTTATGAACACATTTGTGACAAATGCTGCTGTTCATATAGTGGAGTACTTGGTATGAAAAGCGTGTAATCAGTGCCACTATAGTTGATTTCCACTTGAAACAAACATTTTGTAGCAACAAATATAAACACAGAAGATAGAAAATATATGTATGATTCAAACCTATGAATGCAGTATTCATACAGAGAACACATAAATTCTTGGATTATCTGATCCACAGTGATTTTAATATCTTGTGCTTTCGTGGTTTTTTTAAATAATTCACTGGACAACTTTCACTAAAGATTCCTTCTGCGGAGTTGAACCACCCTTATTCTATAGTCACCCTATAGTCTCTCGTTGAGGTTGTCTTGGTTTTAGGCTCTACATCGTGCAGAGCAAATTCATTTCATTTACACAGTTAGAGCATTGTTTCTCAACTGGTGGGCCTTCTTTGAAGTACATGTGCGTCTGGTGACAGTGCATGCCACAAGCCAGCCATTATCGTAATTTGCAAATTAAAAAAAACATGGATCGTAAGCCTAAACCAGTTGAGAACCACTAACCTAGAGTTAAAGTTTGGAGGTGCCAGTGAAAAGTGTGTGATGAGGCATGCCTGAACGCCTCCGCAGCTGGCCAGCTGGCTGGGAACTCCTCGGTGGAAATGTACAGGCAGGTCCTACTGTCCGGCTGTCGCTGCGTGGAGCTGGACTGCTGGAAGGGTCGAACAGCTGAAGAGGAGCCCGTCATTACACATGGCTTCACCATGACCTCAGAAATCTCCTTTAAGGTGAATCGGAGGCTCAGGTCACGACCCCATGCACTCGGGCGAGGTCAAGCGTGGATAGGCTCTTAGAAGTCAATGCAAAGTCAATGTGAAGTCAAGGCATGTCTTTCTTGTTTAATGAGGTCCTTGTTATGGCAGTAATTGTGATTTTGGCTGACAGACCTCTGCCTTTTCCAAATTAAAGTTTCAGTTCAGATGCTGTTCACAGTTACATTATATTCAACCCGTCATTGCATTCTGGTCTGTTTCATTATATTCTGCTCGAATACTGTTTGTCGTCATCCTTTTCATTTTAGCAATTTGCTGTCTGTTGAAATGTAGCGTGAATTTTGTTTGAGGTCCTCAGCTTAATTTATTTTGGTTTTCAAATGTGAATACAAATAGATTTTTAATTACCGATAGGGAAAGAGCAGCCTGCAGTGGTAGGTGTCTAATTAGTCAGTTTCCCATTAGAGAAAAAGAAGCGATGATCTGATATAATGAATTGCATGAGACATCAGCAGCATCAGAAAATTTACAAGGGGCAAGAAATCTGTGTCAGCCATTTATTTATCGCCGTATTGCTATAAATGATAATCTGCCATTGTTTATTTTAAAGCTGTTGAGTCATAATATCACAGTTTTTTCCTTTAGGTATGTAACAGGGTTAATAAATATGAAGACAATGTTGTTCTTCTATTAAGGATTCAAAGTAAATGAAGTTACATCACTCAAGTCCTTTTTATTATTTTTTTTATAGGAAGTGATTGAGGCCATCGCTGAATGTGCATTCAAAACCTCCCCGTTTCCTGTAATATTGTCTTTCGAAAACCACGTGGATTCGTAAGTCTCCAACCGACACTTCCACAGTAACTTGGAGTATTAGCTGGAAGCTAACTTAAACATGGACGGAATGAGAGTATTAGCTGGAAGATAAGTAAAACATGGACGGAATGGGAATATTAGCTGGAAGCTAACTTAAACATGGACGGAATGAGAGTATTAGCTGGAAGCTAACTAAAACATGGACGGAATGGTAATATTAGCTGGAAGGTAACTTAAGCATGGATGGCATGGGAATATTAGCTGGAAGCTAACTAAAACATGGATGGAATGGTAATATTAGCTGGAAGCTGACTTAAACATGGACGGAATGAGAGTATTAGCTGGAAGCTAACTTAAACATAAACCGTATGGGGCAGAGAGGTCACACTTGGGTAATGATTCAGTAATGATTTATTCATTCTTGACATAATTGTATCGCTGTGAGTTGCTCACTGGTTAGCACTGCTGTCTCAGACTGGAGAGTTCAAATCCCATCTCTGCTCTGCGTGTGGAGTTTACAAGTTCTCTCTGTGACGTGTGGGCTTCTTCTGGGTAGTCCAATTCCCTCCCACAGTCCAAAAACATGCAGTTAGCGTAATTGTACCCTTGCTTTGTCCCCAGTGCTGCCGTTCTCCAAACCCTCAACACCTCTGTCCAGGTTAAGTGGTTTGAAGATGGATAGGCTTGGATGGAGGGTAGTACTGCATAATGAAGCATTGCGTGTGCTCTACCGGCTTTCCTGCTCTACCGGCTTTCCTGCTCTACCACTGGGTGGCGCATAAATAAATACATTCCATTGACACATGCCTTTTATCGTGTTATATTTTCAATGATTATATTCCTTGACCATCAAATAAATGAGAGGTTGAAGTCACATTGTCAGTATTCTGTCTCATTTTACTGAATTAGCTCTTTTTTTATTCCAAAGCACTGAAACTCAAAATATAATTATTTTAAAGTGGCGTTGTTCATGTTAGAAAGTATTCTTAAGGAGAAGTCTGCTGTTTGCTAAAATTTTCAGTGCCCACATGATACTATCTCATAGAACCAACCTTGGCAGCAGTACTGTACCTGCTTAAAACCTATTGGTATAAATAGGTGCCAGCCTTGTTTAGGTGACACTTACAGTATGCACACCAGTGCCAGAGAGTCTCAGTCAGACTGACACCAGGACATAAGGATGGATGGATGGATGGATGAATTGCCAGGACATTCCTCGTTTTGTCCTTTAGCCACAGCAACGGCCCTTGAGTTGGGATTTGTGCTGCTCAAAAATTAACTCTACAAACCATGCTTTACTAAACATTAATTGAGCCTACATTTCCATATCACCAACCTTAGCTCTCTGTTCTCTTTACACAGTACTTTTCACTTACCTCCAGTAAATATTCATCTAGGAAAATGAATATAGATATGTATTGGATACTTAATAAGCAGTTATAGATTAACTAAAACAAATGACTATTTACAACTTAATTCCTTTTTCACAGCTATTAACCAGATTTGTTCTACTGAGTCACTTAGTATGTTTACATCTTGTGCTATTTAAAAAATAAGCTTTTCAAGTAAAAAAGACAGGGATGCAAAGGGTGTGACACTAATAATGTATTTGAGGCTACTGTTGTCTGTTTGCAGTTTTCCACGAGAATAGCGATCTTTTTCTCTGTCTGCAGGCATTAATTTATTTGGTATACTGGTTTTCCTCCTCAAACCTGAAGTAGGTACTGTAGACCAAACTTTTTGCGTTCCACAGTTTTATAAACTGGCTACTCTGCACTTTCCCTGAGAAAATATACAATTATTCATGCTATGGTGTCTTCCACGTCAGTCTGCAGAAAGTACCACAGGGATTCAGAATACATGTGCTGTTTGCAGGAGTATTACATTAATAGCATGTTTCTTTTCTGCCAATCTTTGTTGCTGGCATGATCAATGCAGCCTTGATACAGTGATGGAGGGTGTAGTCTGTTGTTCCCTGGGAAACCTTCATTGTGACGTTCCTGAAGATATATATCATTTATTTCAAACATTCTTCACAATTACTTTACTTGTCTATAAAAATAAATTTTGATGCATTCAGCAAACATTTTTCAGCAGAATATTACTGCCCTGCCAAGTTTAAATCATGCCTGCATCCCGCTTTATTATTTGATATTTTTATTTGTATGCTTTCATGGCTATATGAGGCAAATTATGTTTTTGTTTATGTAACTTTTTAGAAAAAAAATTCATCAGTCATTCTTTGAAAATTTTCATCTACTCAAAACAAGAAACAAATTCACTTATTTAACAAAGTAAATTAACTTAGATGCCTATTCCTACTGAAGAAATTGTTAGGACACCCTATGCCCTAATAGGTAGTATGAACTTGCTAGGACAGCCTGCCCTGACCATGTTGGCAGTTGTTTTAAATGTTCTCCCCTTGTAAATTATTTTCCAGACAGTGGAATGGCTGATTCCAAACTCTCTTGAGATCTTTTTATATCCTTCCCAGACTCATATGCATCTAATATCTTCTTTCTGAAGGCCTCAGAGAGCTCTTTGGGTCTCACCATCGTAATACCACTCGCTTCAACAGTCAAGAGCAAACTAAATGTCTGTGGTTTAAATAAGACAGGCTCCACCAAAAAGCTCTTTAACGATGTTCTAATCATTTTCACCTGATATGGTGCACCTGAATCTAATTCTAGGCATTTTAAATAGTAATAGGTGTGAGGGTGTTTTAACTATTTCCTCAGTAGGAATAGGCATCATAGTTAATTTCTTCTCTTAAATAAGTGAATTTGTTTCTTATTTTTGCATACATGATACAATTACATCACTTTTACCTTCAGATATAGTTTGAAAGAAGATTTAATATTGATATGTTGATATTCCTTAATAAAGAACTAAATATTAAATGAGGTGTCCTATTTTTTTTCACATGACTGTACATATCCAGTTAATGTCAGTTTGTCGTCACTTTTCCTGGGAGCACAGGGCCTAAAGTTGGTGTGTAATGTAGGGCACTCATTTATCTTTGGTAATTTCTCTGTGGCTGGATTATAATGTGTAAAATCTTAAAAGAAGACCTCATTTAATCTTTAATTTCACCTCGCCCTGGTATTCTGGGGCTTTCCATTGCAGTTTTTAATACAGGTTACAGACAGCTCAACATTCTGTACTGTCACTCTGTGAAATATGAACCCTTGTCCCCATCCCCAATTTTGACTCCAATTTAGTAATTTTCAGTGCAGTGCCCCATTTATAGTAGCTGTCCCAGTGCCTCAGAGACCTTCCCAGAATACCTTGCAAGTGGTGTTGGTGCTTCTTTGATCAGATCTGATTCTTTGATTACAAACGAACAAACAGGCAAAGAAACCTTATTTCTCTGGAAAGAAAAGAATATGCACTACTATTGAAACCGTACTGAATATACCCGAGTAGTGCCTATTGTATAGTCTGTCATTTGTCTCAGATGGCCGTGCATAAGAATTTTAGCCGTTGGTAAATAACCAGAGCCTTGAAGTAATACCTTCAAAAAGTCCCAGAGCTTCAGGAATGCTAACAGCGAGGGACGGTGATGGACTGGCATCCAGTCCAGGGTGTCCCCTGCCTTGTGCATGCTTACAATAATCATTTTAACTAATTACCATTTTCTCTCTTCTATTAAAAATGTGCATCATTTTCTACTTTGTAGAGGTAACCAACATAATAGCTCTCTTTTTAGTACAATGGACCAGAAATGAACATACTAAAAGTTCCATATCCTTCCATCATCCTTCCGATCATCCATCCATCCTTAATAATTGCTTATTCAGTTTTTCAGGGCAATTCAGAGACACCTAAATGCATGCTTTGGACTGCGGGAGGAAAATAAGTACCCAGATAAGTCATCTTTACGCTCCTGCTTCGCCCCCAAACAAGTCCTTGCGTTGCCGCAAAAATTAATCAAACCATTTTGCATTGAAATAGAATGATTTTTTGCTTCCTGGTGGCTTCTGAAGTTAATTCATGCCATTTCAGCAGTTCTCAAGCCTAATCCTTACTAGAATAAATCACACAGTGCAATTTCATGTTAAACTGAACTTGGGGGGGTTTATTAGAATGACACAAAATGACCTGTGTGCACTCAGCACATACATAATGAATGTGTAATTCTTTGTAGGTTTTTTTGACAATTTGGTTAAGGTTGCAAAATATGCTGATTCTCAATGCATCTGTGTGTGGATGTGTCCTGCACAACAGCCCGAAGCAGCAAGCCAAGATGGCAGAATACTGCAGATCGATATTTGGTGATGCACTGCTGATCGAGCCTCTGGAGAAATACCCTGTAAGTAAAATCTGCCATTGCTCCTTTTCAGATTGCATGTGCATGTGAGATCGCAGCCCAAAGTGTGCAAGTCACTGATGTTTCTTAAGGATGAATCAGAATCTGGCCCCCTTTTTTGGACCATGTTTGATATATATGAGTGATATCTTAGTTGCTATGTTCCTTCAATCTCATCCTGCTTTTGATAAACATACCTTTGAGTTCATAACAATCTGTGTTACTCGTCCTACTCTTATTTTTCTTCTATTGCCTGTTAACCTATGGCACAATAATTGTGCAAGAGAAGAGTGTAATTGCACACAACAGCTTTGAGTGTGTGCCTTTATATCACTGGGTGTGGCACAGAGGCTCAATGGATAGCGCTATTAAATCCTTTCTCTACTCTGAATCCCGCTTGCAGTGTCTCAGGAGCCGTGACACAGTAGTTACACCGAGGGTAGCTCAGAGCATGGCTGCAATAAGCCACAATATGTTCCCCAGTCTCCATATTGGAGCAACACCGTCCCCCCCCTTCCTCTCCCCCTATTGCTAGTCTGGTTCCAAGATGAGCAGTCTCTGAGCATCAGGGTATTTCAGGGCAAGATCTTTAGTATAAGTGCAGCCTGGAGTCGGGAAAATGAAGTGGGTCATTTGTTTTCTCACTTGTCACCACTTATCAGTCAGTGCATCAGGTTAGCAATGGTGGTGAAATGAAGTGTAATATACTGTTAACCCAAGGAAGCTGTATAACTTGGTTGACATCATAGGGGACCAGCCATTCCTTGACTGCAGTCACCTTTGCCAGGGTGGTTGCCATGCCAATGATGTTCACCACAGGGCCTAGAAAGAGTGTTTCACAGTGTAGCAAACTACAGTCCCTGGAGTTGAGGCAGATGCTAACTTGGTGGATAGTGCCAAGGACTTCCCGATGGTTGAGCAGAGCCCCCACTTAATTCGTGCGCCAGTAGATCATCAAGGTCCACAACGCAGCAGCTCTGAATAATGGTGATCACCACCCTCCCCCTGAAGCAGTCGAAGGTAGGAGGATGTTGCAAAGTCCAAGAGGCATCACCCAGAACAGCCAAAGGCCTTGGGGATTGGTGAAGGCAACTTTGGGCTTTTATTCTGGGGCCAGCAGCACCTACCAATATGTGCTATGGAGATTGAGGGAACCGAACCAGCAGTCAAACCAGGGGAGGCCTAGCTAGGTGTAGTGCAGGTTCCTCCCTCTCTGCACCACCAATTGGCCAGCTGATCCTTCCAAAGTATCACTCCAGCACCATAGTAAGGGCTGAGTATCCCACTGCTCTGCTGGGTCAGATCACAGAGGGTCAAATGTGCTATATTTCAGAAGCTTGAGAGTAGTATTCCGGGAGCCCTCGTGGAGCCGCACATAGACTTAGGTGGCCAACCATCTGCATATGTGACAGGAAGCGGTGCCATCATGTTCAACAATGATGTGTCATTCCATGGCGCAGTGGACTGACTTGTCACTACTGACCCTGTCTTCAATTCCCACAAAATGGGTTTGACCCATTTTGGCCTGGCAATCCTGGCAGTCCTGGTGCATCAGGGATAGCTGGTGTTGCAATACTCCACACACTCCAACTTTCATGGGTAGCAGAGGGACTGGAGATGTTGTCCTTTGTTGTGCCTCTCAGATCCCCTGCAAGCTAGTCCCATTGGGATATTCCAGGGAAGCACGATGCTCAAAACCTCCATCCATTCTTCAGTTAGTCAGCTCAGGGAAATAGCGGAGGATTCATAATTTGTCCAGTGCCTTATACCCCAAGTCTTACAAGGTTGGTCTTCCTACAGCTGCCTGCGGAGCTCATCCACTTCTACAACCAATCTACAATCCTTCTTTTGACACTTCTGTAGAGGGTTGCAGGTCTATATCAAGATCCTCAAAGACATAGACAGCTTTTTTTTTTACTTGATTGTGAACAACAGGAAAGATCACCAGCGACTGCATGGTGATGGTCACCAATAAACACAACAGGAAAGGTAATCAAATAATGTAACGTCACACATAATAGGCAACAAAAAATGAACAAGAAAAACAAAAACTCCCCTACACAGAACATTACATCATGTTAACTTCATATCTCAACAGCACAAAATGAATCATTTTAGGTTAGAAAGTACATGTACTGAAGGTAAATAAAAAGGTAAGTTTATCGTTGGGACCTGCAACGATCAGAGCAAATAAATGTGTGTTTAGGATTTAGGATTACTGCATGAGTTACTGGCTTGGCCTTGCATTGAACTGGGATTTTTGTAATTGAAAGAGAGAATATTGTGTTGGTTCTGCTGTGGTCTGTCATTGAAATTTTGAAGAACCTCTAAGATACAGGTTTTGAATGACCTCTTTGTGACATGTACCAATTTTTTTATTAAAAAACTGACACCTTCAGACAAGTAGGGCAACATGGTAGCTCAGTGGTTGGGGATTTAACTTTCTACCTCCAAGGTTAGTTGGGTGAATTTCATCCACTTTTTTGTATATTTGAAGTTTGTTTGCTTTTCCCATGTTGGGCAAGTTTGCTCCCAGTACTTGGGTTTCCTCCTGCAGTTTACAGAAATGCAATTGGATGAACCAGTGCTTCTAAGTTGTTTATAGTGTGTGATAGTGTTTTTGTGTGTGTCCACCTTGTGATGGATTGGCATCCTGTCTAGGGTATGCCCCTTTTTGTGTCCAGTTCTGCCTGGGATAAGCTCCAAGACCCCCAATGACAAGGTTACGTGGTTGCAAGATGGATGGATTATAACTAAGGGAGCGAGCCGTTTATGTGAATTTAAAGACACACTGATTAGCTTCTCGGTGTGTTGTTCCCAGCTGGAGTCTGGCACTCCCTTGCCGAGTCCGCAGGAGCTGATGGGGAAGATCCTCATCAAGAACAAGAAGTCGCACAAGCCCTCTGACGCTAGCGCAAAGAAGAAGCTGGCCGAGCAGGCCTCCAACGCATGCAGTGACAGCCCTGGCGTGTTTGAACCCTCGTCTCCAAGCGCGGGTGGGAATCTCCTGTGCATTGTGATGCAAACGTTGAATGTTGACTGCAAAAATAAAATGTTTAAATACAAACTCGTGTGGGTTTGGAAGAAGTTATGCATAACTCTTTTAGTAGTACTGGAAGTATGTGTAGTACTAGTAGGAGTTGCAGAAACCCTAAGTAGTATTATACTAGTAATTGCAGTGGTTGTATGAATGGTAGAAATAGTGTAGAGAACTGGAAGCTCTTACAGTGGTAGTTGGTATTCTTTGTTACGGTTACTTAGGGTTATATTAGTAGTTGCATTAAGATTAGTTGGTAATTATTAAATAACGTACAGTGCACAGTGGCTCAGTGGGTAGCATTTTGGCTGAACAGCTCCAGGGATAAGGTCAGGGTTAGGGTTAGAAAGATTTTGCCGTATTCATCCATAAAAGGTGTTTTTATGATCGTTCTAACACCCGGTGTAACAGGAAACAACAGTTTATCTCGATTTCATAGCATATTCGATACTTTCCAACAGATTGTTGTGTTACCATTTGTCCCCAGATTAGCCTTAGCCAGCTGAAGCTAGGGTTAGGGTTAGAAAGGTTGTAGCTTTTACAGACATCTAAAGGTGTTTTTAATGTTGGTTTTGTGCCACTGTATCTTAACTGGGTTTGATAACATTTCTCATAGTTTTCAGGAGCCTGTTGTGTCCGAAAATTAGGGTTATACAAACAACAGCTAGGGGTAGGGCTAGAAAGGTTATAGCTCTGGAACTTTCGTTTGTTATGAAAGTTTTTCTGAACAGATTAGATTTTTGAATTTTTTTGACACTGTTAAAAGCTATTGACCATCATCTTGTATGTATGTTGCACCGTTTTGAGACTGTGCCATGATTATCTGCTCGTCACCTAGAGCGCACTTTTCTGATGACACTGTTTGGATTGCCTGTGTGTGTGCGTGGGTGTGTGTGTGTGTGTGTACCTACCTTAGACATACTTCCAGCCAACTGGATCAAGGAAATTAGTGGTCTTTTTAATGTGTTTGCGGAATTATTAGCACAATTATCACACCAAAGATCTGCAACATGGTCCCTGGTTTCAAGTCCCTGGGCCTCGACTTTGGACTTTTGAAGTTCCTGGCCACTTTTGTGTGTCGCTTTCACAATGTACAACAGGAACTGGAACCTTTATGCTAAATAAATAAGGGAGATGCAAAAAACTCATAGGGTGAACTTCACACATACTTCAATACTACACCGCCACCCCAAAACAATGAAGGATGAATAAATTATTTTGTTAGTTATTTGTTAGTTATGGCAGGTGATCGTGATCAAAATGGGACACAGCCTTTTATTTCTATTTTATTCATACAACCAAAGACATGTTTATATTTCCTTATTAAATCTGGCCAGCAGCTCGATCTTTTGGTTCACAGAATTAAAAGATTATGTCGTGTATTCTGCACTTCCACGTAACTTCCAAGTTAGGGGCGGTGCTTATGATCAACCAATCAGCAAGCTATTGCTATAAGCGCCTCCTCAGTAGTTCGCATTTGAACGAAAAGTACCGAGTCTGGAGTAGATACTAAAAGAGAGGGTTCCGGAACTGCCTCCGAGGAATGACAGTTGGGCCGAGTTCCTGCGGTGTGAACACGACAAAGGTTCCCGGTTCTGGAAAAAGGCTCTGGATCCTGAAAAAAGGTGGTGGTGTGGTGTGAAAGCACCTCAATTTGGACCACTGACATTCAGAAATATACCTTAAAATGATTGGGATAATTCCATCATTTTTGTATTAGGAGGTGAAATTCACCCTGTTCTTGATGGTTTCCCAGGATTGGATGGACCCAGTATTTTCTCTTTTTTTCCTGCTCAGATGAAGTGAAAGGGCCACAAAATCATCCTCACTGCTTGATGACTTTATTGTGCTTCATATTGCAAATTTTTGCAATTTTTGAATAATGAAACGTATCGGATTCAGTGTGCAAGATTTCTGTGTATAACGATTTTTATCAGATGACAGATCAAAAAAACACATATAAAAATCCGGACTTGGTGTGCAAAGGCCTTTAGTCCCCAAATTATAGTTAGGTGAGTGGGTGATTGTGTATTGTGTGTGACTGCATGTGGAGTCTTTTTGGGGCATTTTATAAAAATCATAAGCAGTCCTGTGCCCTGCGATGGGCTGGCCCCCCATCCTGGGTTGTTCCCCGCCTCGTGCCCATAGTTTCCGGGATAGGCTCCGGACTCCCCGCGACCCACTGGGATAAGCGGTTTGGACAATGGATGGATGGTTAAGTAGTCCTGTATTTCCATTTCATGGTTTCTGTTCATACAGTATAATGTGGTGAGAAAATCACCGGAAATGATACAATAATAAATGGAAGCCAAAAGAAAGAAGAGTAAACTTAAGGGAACCTTTTTCCTAATTATTTTATCTCGAGGTATCGAGGTATAATTATGCATGTTATTTAAAATAGTTTTTACATTGCTGTCATTGTTTTGGGGCAACAAATGGTACTGAGGTTGCACAGAGAATTGTTTTATAGTACATGAACAGCTAAAGATTAGATTTCAAATACAATTCCTCGTATATCATTATTACATCTACATATCTACATTTCAGGTGCTTCTCAGACAACATGGAACTTTATACCACAGTGCCATCTAGTGGTGGAATTTTCCATTCGCGCAATAAAATGTGCTTTCATTAGCTTAAATTACAAAAATAACATCTTATCTTACTGTTACTTTTTGCGTTCACTGAACAAAATATGTATCCAAAGTGAAGGAATATACAACGATTCCTTTGTGTCTACAGTCAAACAGGTGATATTCTATATCCCCCTCAAATAGAGCCATTTCATAAATTATGAATGAGATCAATCTCTCAAGAGAATAAGGAAACGGACTTTATTGAGCTGAATAGATAAGATGCACTGGCTCAGATGTCGCGTGGCAGATATCACAGGAGGATAACATTTTTAAAACTTAATTAAAAGAATATTATGACTGAAGAATATCCTCTTCAGATTCCATATTAGTAGACATTATCTTTTGAAATAGTATGTTATGTTATAATAACTTTTTAATTATCAAAGAAGTAAATGCAATTCTATGTATTTTAATATTTAAATTCAAAGCTTAGAAAGACATTGTGTGATTTTTTTTTAGTAGTTATATAGTCTGAAAAATAATATTTATATTTTGACTTTTCATTCCAGGTGACGTAGAGGCAGAAAGTGATGAGGATGATGATGATGACGAAGATTGTAAGAAATCAATGGATGAGGTATGGAATATTTATATGATAAATAAAAAAACAGACAAGTACAACTACAACAACATTTAGTTGATTGTTCACAATATCGTTTTTTTATTTGTGCAATCGTTAATATGTTTGTCATGTCATTAACTAGGTGTAATAAATTTGCTACTGTTGTAATGGGTCATTTAGCTGAGATGCTTTATTGCTGATTGATTTTTGCTGCGTGGAACCAACAATCAACCTAAATGTTTGTCTGTGACGTGCAGGGAACGGCAGGAAGGGAGGCCGTAGCCACAGAGGAAATGTCCACCTTGGTGAATTACATCCAGCCCACCAAGTTTCACTCCTTTGAGGTTTCCAAAAGTGAGTCACACATAGATCCAAACATCTCCAAGCACTAGTCTCTCTTTCTTGTTGGTCTTTTATGGAAGAACTAATATTCCACTGTTGCATTATTTTTTTCTTTGCAGAAAGTAACCGTAGTTATCAAATGTCTTCGTTTGTGGAGACGAAAGCCCTGGAACAGCTCACAAAGACCCCAGTGGAGTTTGTTGAGTATCCTTCAGTATGAAGAGTTTGACTTCATTTCACTTTAGTTCAGAAACGATTAAAAAAGTCAAAACGTTCTCACACAATAGTTATTTCATAATTACAGTAATATAGCATTTTATTGTGATATTTAATCATCAGGCACAGTTATTGTCTCTTCAATTTTCTGTGTCTTTTTATTGTTCTCTTGCATCACTATTTTCATAATGTCCAGCATTTTACCACTGATCAGTGTTTTTCATTGTTCATTAAAATCCCTTCGTTTCAATTTATAACTACAAATAAGCCATAAAATGCCGATCCTTTGATCATTGCTGCTTGCAAAGAAAGGCAGGCTTTTTGTGGAATTGTCTCCTGGATAAACTATCCTGTTAATTTAGGTTTCAAAACGGTTCACTTGCATGCACTATGAATACAATGGAATAGACACAATTTTGAGTCACACTGAAACACACGAAGGGGGCATTACAATAAAGGCGTCAAGTACAGTGCATTCATACTCTGCCTTAATTGCTGATTGGAATTCAATCGTATATGCTGTTTTTCCCCAAAATCACATGCAACAATATACATTTTTTATTTTGGTGTGAAAGACTGCCATTTATTAGCTGTAATTAAACATAAATTTGAAGAGTATTTGTGACATACATCAGCACGCGTATATCATTGGAACTGAAGAGACTGGAGCACAGTCTTTTTGTTCTTTGATATATTTTGAATCTTTTTCAAGAATATTGCTGTCAACACTAATCATTCTACTAATAATGATAAACGTGTCCCGCATTCTCCTTGACTTGAATTCAGATATAACAAACTCCAGCTTAGCCGTATCTATCCTAAGGGGACACGTGTGGACTCTTCCAACTACATGCCTCAAGTATTCTGGAACGCAGGCTGTCAGTTAGTGGCTTTGAACTTCCAGACTATAGGTAAGACAGTACTACTTGTCTTTCTAGGGGTGCTCTGTTGCCGTCATCTTGAAAATAGATTTGGGGTTGACAGTTGTCACAGTACAGGATGCGCTTCGAGAAGGTTAAAATGAATTGCCAGTTATGTGGCAGCAGATGGTGTAGTGGGAAGCCAATGAGGTCGCAAATTGAAAATAAAATGCTCGAGAGAACAGTGTGGATTTAAAATAAACTTCCTTGGGGTGTGCTGAGGGCTTCTGGCATCAGGGTTGGACAATGCTCTACCCATGGTTCTTGCATATTCAAATGAGCAGGACTGACTGATAGACCTCCTCTTCTTATGGTCTTCGATGGCCTTATGTCCCTCTGCAGGGGCATTGCTAGATATCCTGCCCCCTCCGACAAAATATCACACACCCCCTTGCCTCCACAACCTCCCCCCCGAGCATTTCGATAAATCCATTCATTAGCGGGGAAGTAGTTGGTTAAATCTGTTACATTCAAACTCAGATGTTTGACGTTTATGATACGGATAGTGTGTTACTTCTTGATTTAAATAGTTAAAACTTACATTATATGATTTTACATATTCGAGAGCCCCTGTAAAGCGCTGGGCCCCCTGAACCTGCCAGGGTATCCGTACCCCCGCTGTGACCCTGTCTCCCTGTATGTGTAACAATAGGTAACAGGTTCAACATCTATTAAAGGAAAGTGCTGAGATATTTTGAGTCTAAGATGCTGAAATGTTAATCGTGATGTCACTCTTCTTCTGACTTCCTGTCTTTTGCGTTCAGACCTCCCCATGCAGCTGAACCTGGGCATGTACGAGTATAACGGGAAGAGTGGCTACCGGCTAAAGCCAGAGTTTATGAGGCGGCATGACAAACACTTTGACCCCTTCACTGAGACCACCGTGGATGGAATTGTAGCAAACACTTTGTCAGTCAAGGTGAATCAGAATATCTTCAGACTCAGGAAGTTCTCAGGCTATAATATATCAGAATATTGTTCATTCAACAACCATTTTTTATTTTATCCTGCCGAGTATCAGTAATTTATGTAGATGTCCTTGGGAAAATTTAACATGCATATATAACATAGCACTGATGTGTCATGCTGCCAGGGTTGAGGGTTTGAAGCATGAAGTTTACATGTTCTCCTTGCAGTACCCTGTACTTGTGGAAGATGGATGGATTACATACTGCAATCTGTATTTTTATATTTGCAATCTGTATGTTTGAGGACTTTAATAAATAGATATTTCAGAAAACATATTTATTTTCAATAGTTATTTATTGACACAAACAGCAAATGCTGCAACTGTTTATTACAAATATCCTGTCATATAATTTTAACTAATCATTTTAAAAAAGTAAAATGTTGCTCTTCCGTATATCCACAGATTATATCTGGGCAGTTTTTGACTGATAAGAAAGTCGGCACGTATGCGGAAATCGACATGTTTGGTCTGCCGGTGGATACCAGGAGGAAAGCGTTCAAAACCAAGACCTCGCAAGGGAATGCAGTCAACCCCGTGTGGGACGAAGAGCCTATAGTGTTTAAGAAGGTGAGACTGCTTTATTTTGTGTGCCATATTCTCTAAAGATTACGGTAATGGAATAATGGCGAATGTCATGCGTACATGTGACCTACATGTGACATTCTGTAGGTTGTCCTGCCCACTTTGTCCTCTCTGAGGATAGCGGTATTTGAGGAAGGTGGAAAGTTCATAGGCCATCGCATCATTCCTGTGTCCGCGATCCGACCAGGTAGCAAACCATATGGTCTTTGAGATACAATTATTACCTGCACAGATATTGCTGCACTACTAGACTGTATCTCTCTATATTCAGGTTATCGCTACATTGGCCTCAGGAATGAGAAGAACCAGAATTTGGTGCTGCCGGCTGTATTTGTCTACATCGAAGTCAAGGATTATGTGCCAGACACATTTGCCGGTAAGTTTTGGTATCCGAACATTCCCTGTTTGGTTTCACGATTGTGTTCATCCTCCTTCCAAACACTGAAGGCAGTTCTAGTTTTTAAATGTCCAGACTATCATTAGTATTGCAGCATTACGTTAAATTCTCATTTGAACGTTTTTTTTGTGCCCACCAAAGGCAATTTAAAAAATTCTTTATTTTTATTGTCCTGGCTGCCGTCACTCAGGGCCGAGCCCTGTGCTGATATTGGTGTCTTTATCCAGATGTCATCGAGGCATTGTCAAACCCAATCAGATATGTGAATTTAATGGAGCAGAGAGCGAAGCAGCTGGCGGCGTTGACTTTGGAGGAAGAGGAGGAGGATGTCAGCAAGGAGGTTCGATTACAGTACTTGAACTTAAATGATGAAGGCATTTTGATTTATTGCCTTACATATTTTGTGCGTACCTTTATTTTATTTATTTGTGCTCTTTAGCATTTTTGTAATCGTATTAATTGTTCATCGGGTGAAAGCTGGATGTCGTCAACACAGAGGCGTTTGTTTC
The DNA here is from genome assembly GCA_026781065.1 of Mormyrops boulengeri. Taxonomy (NCBI): domain Eukaryota; kingdom Metazoa; phylum Chordata; class Actinopteri; order Osteoglossiformes; family Mormyridae; genus Mormyrops; species Mormyrops boulengeri. Next base: position 19,019,375 of record JAODLD010000030.1, on the reverse strand, counting down.
TGTGTGGTGTTTATTTTTAGGCCGAGCCAGGGGCTGACCAGCCCCCCGAGCCAAAAAATGACCCCAAGCCAGTCACCTCAGAGAACGGTGTCACCCATGTAGCTAATGTCACCCCCAAAGCCGTATCGCACGTCACTCAGCCGGCGCCGCCAACAGGTACACTCTGACTATTGTTAAAAACAAACTATGAGTATCAGATTGAACATGATGTGGTCTCTTTCCCTAAGAAAAAAACAGATTTTTCAAACCAGGATTGTGTAAATATGAACGGTAAAATAAACAGAGCGCATGCCATATAAGGGTGTAATTTAATTGTAAAAAAATATATATATATTTAAAATGTTAAAATAAATATGGCGGTATAATCATGTGTTTTAGTGTCAGCTAAGCCTGCAGTGAAAACTGAAGACCTCATACAGAGTGTCCTCACAGGTAAGAGGAACTTATGATACAGGTCAGATAACAGCGCGGATAAACGTAACTTTGCCTTGACAGGTGCAGTTTTACTTAAAAAACAAGCAAGCAAGAGGCTTAAAATCGAATGAACTGGGCTTAATCAAATTTTGATGCAATATATGAAATTTACATAAATATATGTGTGTGTTTGTATTCCCAGTTACATTCAGCATCAACGTAAGTTTTTGTCATAAAACAAAAATATAACAAATTTTGAAACTGTATGTCAAAGTCATGCATAAATCTGCTTTGCAAATGGATGAGCAAGAAAACTATAAACATCATGGAGCCTGTTGCTGTATTAAATCTTAGCGTTCAGATGACAGACTATTAACAGGAAGTCAGCCGCAAAATAGGGCAGCAGTTTCATTATAATAATAATAATTATTATTATTATTGTTATCATTTTTATTACCAATAATAACAATAATGCCATTATTATTCTTATTATTATCATTATTATTGATAATAATAATGCATTCATTCATTAGTCTTTATTTTACCAGGCAAAGCATTAACAGTTTCTTATGTACGATGACAGCTGATCATCATCATAATATGTGTAACGTTTCAGAAGTGGAGCCCAAGACTCTGGAGGAGCTTAAGCAACAAAAAACGTATATCAGAGAGCAAAGAAAACACTATAAGGAGATGAAGGAGCTGGTGAAGAGGCATCATAAGAAAACCAGCGAGATGATCAAAGACCACACCATTAAATTCAACGAGTTCCAGAACGACTTCTCCCGAAGACGGGGCGCCCTCCAAAAATCTGCAAAAAAAGATGGTAAGAAAAGGTAGGTAAGTTTCTTCACAAAGTGTTGTTTTTCTTTTGTTTTTTGGTGGAGCGACGGTGGTGGCTCAGTGGGTTTGGCCTCTGTGCTCGTGATCAGAAGGTTGTCGGTTCTCGTCTCCTGATCTGTAGAGTGATGTCAGCGTTGTGCCGTTGAGCAAGGCCCTAAACCATTTAACTGCTCCAGAGATTAGCTGACCCAGCTTTGTACACCACTTTCAATAAAAAGTGTTAAACAAATTAAGGTTAATATATGACTGGAATGTCACTGAAGCTTGTGAGATTCATGTATTTTCCTATGGTATTGCTTTTTCAATTGGCATTGACTGGTTAGATTTCTGTGGCAGTGTGGCTTACACAGATTTGCCAGAGGGGTATATGGCACATAAGCTTTCTTTTCATATATGATTTTGTATGGCACACTCGCTACATTTTTATATCCAGATAAGTTTCATTCGTATTTATATAGGAACAGCCCCAGGCGGAGTAATCAGAAGTACTGTTTTGCTTATTGTAAGCTCTGGTACTATAGTTTTAGCCTCCGTGATGGCTGTTACTAATGGCGCCCCCCCCTTCCCCACGCCGTTCTCTCTCTGTGCCGCAGGTGCACGTCGCCGGGCTCTGACCAGGAGCCGTCCTCCATCGAGCGTGAGCTGTCAGCGCTGGATCAAGAGAGCGGTGAGAAGTCGGCCCAGCTGAAGGAACAGCAACAGCAGGAGCTGCTGAGTCTCCGGCAGGAGCAGTACTACAGCGAAAAGTACCAGAAGCGGGAACACATTAAGCAGGTAGCCATTACTCCAGAGACCATCTCCGCATGCCAGAAAACACGGACGCAAACCCAAATCTGAATCAAAACGTATACAAGCAAACGTCAAATGCAGCCGGAATTTTAGGCTAACATTCAGAAATCATTTGAGTCGTCTGCTTGATTTGATATCTTTTTCTGGTCCCTACATGTCATTTATTATGTTTTACAGCTCATGGAGAAACTAACCGTAGTGACAGAGGAGTGTCAAAGTAACCAACTAAAGAAACTGAAAGAGATGTGTGACAAGTAAGTGAGGATTAGGGTTTTGTTTTGATGCTGCTGAAAGAGGCAGACTCCTATGATTTTAATGTCACAAATGCAATTTAAGTATATACAGTATACATACCTGAAAACTACTCATTGATCTATATTATTGTTATAATTAAATTTTTAATTTTTAAAGGGAGAAAAAAGATTTGAAAAAGAGAATGGACAAAAAAAGACAGGAGAAGCTGAACGAAGCCAAGTCAAAAGACAAACACCTGACTGAAGAGTAAGTGAGATAATAATAATAATAATAATAATAATAATAATAATAATAAATGTTATTTATAGTGCACTTTACATTTTACAAAGAAAGTCTCAAAGTGCATACAGACAGTGAAAAAAAAACATTAAAAGCATCATTAAAATGATGCTCGGCGGGACAGATCTGAAGGGTTAGGCTTTTTCCAGAAATCCTTCTATCCATCCACCTAATTTTCTGTACCTGCTTGACCCGTCTTGGAAGCTACGGGCACAAGGCAGGGAACAACCCAGGATGAGGCGCCAACCCATCGCAGGGCACGCATATACACCATTCACTCCGACACGCACGCCTACGGCAGTTTGGTAACTCCGTTATGGAAGTGGATTTTTATCAGTTTGCAGCTATATCTGATGCAAATATCATTAAATACCGGATCAAAATGGCTCCCCTTCTCAGAGCGATGCTGTATTCAGAGCCTAATTGCTTTCACATGCTTTCACTTTTGCAGTGATGACTGAAGCTTTAGGCTGCTAAAGAAAATTTATTCTAAGGTTATCATGGATGGCTAGAACAATGTCGCTTTGCTTCCTAAATCTGTCATATTCCATACATTTGTTCAATTTCACCAGCAGCTCACTTAATTAGCTGTGTGTGATCAGATATATTTTCCCAATTAAGCAGTTTGGTTTCTGTCTTTCTAACTCTCTTTTATGTGTTTGGCAGAGAAAAACTGGAGATCAACAGATCCTACGTTAATGAGGTGGTGCAGCACATCAAACGGGTAAGTGGTCGAACAGCGGGTAAGTAAGTAATTACACAAAATTCAATTCAAAGGAGGCAGGAGCCGGGGTATAGCATTTGGATGTTAGATATATAAGGACTGAAATGAGTATGAGAGTTGCATTACAATTGAGATGATGTAGAGTGCAACAGTGTAAATAACAAAATAGGGGACAAGATTAGTAATACTGTACTTGGCATGAAAGTATAGACTGAGCACAAAGTACTGGGCAGAGTAAAGTGCACAACAAAAAATGCTGGAAAAGGCAAAGTGCATGACACAAATCACAGGACAGAGAAGTATTGGGCAGTGGGCACTGGGCAATTCGAGTACTATGAACAAAGTACAGATGTGAGCAGATGCAAGAGTACTTAACTGGTTTTGATATTGCATGGAACCATATTGTTATTCAGTAACTTTGGGGTGCACTACAGTGCATGGTGGATGAATAGTAACTTGTCATCTATAACCTTTACCAGTGGGCAATGGAATAAATGGACCATTGCTGGTGTCTATTAAAGATCATCATAGATATCTGCCAGTTGCAGGCCAATGAGTCACAGCAGGGATTTCTGATCAGCAGCTTAGCTGGTGACCTATGCTGTGAAGCCATAGTGCTCTCAGTGGAAATATACCAGGGGGACAGGTGGGCTCTCTTTAAACTCCTTAGGGAATACAAGCTCTGTTGCACCTTTTTGACCAGAGAGGGTGATCTGATAGACCATGTTCAGTCCTTGGTGATGAGAACACAATTACACCAGAATCCAGTTACAAACTCACACGTTCAGGCCCAGAATGTGGAGTTTGCAGACAACCTTGTTTGAAATTATGACATTGTTCATACTAGCATACTAGCATATCGAAGCGTGCTAAATATGAGGATACTAGCATACTAGCATATCGAAGCGTGCTAAATATGAGGATACTAGCATACTAGCATATCGAAGCATGCTAAACTGGAGGATACTAGCATAGAAAAGAAAGACAAGGAGCAGAAGACATGACAGGAGACCTGAGAATCACCAGAACAAAATAGCAACTAACTATTCAAATGTACTATTTCATCAAAATTTGCCAAGCAAATTTTTTATTTTTTTTTATAATCATGGTACTAGGACAGGTGAGTTTGGAGTGGCCACACTCTTTACGCTGTACCTTTAATTTAATGTAAAATAATGTTGTCCTCCGAAGAGGGTGGACAGGAAAAGAAAAAGCAGAAAAGTGATTTACAGTCATTTTGATTTGGAGATTAAGAAAGTTAGAATAATAATGGAGTATGAATATTTAAAGTATCTATGAGTATCTAGATCCTGTTTTAGGGCATATATCTAGGTTGCTGTTGAACTTATAGCTCAGGGCCATATGACTGTGAGCAGAAAACAGAATAAAAGGCATAGGAATCTATAAATAATTAACTTAAAGACACTTTTGGGAAGCTTTTGTATAGCCAGATATAGCCTAAATTCTTGGTTTAATGAATATGTATATATATGAGATTTACTATTACATTGTATGTAGAACACATTTTAATGGTCTGATTGGTTTTATTCTGCAGATGAACAACAGATATACCTACAATGTAAGAAAGAACACTTAAGTTGGATTGAATTAATTGTAACAGGAAGACTTTCTGTATTGAAACCAATTTAAGGCATAACATGTATATCTGATTAATTGCCACTTGCGACCTACTGCCTTTATTTCCAACTTATAGTTTAGCAGTTCTATAGTCTCCCATAGAGTTACTGTATATAGATTTGGGAGATCAGATATATTACTTGGTCTGAGAGATTATGTGTCAGCAGAATAGTGACTGTATTTAATGCTACGGTTGTGAATAAACCCTCCATGTGGCTGAGCAGGGACAAAGCCGGGCTATTTCAAACTCCATACCTGGACTACGACGATTCATCATTTACTCAAACAAACTGATTTCAGTCAGTCAGATAAAACCTAAAACAAGAATGCACCTGTCTGATCGCAGCAACAAGCTTGTTTATTGTATTGTGGACACTAAAGTGATCTATCTTCAGAAGGAGCACTTAAGTCCAGAAGCACAAGAACAAAGACATTGCCACAGTCAGAGGAGCGAAGCGGGCCATTCATTACTCTGACAAGTTCTGTTTCACGGCTCTGGGCTGTCGGGACCCAGGCTGAATCATAGACATTCCTGAGGTTTCAAAACAAACAAGTGTTGTGCTCTTAGATTTTAGATAAATACATACAATCGGGTCTGTACCTGTGGCTTGGTTAAAACTTCTTTAAGAGATAAGGAACACATGGACTTTGGCAAAAACCGACAGAACCTATTCACGTTTGTAGCAATGAGATCGAATGCAATTAAAAACTCCCCAGAACAAGGCTGTGGTCTAGGACTTGTCACTGCTGTAGCTAATTAGCTTGGTGCATCAAGAGCTTGTGTAGAAGCAGAGACGTCACTAAAGATTTTGGGTAATGAAAGCATATCATCTGCGCCCCCCAGTTCAGTCCAATCCAGTTATTTTCCGAATTTTTTAGGGCCCCTGTCACTCCCGGGGCCCTTGGAATCGTCCTGTGCAGTCATTAGAAGTGGGAGATGCTTTCAGTGTTTATAAGGCTTCTTTTGCAGAAAATTCATTGGCTTCATTACTCATTTACAAGTGGCGTTGTTCTCCGAGTGGACATCTGTATATCTGATAGAAATTGCACAGCGGTACAATCAAATGCATTTTGCACCCAAAATAACAAGTTTCTTTAGAAAATTTTATATATAAATCTATGAAGTCAGGAATCGTAACTCTTGAATGACAAAAACATATATCTATTCTGGCTTAGAAGCATTTTAGGTGATTTTTTAGTTGTCTTTTGCATTTAATGGCATACCGTGTGTTTTTCTTTTACGTGTATATGGTATGGCAGAACATGTAGGATATTATATTCTGAGTCAGATTTATTGGTCACACAAGGAATTTGACATAAGCCAATGGATTCTCTCAGGTTAGAGAATGTAGAAACAATGAACATATGATTTACAGACAATGCATAATATTCAAGCCATATACAGATTAAATACAAGACAAGTGATTCACATAAAGTGCCAACAGCAATATAAATATAATATTATGACTATAATGTTTTTAATTTTCTCCTTAGTTAGAAGAAGCTCAGAGCAAAAGACAGGAACGACTTTTAGAGAAGTACAAGGACATTCAGCAACAAATCCTGGATGAAAAACCAAAGGTAGGTCTGAGAAAGATGAGGCGTCTGTGAAATAGTGCAAGGGTATTTGAATTAGGCTTGTGCCAGTGTTTCGTTTTGCAGCCATATTTATTAAAGTTCGTTCGACTTGCTATTGCGCTACAGGAGCCAAGCCCTCATATTCAGCAATGAATCAAGTCAATTATAAAGTCCAGTATTAAGCTCAAATATCTGACAGTGCATATGTGGTATTCCTGCTTCTGGGCTACTACATAAAAATCCTTTATTTTTTGACTCAGATGACAAACTATGTGGTGCATTTTGTGTGCAAGCACCAGAGAGTCACACAAGTCTTTTAAAGGCAGCCTAAAGTTCAGTGGCACATGTGGATTTAATATAAACTTGTAATTGTTTGGCACTGTGTCATTGTATTTACCATCCATCTGCTTGTATTTCCATTTTTCATATTCACATGTGCATAGAAAACATAAATGATATTTTATTGTGTTGCTCTTTTTGAAACACTCCCATACAATACATCTTCAAGAACTTTTTTATAGTAGGTATATTAGGTTGTGTTTCGCTATACCTAATAATATTCAGTAATATTATCTTGTTTAATTTTACAGGCGCTGTGAATATTTGATGTCGGCACAAGCCTAATTTAAATTAAAAAGGCAAAAAAAAAAAAAAAAAGTTGTTGGGGTGATTTTAGAAAGAGTGCTAACGCTTCAGATTACGTCCATTCACAGTATAAAGAGGAAGCATAATATGCAGACATTAGAAGCTATATACATTTGAGCATCAAAGCTATTTAGCATTTTCATGGCTCTATTGACATTTGGCCATAGGCAAGATTATTTTACAGTTGGTGCTTTTCAACAGCTTATTATTATTCTTTCATATATGGTGCATGTACCATTCAAAATTTACAAAGAGCACAGTTTGTATTATTGTTATTATTGTTATTATCATTATAGGACGGGTCTTCATCTGATGAGGAAGGTAAGCTGTGCTGCATCCAAGCTTGGCTTGATCATTTCATCAATATTCCAGTGATGACGATTAAACTCTGCCTTTGATTAGTGAACGATGAAGACTGGTTGTGTTCTCCGCTGCATACCCTGTTCCAAAATAACCCTAACAGACTTGCAGAGTCAAAGCTTCTGTCTGAAGTCCGTCGTGTGTTCCCAAGGCCACGTTCTGTCACTGTCTGCATTGACGTATTTGTTGTACATCTACATGGCTACAAGGGTTCCGTGTGACCTGCAGTAGTCAAAATTTCCTCACAATGTCTTCCTCACAATGCCGTCAACATTACTAAAATCCATCCCACCTTAAATTACAATTCCCTTCTTTCTGTGTACAGTAGACATTCTTACTGTACCATTGAGAACATTTTGTATTGACAAATAATTTTATCATGCATTGTATATATGCTTTTTCGTTTGAAATTAAATTTGTGGGGAAAAAAAAAACGGATTGAATCTTCTAAGGTGACAGCATGCAGAATGTATGGAAAGTCATCTGTTAACCTTTTGCAAGTTCCATGTCTGTTATCCACATGGAATCTGAGATGTACTGAAACTTCATTAATAAGATAGCTTAGCTCACAATGTTATGCTGCCCTAAATTTGGTAGTATTAGTGCATTTTTAAAAGCCAATAGGCTTTACGAGATATAAAACCTTCTATATGTTATTGAGTCTTGATTCCATACTAAGATCTGGATTGTACAGCATTTGCAATCAGAGGTATATCAATTGGTTATTGTTATAAATTCTCTTACAATACTAACTATAAATATTTTGCCTTTGTTATGGTCTACTAAGTCTCAATTTAGAAAGTGTAGACCGCGTAGCATCTCAGCATCCAAAGTCACATGGATTCTGCCTTTGGGTGTGTTTTTGCAGTCAGTTTGTGAATTTGTCACATGTCAGAATGTCAGGTAATGTAATTGCTGGTTTGTTCCATTAATACCTTTCGCTGTCACGTTGATGCTTCCATTGCACTTTGTCTTCTGCAGAACTCACAAAGACAAGTACAGAAATCTCTGGTGAAATGTTGCAAGCCACGTTAATGGTTCTTTCACAGAAGTGATAATTATCCTGCAGACCACTGATTCTCACTGGTCTTGATATTGATTTTCCATATGCACCCACATACAGTATAGCTGTGGAGTATTGGGAAAAAAACAAAGTATAGCATATAAAAAGTCATAATACTCATTTGGCATTGAAGTATAAGAAAGGCAACCTTTTAATTCTCGAAATATTTTACTGAATGAAAAATTTACGTCCAACCCTTAACGTTCATTAAACATGCATAATTTTTGTCTGTGCATCAGCTGGCCAATGTTTGCTTTAGAAGAACAATTATACTTTTTTCAGAGCATTGAGCTCTCTGAATTGTAGGCCTTGTTGCCAACATGGATGTTCCTCTTGCTCGTCAAACTTTAACAGAATGCTAACTTCTGTGCACAGTATTTTTACAATGTTAACCGACTGAGACGCTTTGGATCACCATGCTTTTCAAGTACGGAAGTCCAAAATATCACATAACAACACTCATCAATGGTTCTAAGTGGTACTAATGTTGAGTATTCAGTAAAATGCTATATTGATTTATAGTGATTATGCATTGTAAATAACAAAGAATTTCAGTATGGGATTTGTTTGTGTAGATTATTTAAAGATATACATAGCTGACTTGGTAAGTTAATGTTTGCCCGTGTATATTAATACATTTAATATCTTCCGTGTTCTTTCTCAGTTCAGCTTAATGCAATTAATCACCACGTCAGTGTTTACTAATCACTGATTGTGCGTGAATGCATATGCATAAACTATGGGGGGATGGGTTCTAACCACCCCAATAATCAAAACCAGCCAATACAACCCCCTGGACCCCTTAAGTGGGTGGAGACCCCCCCAGTACTCAACCCAAAGTTCCGCCCTTGCATGAACGCACATGTATGTGTCCTGCAGTGGACTGGCAACCCATCTACAGTGTACCCCAGCCTTATGCCTTATGCTGCCTGGGATAGGCATCAAGCCCCCTTGCGCCCCTTATCAGGATAAGCGGATTTCTTATTTTGATTCTAAGCCTTGCCGAAAAAGTGAAACGTAAAATTCTGTGTCTGGTGCACTAATAGACATTTCACGACAAGATATATTTTATTGATACTTGGGAGAAACTCTAAAGGAGTTCTGAAGACCCAATCAGTTTTTTAGTCAATCAAGAGATAAATTCTGGTACTGCTTAACATGTGAATTAGGTTTCACAAAATACCCCACATAATATATTAATAAGCTGCATAACCCTAACATAATTGTGTTGTGACCACAACCTGAAACCAGTAATAAAAAGGTTGTTTAAACTATGGCTTCATCAAGCTTCTGTATAATTTTTTTACATTGTAGTGTTTTTCTTGATTCATTGTAATTTTTGAAATCATTTTTTATTATTACAGTCTGTAATGCAATCAATTGTTATTTTATTTAATCGTAATGTTACGACAGTTAAAAAATCATAGTATAGTTTCTAGAAATAAATATTGAGAAATGAGTATAGCTAGCTCTTAATTGTGAGAATTACGACTAGCTACTTAGATCTATGCCGCTGCTGCAAAACGTTATAAGCAAAAAAAAATAAAACAAAATTTTAGATTTGATATGCAGGTATCACTCTTATAAGCCACCCTGGATAAGTTCACTGGAGCTGTGTTTTGTGATATTGCCCCAGAGGCCTGGTTTTCTGCAGTAGGCAATGCACTGACTCTATGGGTTATGATTGCAGCAGCAAACCGAGTTGGATCAGGAGTACCAGGACAAGTTTCGTCGACTGCCGCTGGAGATTCAGGAGTTCATGCAGAACGCAACTAAAAGGAAATCGAGTGAGGACGCAAGCCGCAGCCTCCTTCCTCCTGCAGCATCAGAACTTCAAGTGAACCACAAGACAGCCCATTCTGAGCTTGTGACAGAGGAAGAGGATGGCATAAAGCCAAGCACCGTTCCGCCCTAGGCAACATCCGAGTGATTAATATTTTATGATCATATATTTTTTCTGTATCTGATTTTTAATTTTCTAGAAAACCGTAGCAGTTGTGTGCGCATCTGTTGGTTTCAGAGAAAAGCTGTTTACTGACTGCTTGGAGAAGTATTAGAACAGTGTCACGGAAAGGAGCTGTTATTTTTTAAATAGATACATTATTATTAACAGTAACTAGTATAAATTAGTGTTGTCCAGTTTGTATTATTTCTTATTGTGGTGCTAGTTTTTGGGTTCATGCCTACATCACTTTTAATATTGTTACAATTGTATTTACTATTTGAACTATAATTTCTGTGTCTGACACCATAGTAGATATTAAGAGTCACAATAGGTTGGTTGTTGAGTGGTGTTTTAGTGAAGCTACTTGTACTGCTTGTGGTCATTTTTTCAAGTGCCAGGCAAAGCAAATCGACGTTCTGGTTTACCTGCCACAGATACAAACTGCTGTCATATCCTGTTTTCTGGGTGTATGCAATACAACTAATGAAAAGGCACCCGTACAGCATATTTGCACTGAGTAACAAATTTTTGCTTTCGTCTGCAAGCACGGGCGGCTTGCAGTTTTGTTTCCTTTACAGATAGTTGTATGCTGGTGATATTTATTGTAACTGATTTATAGTTTGTAATTTTTGACAAACATAATTTATATACATTGCTCTGAAATGCCAGTTCTGTATCAGACTTATTGTGATTTAATCAGTTTCAGGAATGCATGAAAAACTAATGCACACTAACTTTGTGTTAAAATATACTTACATTAAAAACATTAATTGTTGGCTGTACAGAAGTAATTGTGATGTCTTTCAAAAAATATATAAAAAAGTAAACATTTCGATGAATTCTTTTTTTTTTCCAACTTTGTATTTTTAACTTGTTTTTCATTGCTTTAGCCAATGGGTAACTTGTTCTGCTGTTTGTAATTGCAAAGATTTATAGACCTCAGTAACATGACAGGCGTGGCTATAAAAAAATCGCTAATCATTTCTGCTGTGTTCAGTATGAGTGGTCATCCAATCGTCTTACCATTAATAGTATTTGATACGAAGTGAAAGGTGAGTTAGAGTGCAGCTTGAAGTTGCGAAAAAATAAAATTCTTTGTGAAACGACAATAACGATATTTCTTTAACTGAAACGAATTACTTTTAAGACTGATTTTTTTTTAAATTCCTATTATATTCTCACTGCCAATTTTCTTGTTTCTGCATAGCTATTTAGCCTTTATTTTTTCAATTGTTATGGCTTTTTTAAAATTTAAGGGATTTGCCACAAAAGGTTCTAAAGTCCTAAGCAGTTAAACAACAACAAAGATAACAAGAACAACAACGACAATAATAATAATAATAATAATAATAATAATAATAATGCCTAAAAACACTGAGGAGGTAAGAAGAAATACATTTTACAATATTACAATAGTGAAGAGAGAAAAGGTGTGTTTTTAAATGACAATAAAAAATTCAAAGCTGTTTCAAAATTACTTGTTTCGTAATTTAATCTAAAAAATTTGGGAAGTATTACCTCCTCCATCTCTATGGACTAGCCACCTCCAATAAATGCGTGATGCTAATAGCTAACTAAACAGAAACAAAGTATTAATTAATCATTAATGAAATAATAAATCTGTTCTGACACAAAAAAAATGGATCAGTAAATTTTATAGAGAATAGTTGGAAAAAATCATTTTGCACAAACCTCTACAGAAGACAAATACAATACAAAATTTTAAAAAGCTAATTTAAACATACAGCTCCTGTAATGAGGTTAATTTTTTTGTCTGGTTATACATTGTTCTGAAAATTCAGTTTAAAATGTGTAACTTATTATGTACCAGAAAGCTAATTCAATGAATTTTCACAAAAAAAATATTTTTTTTAGTTATGTTTATAACCAAGTAACCAAACTTACGCTTTTTTAACGGTTCTTAATGAAGTGAAAGTCTGGTGCCTTTCAGTGTATTTGTCGTGTGATGTGGATTGTATAAACTGCATTTTTTTTTGTTTAAAATGTTGTGATAAGAAATTTGTATTCTAAGATTGTGTGTGAATTTTTACAATTCTACAATTCACTACCAACTTTTACTTGAAGTTAGCTGTATTTGAATGAACATTATATTGAAATGTCAAAACTGTTTACTCCTTTTAGATTAATGTACATATTGCATTGTTTTATTGCTCTGACAATAATATACAAAGTAATGATTTTAGTTGTCAAGGATTATTTTTTAAAAATTGATGAAAATTTCAACATTTAAAATGCCCCTGTTTTGGGGTTTAAAATATTTTGGATCCATTTTGATGTGTATTGTTATTGCTTAATTTGTGGCTACTCTGCTGTAACCATATGTGATCTAAATTATTGCTTTTGACACAGTGCTCAATTGATAAATCTTTTTTTTTCCCTAAAAATATTCTATGCAATTTTGTGGCATGGTGACTTCCATGTGTAGTTTAATGTGCTTTCAATCCAAGTTAACGAAAATAATAAAAAAAATAACATATTATATTGCCTCTTTCTTCCAAGTGCATGGCATCAACTATCTATAAGCAAAAATGGAGGGGGGGACATATTGTAAAATATTTGTAATTAGTAGTGATGGCCGAATGAAGCTTCATGAACCATTTGCTGTATTTTCTGTCACCACTAGATGGTGCTCTCAGTTCAAAAAAAGGCTCAAAGCATGCCCCAAAGTAAGCCATGACCACCATTGCCTGGGGTCAGAAAATACAGAAAATGGTTAATGAAGTTTCATTGGGCCATCACTAGTAATCAGTTGTGCTTGTTTTCCATACCACTGTGTTCCATAATATAGTACATAATGAAAAAAGACAAAAAATCTGCTAGTTGTATAAGTGTACAGGAATTCATTTGTTTTCACATCCCCCATCTTACTCTCCATTAGGGAGAAACACATGTACATACAGCACAGCACATGGTCAGCCGGGATCCAGCACACTTGGAGTACTCACTCAAGAATACTACAGTTATATGATTACGATTAAATTGGTGCTAACCTGCTATGCTACATACTGCCATAGTAATGGTTGTGTAGTGATACCAGGTACCTAACCATGTAGTAAAATAACGAGTTTGAACCTCCCTCGAAATTTGTTTTCTCCAGATCAGGCATGTAGCCAGGTATTAAAATAACAAGTTTGAACCCCCCTCGAAATTTGTTTGCTCCAGATCAGGCATGTAGCCAGGTGGTAAAATAACGAATTTGAACCCCCTTGGAGTTGTGCCAGACCCCCCTCAAAATTCATTGCTGGGCGATACTGATACAGAAGAAAAAGGATTACTGTTATAATTAATAACTTGACGGATTTAGCGACAGCCCGGGGCAGCATTATGACTCAGTGGATAGCACTGTTGTTTCAGGTTTGTGGACTTCTATTCCACCTCAGCTCTTTTTTTCATGTGCTGACAATGTGTGACAATACCATAGCTTTATATCTCTGTCCAGGGGTTCGAGATAAGGGCTGGAATTCTGACAGGGATACTTGAATAAACAATGGCCTCACACTGGGAGCATGGCGGCCTTACACTGGGAGTAGAAATGGAGGGAAAAAAACTATTGCATTTTATTTCAACAGACCTAATTCAGGTTCCCGAGAAGTCCACATGATGATGTTACCTAAATGAAATAACAGCATGGGTAGTTTATGACATCATAAATCAATAAGCACTCAAGTCATCAGTGAACTGCCTTTTCCACCTCTCTTTCACCAAAATGTCTCATTTCTCAACTACAATCAAAGCATGCTTTGAAATGCTGGCCCTCCACCTCAGGGAAATTATATATATTGCAGTTAATTCGGCATGTGTCCTATTAGTCACTCTTTCCTTTATTAAAAAACATACCCGTTATACAAGGCACTGTGATTGCAGAGCTCCAGTATGAAAGGTTCTGTGAGCCTGTTACTCATGTGCCTGCGAGATTCGTTTATAATCATAATATCATTTAAGAAGTTTTTAGCACATTGGTTATGTATGATTAAGTTTCATTCAGAAGACATTCAGTCCTCTAATATATTCAGAACCTGAGTGTTGTGTAAATCAATGTTTCTCGAACCAGTCCTCAGGGCACCCTGGGAGTTAAGAGGGAGCAAAAACTTGGACTGTCTGGAGGTCTCCGAGGACTGGTTTAAGAAACACTGGTGTAAATTATGCTGCTGTTACCTTCTTTGTCACCTATCATGTTTTACATTTATGTTTTTTTTTTTTACAGAGGTTCCTATCACAATAATCAAGAGATTCTATACCACATTCTCCCTTTTCACCCCCCTTCCTTGTCGTGGGTCATAAAATCCTGAACGCTGATGTCTTTGGGAATCGTTCTGCCAACAATATCGTGGTGCAATCATGAGGAATTCTATTCGTAAGAAGCGATTAATGCTTTAGGTAAAGTATAAGAAAAAACTGAGAAAACCCTGAAATCCCAGAATGACCAGGAAGTAAAAAAAAAATTAAAAAAAACGTGCACACTGGAGAAAGCAGAACATAGGAAGAGCCAAGAAAGAGAAGATCAGAGGAAAAGCAGAGAAGGGAGGCAATTACACCAAGTTTATGTTGAGAATTGGGAGGAGGGAGGGCCAAAGTAAAGAATGGAGTAGATGATACCGTGACTGGTGACGCTGGTAAGAAAGGGAAATGAAGAGACGGCAGTGGTCCTGGAGAGTTCTGGGCTGAGAAGCGCTTTGAAGTTTCTTACGATTTATGCATAATTCATGATATTTGAGGACAGACAGTAAATGGCATGAAATAGATTTGTTATTGAGAGACAAAAATAAAGGCGGTGAAACTGTTCAAGAAAACAGGAGTTGGCATGGGAGTAAGTGGTACATTTTTGAGCAAGACAAAAGACTGCACATCAAAAACAAGAATTGAAACCTTTATTGTACACAAATGATGTTTTTTTCAGGCACAAAATATTAGGGGAGATGTCATATTGTTATTTGGTTAAATGCTTAAATGGTGGCATGGGTCTGTTAGCAACAGGGTCATGGGGTTGGATCCCAGTTCTTTTATGTGCGTTGGGTTTGCATCCCACCCCTGCTATGTGTATTGGGTTTGCATCCTACCCCTTTACTATTAATTATTTGTAGGTAAATAATTCTACCACCAGGGGGCTCTAAGTGACAATCAGCAGTGCAGTTTTCAAACTGTATTCAGCACTGTAGCCTGTGTTTTTAAGGAATGCTCCTACTTAGTAAGCCTGTCTGATGAGCCTTCCTGTTGTCATTATAATTTTTTATACGTTTTTAAGCAATACCTAAAGAGTACTGTTGGGAATGATTGGATCATGATTTTTTTTCCTCTTTTGTAATATGTTATGCTTCATCAACTTCCAATTTAAACTGGATTTTACAGTGCATAAACAGTGATTTTAAGGAAATTCAGTGCTGCTGTTTATCAGTTACATTTTCTACATGAATAAAAATGAGAGCAATGTTTAGTGTTCGGACTTCTGGAGTACAATTTTTACTCATTGCCTTTCATTGATTTTTGTTGATCTCTTCAAACCTGACTCAATGACTGCCTGAAATATATGCAAATACATTATTACTGCTGTCAGTTTGAGATGCACCCAACTGAATGGCTGGCATTTCTTGGAAAAGTGGAGAAAATATGATTAATTAAAAACAGACCAGTTAGTGATCTTTATTAACAAGGTCTAAGCTTTTTTCAGACTATCACCACGTCAAATGTCATGTTGCCCTCTTTGCCCACAGCTATTTCGTCCTGATGTTTTGTATTGTCACCATGATAACTGTGTGTAGGTAAAAATAAATTCTATTTTGTCACTTGATTTCTGTATGCCATTATATACGTAAGCTTACTGAACAAAGTACTCAGTGTCCCTGAATCAGAACAAACACCTACATTCAATTTTTTAATTGTGCTTTAAATAATAAAAATGGTAAATTAATTCACAAAATGCATTACTTAGGCATTAAATGTTTTAAAGTTGTGTATATGTATGTATTAATCATCAAATTCCAGACATACTGTATGATATATCATTCCCATAATGTATGTATTTTGTCAACATTTTTGCCTTGAATGTTGCCTTATCATCAACTATATAACAAAGTAGTATTAATAGTTTCTTCCATTATGGATTTATCAACATATTTTGGGTAGATAGTATAGCTGTACTGTACAGGATGTTAATTAAAAACCCAATTTACTTTTGCTGTAATCTGCAATTTAGTTCTTGTTTTCTTAATAGTTTTGATGTTACTATAATTTTACTGTAATGGATATAATGGCCGGTGGCCTAAAAGGTATTATAGCAGGAACTTGGTAATGGGTATAATGTTGTTCTGATCAATTAGTGCAATGGACTGGAACTTCCTATTTAAAACTGGCTTCAGCCTGTCATTTCTCAGGCTTCCGCCTGCGACTCGTAGCAATCACACACCACAGTTGACTGCAAATGTCCACAAATGCATCTTTTAAGATCATGAGGCACAGTAGCACTGGATATTCTATATTGTAGCTGTAATATAAAAACGTCATAATAGTTATGAAGGGCTGTAAATTTGAATTCTTCAGGCTTTCGATGATGAGTATACCCAGCCGTTAGATAACAAACTCAACAGGCAGAACAGGAAGGACTGGAATCTCCCATGAGCACTGGAAAACGTAGATATTAGTATCATTTTGTATTGTGTGTTTAGTTCCCTGATTGCTGTTTCTTCACATTACGGATTCTTTTAAGCTATTGTTCATTTGCTTGTCAGGAGATGCCCTTTGTCGTCAGTGCATCAATGGTGCTTCATCGTGTGAAGGGGATAACATTGTGTCAGGAGATAAAGTCAGGTGACCCAAGTCAGCATGGCGATGCCTTTATTCTTTGTGATAGGAATGGATTTCTGCGTGATGGGATGCCGAACTTTCACAGTCTAGCAAGTTTGTCTTGTTTACTCCAACAAGACAGATCCAAATCATTTCCTGTTCCCATCTCCCGAGTTTTGTTTTCTTTTCAGTCTCCTCTAAAAGGTCACTTTTAGTTTCATGTCTGCTAGTTTCTCTCTGTCCTTTTGCTACCCAGACCCGTTCTCCTAGCTCAGGGGGGTCCAAACGAATAATTATGAAATGTGAGGGATTTAATGGCGGCGATGCCCATGTCATAGCCTGTCTGCCACATCGCCGAATGAAGTATCTGCAAAAACCGGCGGAAATCATGAGCAAAAATATAATACAACGTAAGTTGTAAAGGTTGACTTTTAGTGCCATACTGGTAATATCTTTTTTCTTTGACAATATCATATACAAAACATTACATTTTCAACAGTCATCCATTTACCCAGGAGAGGGTCTGGGGTTATTACAGATTTAGTTTATGTTAAAGGGATACAGGTCCAAAAATATAAACTGAAATGGAGCCTTATGGGAAGTTTAAAAATATTAACTACCCTGTTTTAAAGTTAGGTGTTTATGTATCGATTTGCGGTTCACTGGCTAAGTAGTGAACTGCGTCAAGGAGCAGAATCAATTTATCACTGGCACCGCAGACAAGAGACGTTATTAGAAAAGGTAGTTCTGCTGGAATTGAGCCTCATCTGTTTTCTTCATATGAAATTACATGTCTCACATTTCAGTACATTACTAAAGGACCAAAGGCATATTAAAAAAAAAAGCTAGATCGCTTTCATCCAAAACACTACATAGTTATTTTTAGCTAGGGCGGGATTAATTGTTCTTTGAGTTACTTCTCCCAAGTCTTTCCTGACTCACACATGGTTAAGTATATGAAGTATTCAAATAAAAACACAACATTAATGCTTTAGTATAGTTTTTTTGCCGTAATTATGCACAGAAGCAAATAATTAATATGTTCGATGCAATAATATGTGTTAACATTAGATGGCAGTAATATATTAAAATGTTTTTTGGTTCGTTCTTTAAAATGAGAGGACTGCATAGTAAGTTATAGTTGTTGATATGAGACAGGTCAGTTTTGGAAATTATAATCATATACTGATTTTATGCTGTATTTTATGCTGTTTGTATGCTATGGTATAGTGGGTAATTTATTAAACACATCAAGCTATGACATTCTCAAGAATCTCTTTATGATGAAAGTATTCAATTGAAATTGTCGAAAAGCTATTCGCTAACTATATTGTCGGGCCAAAAACACGGTCATATCCAGATCTGATCATTTTGACGGAGCCTGCTTCAAGCTTTTAAGATGTCTCTTACCTTTCTGTTTTTTCCCGAGTGCTCTCACACTTTGACACAAGCACACTTTTCTCCTGAGATGTTCTCACCTAGGTTTGCCTGGCTGCCTGGTTTTCACCTTCTCACCAGTGCTGTTACTGATATAACGTGAATTTCGAGAAAATGAATCATGCCGAGATGGAATAACTAGATCAAAGACTCGGCATAAAGCAAAATGTGAAAATACATAAAAAAAAGGAAAGGAAGCTATTTCTATATCTGTGTATCGATAGCACATCAAAAAGCAGTATAAAAGCATGTGATCTGTGGACTACTCTCTCTACTTTCTGCATACTGTATGCTGTGAGAAGAATTAACTTGTTTGATGTTTGTATTTAATAATTTGATGCTGAAGAGTTTTGAATTTTCTGTTGAGTTTTCTAAGACTATATAGATGATCAATAGTTGAAGTTGAACTTCATTGTTATCCCCTGGGGGGCAATTTGTTTTACAGCCAGCAACACTCAACAGAAAACATTTTACAGTAAAAACAATTAAAGATCACACTGATTTAACAAACCAATGGCATTTGGAATAAAAGAATTTTTAAACCTATTTGTCCTACAGTTTGGTAATTTATATCTCCGGCGAGATGGAAGCAGCATAAATCCCCATGATATGGGATGGCTAGGGTCACACACAACTGACCGGGCCTTTTTCAAAGTCCTGGCCTTGAATAAAACCGATAAGTCATTCAGGTCTAATCTTGCAACTTTGCTACATGTACAGTAACAATCCTCCTTAATGTATTCTAGTTTCCAACATCTAAAGACCCATACCAGCCTAAAAAGGAGAAGGTCAAAATAGATTCAGTAAAACAGAAATAAAACATCTTCATAAAACTATTGTCTACCCTAAAACTTCTTAGCTTACGATAAAAATGCATCCTTTGATGGGCTTTCTTACACATTGCATCCGCTTGATACTCAAAAGTCAGTTTATTATCAAGTTTATTACCAAGGTATTTGTAATGCTGCACTACATGATTCACCTGATCATTAATATTCACTGGGGAAGTGACCATAGAATTTTTCCCAAAATCTATGATCATCTCTTTTGTTTTTGATGTATTAATGTCCAAAAAAGATGACTTGCACCAACCAATAAATTCTTCCACAACAGGGCCATGGTCAAGGACCTTTTTGTTAAGAAGAGACACAATCACAGATTAAGCTAAAACAAAAGACTTCATAATTGTCGGATGAGCTTAAGATACTAAATTTAACCAAACTTAATCATAATAAGCCTTGAAAAACAAAAATTATGGCTGAATTGTTGTGTTTTTTACGTCTGAGTTATTTTGAGCACCTACGATGAATGTAATTCTATAAAATAAATGTACATATGTTCCAAATCTTTTGCAGTAGAAGAACTGGGCATTGAACACAATAAGGTGTAAAATCCATAGAACATAAAACAAGCATGCCCTTTCACTGACTAAATCTACAGTTTGTATATGCTGTAGAAAACTAGTCACAAACAATTAGTCGTCTGGATCCCCATCTGCTGAAGACTATTGACCAGGGAAACAGAAAACTACGGAGAAGTCCAACTACCCTGAAATTCTCCCAGACCCCTGTGAAAAGGGAAAGGGAGTTTGCAGAACCCAGGTAGCAGCTATGAAATGAAATGTATAATTTATTGTTGAAAACAATAAACAGTGCAAGGTGAAGAAAGGGCCTGCTTATCAGTCAGAATCGGAAAATTTCCTGGGAGTTCATAAAGCCCTATGATGCAGTCAAAACAGTGCAGTCAAACTAAATTAAGGCACGTTCATTATCCAACAAACAAGTAACTATAACAAACAAACAACTTGTATTTTGGTTTGGTAACTCATGTCCAATAACATTACTGACTTGCTGTCGGCATCTGTACAGTATATCGCTCTGGGAGTTTTTCTGGTCCATTTTTCCTGTGATAGACTCTATGCTGACTTGCTCTGGATAAGAGTTTGCTGAAGACAGATAAGCAAATAGACATGAAGCATAGATAATTTGCTTATTCAATAAAGGAAAACGTGCAAAAAAGGATGTTGTGCAGATCCTTGACCATGAATTATCCAGAAAAAGTGTGCCCATTCCCAGAATTCCTCACCATACAGGAAAATGTTCATCCCAAAATTAAATACAATAAAATGACTCAATAATGAAAACGTAAATATATATGGAAAAATAAAATGGAACATCTAGCGAAGCACCAATATTATCCTTGCTACTCTAGATATAGTTGAAAAGCCTGAGTACCTATTTAGATAACTGCCATTCTGCTCTTTTTCCTTTAGCATTTGCAAGAGCTCAGAGTGTATCTGTGAATCTGGATGGATGCTTACAACAGCAGATTTACTCTCTTCGATGCTGATGTAAATTGGAGCACATCCTTTGTGAAAGATGGAAGGTGTCCCGTACAGCAACTCCAAGCCACAGTGCCATATATAGGAAACAGTCGCAGCACAAAAACTGCTCATCCAAAGTTCACTTCCTTACAATGTAACATTTCCTTCCAATTACTACTAAACTGAACTGGGTTCTCCTATAAAATAAAAAGAAACTTTGTTGAATAAAATCTCCGTACAAGAATTAGACTCCTCTGGATTTACTGGAAAATCACTACAAAGTGGCAATGTAACATAAAAAAAATGGATTTAAGAAGTTGGGGTCTCATGGTGCCCCCTCCCCTCCCCGCCTCCATTTCTCCACCCCCACTGCAAAGGAAACAGAAGAGACTGGAGGATGCTTCTGGGTATAGAATGCTTTGTCGTGAAAATTACTACAGTAATATAAATCCATATTATTAAAAGGATTATAACTAATGTATCAACTCATCAGGTTTCTCTACTCTGTGGACAGATAACTCACTACAACTTTGACCTAAACTAGAAGTACATAAGCTGAAGACTCATGTCATTAAGCCTCTCTGACTGTGCTTTGCATAGAATTCTGACAGTTTAAGTCAGAGAACCAGCATCAGGCAAATAACTTCTATTTAATTTGATTGTGAATAGCAAAATAACAGCACTTCTTATACCTGTTATTGTCATCTATAGCATAATGGACATAATATAAGAAGCCGAGACTTGGAAAATAGAGCGAAGTATAAGAATGAATAGTGAAGCATAAGATTAATGGATTTAAAATGTCGGCATTTCTTGAATTAGCATTTTTTATGAAAATGCAGTGATTGGCTTTGTTTCTCTTCTGACCGTTTTATCTGTCCTCGTTTCCCGAAACATATTTCTCTGACTAAGGTATTTATGGCTGTATTTTTCGCCTCAGGTTAACATCAATGACTTAAAACAGGTGAGGGCAGATGAGCGGATTTGCTGAGACTTAAAATGCTACCTTCAGACAGGACTTTTCCAAATACTCCCTTCTGTAACGTCTCCCACTTCCATGCCATCTCCCTTTGATAATCTCAGATATTTTATGTTTACAATCCACACGGCGCTTCGTATTTTCATCTTCCTACAAACAAAGCGCCTTACGTTTCATCGCGCTTCACTGTCATCTCTACAGCAGAGCTGGGTGATCACATGTTTACGTACGTCTTTGTTTAAAGTATAAACAAATGCATTAAAATAAAAAAAAATCTTTCCTGTCCAGGATTTGACTATTAATTGTGCTTTGGGGTTATGAAATGTAAGACACAGCATATGTTTTTGCATTGTATAAACCAAAAAAAATCAAGTGACTCTAAAAGAACGAAGAAACAAAAAAACAGAAAAGGGAAATGAAGCAGATGTCAAACAATTATAGGGCAAGTGCAGACGAAACAAAAATAGACGTCAGGACAATCCCACAAGTTCAGAAAGCAGCAGTTTGCAATACTGTATATGTGTATGTGCTCCTGGAGTTTCCCCTGATACCAAACAGCAGCCCGCTGTTTCTGACTACGGTAACACCTCTAATGTTGAGGGGGAAAAAATCTAGAGAAATACTCTCGTCAGATTTCTTCTCTGTATCTGACATTTTGGGAAATAATCTGCTTTGTGCCCTCCTGAAAATTTTAAAGCCACACCAAACTGAAATCCACGGGTATCCAGAATGATAAGAGTGGAATAATCAATGATAGGGAGATTAAGGCTCTGTTAATACTAGACTGGTCCGGCATTGAAAGCTGAAATCTAATTAATTGCCATTCATTACAGAATTTTCATTTTCATGCAGATGAAATTCAATAGGCCCTTGAGCCTGGTTGTGAGGATAAATGCTACACAAGTAGCATGAGCGACTAAAATTAAGAAAAGTGTAGCAAACAGGCTGTAGCAATTTTTTTGTATTACACAAATCGGGGCAGGATTGTATCTGTAGGGACAATATATAATTGCCTCTGATATTATGGGAGCAGTTTAAAGTATACATTTGTGTGTGCATGTTCTTATTAATGCTCTGGTTAATTCGATATCAAGTTCATAGTCATAGGACTTATTGTGATATTTTCAGTGGCTGTGTATGGACCTCTGAAAATGTAGCAAGTATCTTTCCAAATATCTTGGATGGATGGACTATTTACTTCACAAAGAATGAGACCTTTGTAATCCATCCATCTTCCAAACACTTATTCTACTATAGTAGCGTCACAGATGGAGTGTCAAGGGCACTGCAAGGCATGTACACACGCACACACACGCACACACACACACACACACACACACACACGCATCCTAATACAATATGACCAATTAAGTGATCCCAGTTTGGCTAACTGCATGTTTGCAGACTGCGGGAATGCTGGAGGGGCAACACAGGGAGCACATGCAAATTCCACAGACACAGAGCCAGTGACAGACATCATGTCACTGATCCTGAAGGTGTGATTAACCAGTCAGGATGATAGAAAGACACAGGGTCAAAGCCGTCTAAGTTTTTAACTCTTTCATAATTATTGTGCTATATCCCATTGGGCAACAAAATTAAAATGCATACAATCTAGCACATTTATTATTATTATTATTATTATTGTTATTATTATTATTATTATTATTATTATTAGGGGTTTATGCACAAATGCTGTTGGATCCCTATTGTTTTTACTGCTATTGCTGTTTTGTTGTTGTTGACTTTTTGGTTAAGGTTATTTTTAAAGTGTCAGAGTGAATTTTGTTCTTTGGACTCCCACAAAGAAGCTAAATTAATAAACAGCTCTGAATGGTTTTGGTTTCTTGACAACAAATCATGAGATCGACAGAAATAACTGTGCAGCAGCTAAGACCGCAGTGGGATTCACCTACCCTTTGTTTTCTGGAGAGAATGGAAGCAGTCAGATGTGGAGGTGGTTGCTCAGCATGAAGTGCTGTCTCCCATCTGAAATAAACTAAATTGGTCAGAGAACCCCAAGGTGCAACTGATAATAGAAGAGGGGGGTGGGCAGAGAAATTTGATGGATGAGCAGGAGGAACTCACTGCTCTGTCAGCCCCATAGAAGGGGAAATGGGCATTTTACTGTCCTCTGCCTCATGTGCTGACTAGATGTTGCTGACAATTTGAACTATAACCTGCAAGATGCCTTTACCAAGAAATAAAGGTACTGTCTAACCCAGTGGACTGCTGGAAAATTCAGCTTTCCTGGATCCATCCTGCCCTGGTACCAGAGGACACAAGCCAAATGAGGAGACCTCAGTACACCCCTTGGAATGGCTAAGTGTTGTTGGACACTGAGAAGCGCAAGGCAAAACAGATAGGACACCAGAATGTTTGTTCAATGCTATCTCATCAGCTGGCAGTTCTGTGTTGATTATTGTTGTCTGAATAATATTGCCAAAACAGGCTCTTACCCACTGTCTTGCATTAATAATCCCCTCGATTTTATTGCAGGGTCAGCTTGGTTCAGCTCCCTCGACCTGTGCTATGGCTATTGGCAGATGGGGCTTACTTTGGATGCCAAGGAGAAGACAGCATTCAGCTTGAGAAAAGGATTGTGGCAGTTCTGAGTGATGCCATTAAGGCTCTGCAATGCTCCTGCCAATTTCAAGGTGCTGATAGAGCAGGTGCTCTTTAATATATCACACAGTCATGGATGACCTGCTGATTCATGCAACCAACTTCGAAAGTCTCCTGGGTAACCTCTGAGAAGCCTTTGCTGCCATCTTCACAGTGGGCCTGAAGCTGAACCAAGTTATGTGCAACATCTTCCACGCGCAGGTCAAGATTCCTGGGTCATGTACTCGATGGCAGAAGCATCAGATCCTGACAAGATTGCTGTGGCGCGCTCTTAGCCATGACCACAGTGTATAGCTGAGAAAGTTTTTGTGTGCTGATTTTATTTATGTCTGAGGCACAATCTAATTATTATCAGGTGTGGGGATGTAGGAAATCAGAGCCATATTGGCACTGTAATGCCAAAGATTTGGAACTGGCTATTGGAAGATCAAATCTGCTGCTTTTCTTAGCCATTTCTAACCGCCTGGAGCACAGAGAGAGACTTATGTCACGTGACTATGTTAACTATGGTTTATAGCAGGGGTGAGGAGCCTGATCCATGGAGAGCCACTGTGGGGGCAGGTTTTTAGGATGACCTTCAAATCAGCCAATACCAGCAGGTCCCCAGGACTGGAGTTGAGAACCACTGCTTTATTATTGGCTGATCGAGAGGTCATCCCAAAACCCGCACCCACAGCGGCTATCCATGGATCAGGCTCCCCACCACTGGTTTTCAGGTATTTTATTTTAGTCTACTCTCTCATTCAGGCACCTGCTCCAAGTGGGTACTCAAAACAGAAGTGAAGCTAAAGAAAGAAGGGTAATGAATCAGGTAATCTGTTTTTTGCACCAAATCATGATGGAAATTTGTATGTGTGTGAATGTGTTATGTAGTTTTACAGATATATATATATACTTAATGTCTATAGATCTACAATGTGAGTTTAGGGTACTGTTTTGCATACAATATGATAAGAAACCAATGTAATTGGAATAGGATTTGATATGTGTCTAAAACATTGTGCTGATATTACTATGACAGTGAAGTACACCTCTTAGTTTTGTAGCCCCATATCTTTGTGCTATTCCTTGTGTATTATGTGGGGGGTTGTACTAAAACAAGATCTCTGTGTTGCATCTGTGTTTCTCAGTTGTGTTAAGGTGTAGTCGACATCTAAACAGTTATAACTTAAACTAGTCATTTGCAAATGAAAAGCACCATGATCTTCACCAGGAGAAGTGGTATCACGATAGTAGGATGGATGAATTATTTGTGGAGATTTCCCATTCAGGATCAATCAGGTGTTAATCGATGACATAATGGGAACAAAGACATGAGAATGGGTGCAATGCAGCAGGATCCAGTGTAATGCCAGGCACCTGCATATTATCAATGTACTGCCAGGCATCCACACTGCATCCAGGTACTGCCAGGCATCCAGACTACATCCATATATTGGCAGGTGCTTGCACTGCATCGGATCCCTGCATCCGGCAGCTTGACCACTTTGCTATGCTCTCTGACCCCAAATCACCGTCATTTGCGATCAAGACATTTCTTTACATTATTTACAACCGCATTTGTTCACTTATACTCTAAATGACTCTCCTTTGACACAGTTCATATTTTGTTCATTTCTTCCAGACTAAAGCTTATGTAAAGTGCAGGCTGACATCAACCTTGCATAAAAGCATTGCAAATGAAAGCCATTTTCACAACCGCTGAATACAGGTCAAAATCAAGCAGGAAACCTGATTTCAATAAAATATGCTTAGCCTTTGTCAAATGAATCCTTAAATACCAATCTCACACAGTATTGGCATTGATGACGGCTGCAATCAAGGCACCAGCACTGCAAGAGTGACGCATGTCTGCGCATTTGCTATGCCGTCGCCTCTCTTGAGGGAAAACATTTGTTCTACAAGTCCTCTCAGCCCATCATGCAATCACGTGTCTGTGCAGGTGGCCATTCCCAGGGTGTAAGATCTATCTCTGCTGCGACAGTCAACCCTTCTGCTAGACAGGTGAACAATGACCAGTGTATAAAAGAATCCAGAGGTGGTGACATGCAAAACTCGCAGGCTAAGCAGCAGAAAAAGGAAGAGGCAGGTGCAGAAGGCCGTCTTTGTTTGAAGGGCTGGATCTCTGAGTGGGTCTAAGGGCGTTTAGTCTTAAAGGTTGTTGTTGTGGGGACTGCTCTCTAGATTTTTCCAAGAATCCAAAACTCCAGTCTCTACTTGAGTCTAGGCATGGCTGACCTAACTCCCCCATTCTGTTCCTGAGACATACCTGTCCTTATCACATGGATCAGTGTCCACAAGATTTTGACTAGACAAATGCCTTTTGACAATAGTCACAATGGAACTTTCTGCCTTTGGTATTCAGTTGATGTAAAGGTCAAGCTACTGCAAAAAAAAAATTAAAAACCCCTTAGCAAACTGGTGAGTGTTTCTAGGTCATCTCAAAGAAGGCTTGTGGTACAATGTAACACTTTCTTTAATAAGTGCAATCCGATCAGGAATATTGATGTATCTAGGGCGTATGAGAAATATAATATCTGTGTCACACCATCATTAAACTGTCCAGTTCTTAGAAAGCAGTAGGCATCTATTCCCTTGATGTTACTTAGCACAGGCAGAAGAGATGGACCCGCTAGAGAGCATCTTAATAGGTTATTCAGGCTCATGTCCACCTCACTTCAAATGAGTCCTTTCTAAATCAGCTCCATCAGTACAGACGATTCGCTAAGAGAACTTCTTTAATGACTTGCATTTCCAATAGCTCAAATCCAGTGTCAGCTAAACCTCGCTCTTTCGTAAGATTGTTCACTGGCCAGGGAGCAAGTACTTTACTTTCCCGCTCTTTCTCAGCACTAACACCTCAATCCTGCAGTGCCAAGGGTCACGCCGTGTCTTTGCGATGAGAGTACTATCTGCCACATTAATCACTGTAAGAAGCAGACACCTTTTATCTACTCTGCACATAACCTTGGATCTCATAACGCCCACTTGAGTTGAAAAGGCCTAGCCTATCCTCAGCGCTATCATGGAGGAGATCATTGACAATCCCAAAAATAATCAGCAAGAACATCTTCATGAATTGCTCAGGATTTTGCAACCTTTTAAATACATCATTTTACTTCAAGTTATGCACGCAGAAAGTATTTGGGAACCCATTTCATTAATCAAACAGTTCAGTCTGTCAAATATTCCCAATAAGGGCACATTTAATCATTATGCATCTTAAATGTTGAATAACTGCCCTTACAGTTCAATGGGAAAGTGTGTGTTTTTAGTATGGACCATTTGCACATTTCTGTTTTATTTTATTATTTTATATCAATATATGTATTGATATAAAGTGTTGGGACACCCCTCCAAATAATTGAATTCAGGTGGTCCAATCACTTCCATAGCCACAGGTGTATAAAATTAAGCACCTAGGCATACAGACTGCTTCTACAAACATCTGCGAAAGAATGGGTCACTCTCGAGCTCAGTGAATTCAAGCGCGGTACCATGATAGGATGCCACCTTTGCAGTAAGTCCATATGTGAAATTTCCTCGCTACTAAATATTCCACGGTCAACTGTTAGTGGTATTATAACAAAGTGGAAGCAATTGGGAAC
>JAODLD010000030.1:18969405-18990972 GCA_026781065.1 Mormyrops boulengeri | reverse complement strand
TTTCCTCGCTACTAAATATTCCACGGTCAACTGTTAGTGGTATTATAACAAAGTGGAAGCAATTGGGAACAATAGCAACTCTTAGTTCCAGTGAAAGGAACTCTTAATGCTGCAGCATTTTAAGCTATTTTGGACAATTTCATGCTCTCAACTTTGTGGGAAAAGTTTGGGGATGGCCCCTTCCTGTTCCAACATAACTGCACACCAGTGCACAAAGCAAGGTCCATAAGGACATGGATGAGCGAGTCTGGTGTGGAGGAACTTGACTCTCCTGCACAGAGCCCTGACCTCAACCCGATAGAACACCTTTGGGATGAATTAGAACAGAGACTGTGAGCCAGGCCTTCTCATCCAACGTCAGTGCCTGACCTCACAAATGCTGTCCTGGAAGAATGGTCAAAAATTTCCCATAAACACACTCCTAAACCTTGTGGAGAGCCTTCACAGAAGAGATGAATCTGTTATAGCTGCAAAGGATGGGCCAACTCCATATTAAAGCCTATGTATCAAGAATGGGATGTCATTTAAGTTCTTGTGTGAGTAAAGGCGGGTGTCCCAATAATTTTGGCAATATACAGTAGTGTATCATATCATTATTTCACTATTCTATTATTACAATTTTACTTATTTGCTCTTTACATATTTCTCTTATTTACTGTAAGGAGCCCTCAAGGAAACTCATTTCATTGCCTGCATGTACCGCTGTTTGCCATACTGTTGTGCATTTCATGAATAAACTTTGATTCGATAAGAGCTGATTTGGTTGTTGCAGTGTGTAGCTCCGTGGCCTGAAGGTTTCCCAGTCCTTATTCTGTGTGCTTGGGGATTCTGAGTTCCTGTTTCCTCCTGGTGTTCTGGTGTCCTTTCACAGTCCAAAAACATGCATTTAGGTGACTCTAAATTACCATTCATCTTTCTAAATTGCCCAAAGCTAGTGATAGTGGCGTGCTCTGTGACGGACTGACATCCAGTCCAGGGTGTTCCCCTGCCGTGGGTACTATGTTTCCTTGGATTGGTTCCAAGCTTACCATTACCTTTTATGAACTTTAAAACATTGTTTCCTCAGGGAGCCCCAGAGAGTCCACTTTTCTGCTCCCGGGAGTTGGGAGGGATGTGGACTGTCTGGCAGGGAGCTGGGAGTGAGCAAAGACATGGACTGGCTGGGGGTCCCAGGGGACCGGGTTGGGAAACACTGATTTGGAAGATAGATGGATGGATGGATGGTATAACAGTATGATGGATGGTTGAAGACATTGTATCAGCTCTTTTGAGTCTTTCTTAGCTACCCTTACCCTCTGGAATGAGCCCCTATAAATCTTCCATAGGACTTAGCAGACTATTCAAACATCAGAGGTAGAAAGAGAAACAGGGCAGAATATTATTTGTGCATTCACTACAGCACGTATATTCAAAATCTTAGGCTAAAGCAAGAAGACAAACATCAAGATGTTATGCATTAATTGTCCATATGACAGCTTAGCTACATCCTACCCTGTTCATTTCACCTTCCTGTGTTTTTCTTTCGTCGATATATAAATAATGCAGCAGTTCTGTACCAGTTCCGAGATTTCTAATAGGGAGATTTCACAAGAGGATTTCCTATCAGGTTTCCCTGCCTCCCTACCCTATCCCCTAGCCCAGGGCATCATTTGAATCATTAACAATGGACTATGTAGAAATAATAATTGAGAAGCGCTACCCCTTTAATTAACCTGGGATTTCACTAAATGGCCCCTCTTCTGCCTAGCCCCTTCTGTGCTTCTGCCCTGTGCTTCTGACTTTATCTCATCTTCCCCATTGTTTAGCAAGGAGCAATAGTCCAACATCATCAGCGATTCCACGTATCTCCGATGTGTAGAAGTGGCTTGTGGCCTCCGGAGCAGTAATGTCATGCATAAGGCAACGTTTACAACAACACTTGTGCTGCCAGAGATAATTACAATGCATGGCCACCAGATTTATGAAAGGACTGACTTCCCACAGTTTATGGGAAGAGATATAAAGAAAGGCATAATTAATAGCTATCATCTTGTACCACTTCTCTGCATGCATCTTATTTTTCACATACAAAGAGCCAGAGCATCAGAAAAACCTGATAAAAAAATCACGTTACTAAAGCTTGCTTGTTTACACTTTTTTTTGCAAAAGAACTTTAATTTCTTTTTATTTTCCTGATTTTACTGTTTATTATTTAGCTTATTGGCTTTGGACAGATCTGTGCCTCCGTTTTAAAATGATCAACTTGCAGTAATAGTAAAACACATAACAAATAAAATTGCTACAATTACTGCTCGCTAATAAAAACCTCCCCAACTATATTCCGGGCATAACTAAAAGGACAATATAAAACGAACATAACCAGTACAACCAGATGATTTCATAACTCCCAGTTTGGTGATCTTGGTTTTGTTTTCCGTTTCTTTTCTTTTCAATGGGGCAGACAAATTTTTGCAAGCATTATGTGTCACTTAATAGTTACTTCTAATATCCTCCTTCATAACAGTGATGCCAAAGTGAATATTTAATCATACTGAAACGCACTGAATACAATCGAATGCAGGTTTCATTTGTGAATATTTTCTCAAAGGTCTCAAAATGTCTCTTACTGCAGTCAGGCAGATATTTTCTTTTCTCTACCCATTCAATATTTATTTGTTGGTGTTTATTGAGCAGGATAGCGGTCCTGGCAGTGATGCATAGAAGATTTAACCTTTTGTTTCTCCATTTTAGGCTGCTAGAGATTTTAGCATAAGGAACCAGTGTTCAGTTCTTACCTTGAATGTCCCCAGTGAAGTGACAAAACCAACAGCTGTATCTATCAAAGCCAAATGTTAAGGAAGAAAGTGAAAAGTTGAATGAATGAGCCAAGCGTACCTGCAAAGAGAATTATCCATGACTTGATTGCTGCCTAGCTACTGTAGCATCCATCCATTTTCTGTACTCGCTTATCCTATGCAGGGCCGCTGGGGTGGGGAGCCTATCTCAGAAGCTATAGACAGGGAATTACCCAGGATGGGGCGCCAACCCATCAAAGGGCACGTGCACCATTCCCTCACACAATTATGTCTAGGGGCAATTGGCACGTCTAATTCACCTTAACATGTTTTTGGACTGTGAAGGGTAACTGGAGTACCCACAAATCACCCCCCCGGACGACATGGGGGGAACATGCAAGTTCCACACACACAGAGTTAGGGCAGCGATGCAAACCCTGGTCCCAATGTGTGGAGCAACAGTGCGAACTGTTCCACCCCCCAATTAGCATTCAATGAAAATAAAATTCCATGGATAATTAAAAAGCAAAAGTAAACCTTTGAACAGCTTTATTCAGTGTGTAGAGTCAGTGCCAAATTAAATGGCGGCATTGCAAAAGCTACCTTCAGTGTCAATTTTGATACCCTTTTTGTGTACCTATTTGTACCTTGTTAAGAGAATGAATCAGATATTGACATTCATTCCTTTGCCCTCCATCTTATTTTTTCAACACACTTCTGTAACAGTTCAATGAGTACATCATACACAGAAAGTTAAAGTATGGTTGTAAATTTTTAAGCGGCATCAATATTGAAGTGAAACTCAGGATGGTATCAGCTGCTTACGTCTCATTTGAGGCTTTTTTCCAACAGTAGTAGAGTCGCATCCTTCACGCTAGCGTTTTATGGGTAAAAATAATTGGCAAGGCATCTCATTTCAGAGGTCTTTGTTCCGGTCTGAGGTTTAGCACATCAGTTATTTTAGGACGTGGAATAAAAGCAGTCTGATCAAAGTGATCACAGCGCATGGCTCAAGTAGCTGTTGGCTGCCGCTTGCGACTTTTCCACTGCACCCAGGCTCGATGCCGGGTCTTGTGTTTTATTACACTTGGAAAGCAATAAAAGCCTCTGCAGAACCTTCTTGTTTGTTCAGCCGACGGCTCTGAAACTTGGCATTCTTTCCCGTGGGCTGGAACGACTGAGACGACTGACTGCTTCTAGCGGATTATGGACACCTCCGACAGAGTTTAGCTTGCTTGAATTAGCATTTCTGCTATCAACAGGTATAGAAATCAGATGGGCGTGAATTGTGATCCACACGTTTTAATAGTGGGGAGGCATGGATGCCCCACACCTCTAGTGCTAGGGGCTGGATTTACGTATTAGCAGATTTTTATGGAGTTAGCATATTTCTCTTTGCTTTTGTCCGTTTCCTCCAAATATCAGTGTTTGATTATTTGTTTATTTATTTATTTAGCTAGCACTGTTTTAACTAGGGCCGTGTTTCCCCATCCGGTCCTTGGGGACCCGGGAGTTGGAAGGGAGCAAAAATGTAGACTGTCAAACAAGGAGCTCAGAGGGAGCAAAAACATGGACCGACTGTGGGTCCCTGAGGACCGGATTGGGAAACACTAAACTAGAGGGTTTACAAAGTGCGGTACAGGCCCTATTCTGTTTCTGCAAACACATGTAGTTAGGAAAATTGGTGGCTCTGAATTCCCTGTTTTGCTTAATTGAGTGTTG
Organism: Mormyrops boulengeri; assembly: GCA_026781065.1. Lineage (NCBI taxonomy): Eukaryota > Metazoa > Chordata > Actinopteri > Osteoglossiformes > Mormyridae > Mormyrops > Mormyrops boulengeri. The sequence goes on along the minus strand of JAODLD010000030.1, from coordinate 18,986,476 downwards.
ATGTATGCCCTGTCTGCCTTGCCTTCTGTTTCCTGGAACAGGCTTCAGGCTCATCATGACCCGGTCCTGGACGGGTGGTTACTGAGGATGGATGGATGTCTCTATGGGGCAATAAACCTACATTTCCATTGATCTACTATTAAGCAAGCAGTTATATATAATGTGGACACATGCCATAGACCCAGGTCAAGTAGGAGCTTATTTTAAAGAGATTATTCACTTATTAGAGGAGCAGATAATCAATTTTCATTGCGGTGACCAGTGAACTGTGGGCAATATAGTTTAGTCAGCACTGAAATTTCAGCTGATGGAGAGGGGAGTCATTCTGTGATGTAGGTTAGTGTAGTGCATCAGTACTAGTATTTCCTATTAAATCCAAGACTATGGCAACCATAGTCCAGTAGTGACTGTGGGATTCACCATCAGCCCTTAATGTTCCTTCTGTCTTTTGTTCACGTCGGGGGTGGCAGTCAGACACTTCTAGAAAGTTACCAGTTGTTCATTATTTTTACCTAAGAAAAAAAAATGAAGTCCACAAATTCATTTGCTGTCTTTCCTCACGTGACAGTTACTTCAATATGCAGCATATAAGAGTGTTATCATCTGTAGGTGTAAAGGCGTTTTGGTGAGTCATCGATTGTCCTCAAAAAGGAAGTTCTTTTGCATGAAACTGAAAACATAGAATGTTCATATTTCTAATCATCTCCGAAATTACTAAATTGTACTTTGTGCGATTGTCCTCTTATTATAAAGACAGCGTACAAAAATTCAGTTCCTTTAAACTAAAGGCTTTTGAATTAGCTGCAACTTTCAGGGTTTGAAATCTTGGGTGTGAAAATAACAGTAAACCCTTCGTTTAAGCTTTCAGTTGGCAGGATCAATATTCCCCCCTAAACCCTGTCTGTTTGATGGACAGCTTTCTAAGTCAGCTTTGCCTTATGGAGTGTTTAACCTCTGATGGAATGGTTGAATCTGGCCTAAAAAACAGGAAACTCTATATGTTTGCATTTTTTTCCAAGTTTAAGCCTGAGGCAGTTAAGAAACAGTCATTAAAGTGAACAGATTGTCTTCTTACTCATATTTAGTTACTGGTGAACTCATGATGAACCCAGGGTCGACTGAATTCCTTGATTTTGCCTTTGCTTTGTATTTTTTCCAGGTTTTAAGGTTTGGTCCTATACTTTTTCTTAATCTTTTAATTCAGCCTTTTCCCCATTTTATATGCTTGTCATTTCACACTTGACTGATCAATAGATTTCCTTGCAATTTCCCCAGTCAATCATACACAAAGATAAAATTAAGTGTACTCCTTTTGTGCTCAAATTATTTTTGTCTTATCATATCAATACTGATTATACATTTTTTTTATAATCTGCAATGCGTTTCTCTTCAAGAAGAATCTCTGAAATTAAATAATACATTTTTATTAATAATTAATCCACTAAATTGTACTTTGTACGATTGTCCTCTTATTATAAAGACAGCCTACCTTTGACAATGATCATAGCGGTATGATTCAGTAGTGTGCTAGTATCTGAATATTTTCAGCGTTGGAAGCATATTTTACATAATTTACATATTGCACAGCTATCTGCCATAAGTCATTTCACTTTATAATAGCTAGAATGCATACACCCACCTCTGTCACAATGTATTTTTTCATGATGAATATCCCCGTGATATATATCCCTATGAGCTGAATGCAGTTTAAAAGCCTGGGTTATTTTGTATCAGTGTTCTTGGACACCTGTTTGCTACATATGGAACTGAAATATTAGTGTGGTATATATCAGCTGGAAAATGGCACCAAAAATAAATAAAACAACATGGACTTGCCACACAGAGGGAAAGGAAAATAAATACAATTTAAAGTGGGATTTTTAGTCTTTCGTTCCATGGTTTAAGGGCTTATTTTCTAAGCATGACATATGGGTAAAATTCCAGTACAAAGAGAATCTTTTAATGAATATAACAGAGTGAAAAAAGAATCAATTAGAAACAATGAAAACCTGCTTATACTGTTAGATTAAGAAGTTCAAAAGTGCAGTAGCCATTGAGATATTCATTATAGCTGTTGCATCAGAATCCATGTGTAACGCTGTCTTTCAGGCATGCCTTCTGCGCCTTGATGCAGTTAAAGATGGCCTTAGTGTGGACATTACTGGGTGCAGTCAAACATTTACATCTGTGGATAAAAGGAAATATATGAATGATCAATGCTGTTCAAACACATACAACAGTCCTGTAGAATATAATTAACCTACAATTAATAAACAATGGAATTCTTCTGAAGTGTGAAAGCAGGCGTGGACTGGCCATCCGGAAGTTGAGCAATCACATCAGGGCCGTTCTTGCTCCCTCAACACTGGCATTATGTAGCAGATCACAAGATGTAATGATAGCAATCAGGCAAATATTGAGGTATCCCCCCCCCCCCCCGACTGGCATCAAAATACACAAAGGGGACACCCGCAAGTTTATGCTCTGTTTTTTGGTGCCAGTTTGCCTTCAAAGTTTCTCTGGACTCAGTGGACAGTTATTTTTTTTACTTCTCTTTTCTCACCCAGTTCAGAAGGTAGTATCTTCTGCTGTTGAGCTCATCCTCCATGGCCACTCATCTGCATTTAATCCATAAGGCTATTTAAACTCATTCTGATTAATACAACTAGCTCAGTCTTGGGCTTTAGTTAAACTGAGCTGTTGGTTAGGTTGGATAACCTGATACAGAAATGTGGGCAAGAAATCCATCCTAACCTGCCAGTGGGGCAATGCTCCCAAGTAAATGCTCTAAGTAGTTCCAGGTCCCTGTGTGCCTCATGATCACAGGTAAGATATTGTGTGTCTCAAGATCACAAGGCGATTGAGATTCCAGTTGAAGGTTTCATTCTGCTCCTTATGCAGATTTTAAAGAGGTTCTTAGTAAGAAGAGGACTTCAGATCCTTCTCCTCACAGACTGAATCACTGTGCGGTCGATCTCCTATCAAGGGATGTAAACAGATGTCAAAAAGCTATGGAAGCCACAGTTCATCTGTCTGTCCACTGCTTTCATTACTGGCAGCTTCTTATTCTTTGGCAAAAAGAAGATTGTGGTCCTGTTTGAGTCATGAAGGCCATAATGAAATCGCAATTAAAAACTGTTCCCTCCTTATCTACTGAAGGTTCATTTGGCCTATGTTGGACCTTCTCAGTGAATGCAATCGCATGAGTGTGCATCAGCCCATGCAGCTGGTTTGCCCTGGGGGGGGGATCATTTCTCTTTTCACAAGTTACCTGCCATGAGTGTGGTGATCTTCCACATCCATACACACCCCCAGATTGCTTCCTTAATCACCCCTACCTGCAGTCAATTTCTCAAAGTATCTCACTTAAACTTCCTCTGACGTACCTTGCACAGTCTTGGGTTTTTCTTATTCTGGCTAACTGAATGTCTCTGTTTCTCTCGGATCCATCTCAATGAATGGCTGTCTGATTGTGTTTGGTCGTGTGACTTGGACTTGTTCAGTTTGCTCTCCAGTTGCTGTTTATTCCTACTTACATACTAATTACAACTTAGCACTTGAGTCCATATTAGCCACCTCATATACACCTTGAACCTAACGGGACTGACTACTTGGAAACTTGCCTGTTGAAGAGGACAGGACTGACAAGCAGAAGACTGGGTGATACAGGCAGTTTGGGTCAGCGTACCTTGTTAATTCAGTTGTGTATTCTTTAACTCTGTCCCAGTGACAGACCACAAAATATTATACGTTATAGTTTTTTTAAAATTCATATGAGTAAAATTCCACGAGCCGGTATAATCCTTACAAAATAAAAGCGAATTTAATGCTTGGCAATCACTTTAACTATCACGAACCTTCAGGAGTAATTCAAATCTGAAATACCAATTAGCTGCAGACAAATAGACACCCAGACCAAAATCTACATCGAGTTTGATGTCATGCTTGTCATTTTACATCTGTAATCATCCCCTTTGTTTCTGTGTGACCGGCAGCTGCAGAGTAGCCTGTTTGTCTGAATCGTTTAATATCAAGGTTCTCCTCTCCATCTGATCAGTAATGGGTGATTTTCCCGTGCAATAAAATGGTGTGGGACGTAGTCACAGGGTTCCTAGCTCAGGTTATGCTTTTCTTTGAATGAACTGGCAAATGCCTCCGGTTTCAGAAGCAAACGGAGCAAATTACAATCATGATATTTCTTTTTGCATGTGTATCTATTTTCAGGCTTTAATATGCGCTCTGATGTAGTACACGGGATTGTTTTATTTACAGAACTAATGTGCAGACTCTGGAGCAGACCTAAGCAGCTGTCATGACACGTCGGCGAGCACGATGGGAAGGGAAGCACGGGAGTCCGGGAATAAGGGTAACGAGGGATTTATTGGGAGAAACAGCACTGAATACGGGGAGAAGACTGGCAACAACGCTAAACTGACGTTAATGACAGGACTCGGGAAACATACTCTAACGCAGACTGAAATACACAGGGACCAGGAAAACAATTCAAAACTGCTGATCACACGGGGATTTCACATGAGGTTAACTGGGGGAGGCGGGCGTGGCACAGGAGGATCGAACGAACAGGTCATGACTGCAGGGCGCACCCCCGTTCTCTTAGCAGGTACCTTTCGGACATGACAGCTGCACAGCAGGGCGCACCCCCGTTCTCTTAGCAGGTACCTTTCGTGAAGCACCACACTGCACAGGAAACACGCGACTCTGGCATCCAGGTCCTGCTTGACGTTTTATCTAGTTTACTGCTGTCCCCCAGACATTCCTTCATTCAGGAACCCATAACAATGGAATAAATAAAATAAAATGTATATAATAAAGAAGCCAATATATGGGAATATTTCTAAAGCAGTAGTATGAATATTAATATAGTAGTATTGAATAATATTAGGTTCATATTAATAAAATATACTAGTGAATTATTGTTTTTCACTATGGCAATGTTATATTATACTTTGCTTGAGTCTAAAGTAAAAAAAGTCTAAAAACTAAGGCAGCATATTGTTGCTATCTAACACCAGACACTAAGACCAAGAAAAGTAATATGTATCTCATTATAATGAGAACCAAGATAATTTTCACGTTTTAACATCATGCTTTCGCATTAAAAAATGAAAAGGATCTCATATCAAGAATTTTTCTCTTTATAATGATACACTGGGCTTTTATTGTAATGGTGGCAACAATTTGCTTCTGTAGTATAAAACTTAATATCTATATAAGACAAAATTCTTTATTGTCAGTGCTTTCGTGAATACATCTCATGTCGTTAAAATGCACCTGCATGTTTTTCATTATCTGTGACTTACAACACTGGGCCTGTCTTTGCCAGATGTCTAGCCCGCATTAAAACTGGTTTGGCACTGGATGCCCCTACATCTAGCTACCTCCAGGCAGATACACCAACTCTGATGTATCATACTTGACGGGTGTTAGTCCTAAAAAGTCTGGTCAATACCTCAGGGTTATCTATGGACAGTCATGTGCCAGTCTCCATAAACCCATGCCATTTACTGTATGAAAAATACAGATGGGTGCCTTTACACTACGAGCAAAAAAGTAATATGTATTTGCTCATTCACAAAATTAGAGGATGTGGTTTGTTGTCTGGAATAGCTTATGAGGATAATAAGATGAAGACATTTGCATTTTAGTTAGCAGACATTTTTATCTAAAGTGAGATACATTTGTGAGATAGTAGGGTTAGACAGTCCCTGGAACAATTGGGGTCAGCGTTCCAATGGTGACATTATTCTGCTGACCCTTGGATTTTAACCAATGATCTTTCCATCACAGACACAGCAGCCTAAAATGCTGATCCACACAACGCTCCCAAAGTGCAGAAATATGATATTATACAATACAGCAGTATAAGGATGGTGCTGCAATGGGAAGCAGTGTTGCTTCACAGCTTCAGGGTTGGGGGTTCGAATCCCAGCTTTCCTGTGTGTGTGGAGCTTGCATGCTCTTGCACAGGGTTCCTCCTATAGTCTGAGGATATGCAGTTTGGCTAGCCGGTGTCTGTAAATCGCCTATAGAGTATGGGTGTATGTTCCCTGTGATAGACTGACATCCCATCTAGAGTGTCCCTTAGCCTTGTGCCATATGCTAACTGGAATAGGGCCCCAGGTGACCCAGATCAGAATCAGCAGTTGAAAGACGAACTGGTGAATATTATAAGGCTTTTCCACAGCCTCTCTTTAGACACTGAAGGATGATGCGTCATCTTATTTCAATCAGCTGAGATATTTCTTGAGAAGATATTCAATTACTGTAATGCATTTTTATGGATCCTTAAGGCCAGAGGAGTGTCACCATCTTCTGAAGCACAGCACCGAGAAGGGAAGCTGAAAAAGGCTGAGCCCAGTCGAGAGTCACTTACCTTTGCAGATGGGAGGTTGGCTGCTCCAGCCACTTTCCGTGCAGAGAATTTCCTCCTGGCCTTCCAGGCGATACCCATGGCGACAGGAGTAAACAGCCACCAATTTGCCAGATATGGAACAAAACACAAAATCCCCATTTTCTAGCTCAGCAGGAGAACCACAGGGTATCAGCTCTGTAATTTCAAAAAAGAAGTGGCAACATTTCCAACTCACACATAAACATTTACTAATTGCTATAGCCTTTAATGCCATATCCAGTGCAAATCAACCAATATTTGTGGTTCTTGTTCCACATAATCTGTAATCATTTAAATCAAGAGAAGAAAAATATCATCACCATAGCAATATGCATGTGGGTAGATAGACAGTATAGCTGATGTTTATCTAACCTTTGCTGAGATCTTCTTGCCAAGCCTTCAGATTTATGGTGGGTAAGTTCTTACAGGACTGAAAGTCTTTTGGGTATTGTCTCAATCTAAAGGGGTCAGTGGGGACTTCATTCAGTCCACTGTTGTCACAAATTACCCGAGAAAGAGAATGCCCTTGGATTTCTGCCCTCTGAGCTTCTGTAAACATGCCCTCGTTCTCCCACCAGAACCTGTAAAAAAACATGGAAAAATACAGTAATTCTGATCCTGTTATTACTGAAACCTGCCTTTCAAATAAGTGATTGCCTGTAGTCATTTTAAGATTTGTATTTGGTTAGCAGTAGATGTGTAGTTTTTAAAGTGTCTTGATATTATTCCATATTTTTAGATATTGCACTAAAAATCAACTTCATTGAATATGATTTTCTCAGATGCTTGGTTAATGTGAACAGGCTATATTAGAACAGTCTGTGTTATTATAATGCTGGTTTCACACTATTTGATGCCACAAGGCTAAAAATTATTTTTTGTCCTCCTTTATTAAGTTTCTTCAGAATATTTATCTCCGATAGAGCAGAAATCTTTCAACAGAACTCTGAAGATCAGAGACAACATTCAAAGTGTATGTTCAAGGTCATCGGGTAGGCTGACCTGTCACCTTCTCGAAGCATTTTCAGCTGCTTCCCAATTAAACATGCAAAGAGAGGCCCTGTCCTGGCACCAGGCAAGAGATCCTCCGCCAGTCCGGCCAGCCACACGTCGATGTTACTGGGATGTTTGTACAACTCCATTATCTTCTGAACCAAACTGGCATCACTTATAACTGTGCTGAGTTCAGCTTGGGTCTGTATTCTTTCATATCCACAGAATTCCCTCCATTTATTGTAGCCTGAAAAATCATGCTAGTCTGCTTATGGATACAAAACATGCTGCGCTCATATCAACTGAATACAATTAGCAATGCTTATTTTTAATAAAATTAGACTGCATAAATGATATATCAATGACAAATTAAAGAAATCTTAATGTTATTGAGGTGGACTACATTATTGTACCCTAAGGATACAAATTATGTACCTGAGGGTATATAAATTAATTTAACAAAATAAATAAATGCAACACATATTCATTTGACCCAAACAGAACTGCAGTACTAGAAGTGCAGTAGTAAATTTAGTACATTGTCAGGGGTGAGGCTGAGGTGCATTTAACTCATTTCATAATTTTTTAGTTAATAGTATATAAACTTGACTCTTCCACTAAACCACTGGTTATGTTTGTTTATTGTGTGGCGTGATTTGAATTAGGGCTTCGTCCTTGTTCTTCAACTGACCAGGGAGCCCGTGGTCGCGACCACGTTGCAAATTAAGGGCTGTGAGGTCCAGATCTCCAGGGCTTGAGAGAACTATTAGCCTCTCTGTCAGCTCCTCTGTCATCAAGTGGTCTGTTGTCACTGCTATTGCTGGTCTTCCCAGCAATCCTCTAAGAATAGGATCCAGTCCGCCTAGCAAGCAGGACAAGTAAGCTGCATTGTAGTGACATCCAGTTTTTACATCGAAATTAATTTGGCATCAATGGCATCTCCTTACAAGACCTGAAAAGGCATAAAGTAGATAGACCAGAACCCGACAAAGCTGAAGATAAATACCTTCTTTAACAAGTCTCCATGGACTGAAGAATGTCTCATGTAGACTCACAGGGGAGTAGCGCTCATGTTTCTGAAAGGTCTCACTGAGCCTCGGCACCACCGCTGCGATGGTGGCGTGGCCAAAGCGAAAGGCAGCTGTGGCAAATACGTTGGAAACCGTGGGGTTGATGGTCTGGTTGTATCCTTCGTAACCCCCAATGTATTTGTCAAAAGCCTCTCTTCCAAGAATCTTTGGGGCATAATCCCTGAAAGTTATGACCTTAAGAGAAACATAAAAAACAAACGAATAAACTTTGAAACTTGCTGCCGCTATTTTTATTATGCATTTTCGTATATACAATGACGACACTAGCTGATGAATTATTTAATGCATTAATCGCTGTGGATAAGTACAGTTGTCAGTGGAATGGTCATACAGTATGCAGTCAATAACCCAAATTGTAGCATATTATTTATATAACAGTAGCACTGTGTTCTCTGCCTCAGGCCAAGTATGTTTTGAGCTCCATGGTCACTGTATTGATGTACTAAATAAGCAGTATGTATGACATATGTCTGGATGAGTGGATGGAATACGCCCATTCCTTGTCTAGCTACTACCTCTTTTCGCAAATAAAACTGTAATAAATCATCTTCCAACCAATGTGCACATTTATGAACAAGTTTCATATGCCTGACGACACACGCCGAGAGATCTTTCAAGTAAGATGTACAAAACGTTGTTAAAATATTCACTTTATGAAGGATTAAAGAAAAAGAGTATGGAAGACTGGAGTCGTAAGTGCAGTCTTGGTCACACCTAGACTACTGTGGTTTTCACTTAGCGACCATTTTGCTTCACGACCTGGACATTGGAATGGAACTTGGTGGGTAAATGAGGAGTGGATGTACTTTGTTTTAATGGTAAAATATGACAGATATAAATAACTCGGGACTGACCTTATCAACTCAGTCTTTATTTCTCGTTTCATAAGCCTTGGTTTGATCATCTCATCTCTGATAGAATTACGTATTTACGTAAACCGACTCTCTGCTCATCTTTAACAGATACAATGTATGCATGAGAGCTCTAGCCATTCTGGATGGAAAACAAGCACTTTTCATAGGAGCAACAAAAACCTTTCACTGGATTATGTTCTTTTATGCCTTCTGTGTTTGGAAAACACAGAGCTCCACTTTGACTACAACTGCATTAATTGCATAAATTCTGGTACTGGATTCTTCTAATGCAGGGGTGGCAAATCTTATCCAGAAAGGGCCACTGTGTGTGCGGGTTTTTGCTGCCTAATTAGGTCACTAATTAGAGGATTGATTGGCTGAAGAGTCCTCACAACTGGGTTTGAACAGCTGACCTAAAGGTTACCCCAAAAACCCACATACACACCGGCCCTTTTCCGGATAAGATTGGCCACCCCTGCTCTAGTGGATAGAAACCTTCAGAAATCCGTTATAAATGGTACAAAAAAAACAATATCAGTAGACCCAAAATAACTTTATAATTATGATCTCAAGGTCACAGATAAAGGTTATAATTATACATGTAGAATTATACTGCAGGTTCCTTATTTGCTCAAGCAAATGAAGCCTTTTCTCTTTCTGTCTCTCTTCTAATCCTACATGTTACCCTGATATTAACCGCTGTTCAGTTATTTTCTTCTTTTTTAAAAAATTAGCTTTCATCTATTTTTTATTCATACACCATCGTCTTCCCGTGCAGAGATTTACGAATTTATAAGGGAACATATCTGGTACAGGTCGTTCTCTTCAACTAACTATTTCAAAAGAAATAGATTTATTTATATATAACTATAATATCTTAACTCTCGTGCCGTTAATGGCAGTTTTGGTGACTGTCCCTGCCATGGACACTAACGTTATAGCCAGTGCCAAAGCTCAAGCGGTAAGCTCAAGCTCCAGCTCAAACCTAAACACTGCATAACAATTTTCTGCTCACCCCACAGAGGGCGCAAGTGCTTCTAGGGGTACGAGGAGTTTGTAGAGTGCCACAGACCATTTAAGACAGAATGAAATCGACTTGCTGGTTTCACAGCATGTCGCACCTGAGGTTGCCGCCTCTGTCTCCTAATGGGTTAGCCGGTACTGATTACCGCCATTGTGCAGCTTATCTGTACTGGAGGCTGCATACACCAGTCAGGATAAACTGGAGCAAGTTATATAAGCTTTTAGGGAACTTCCTGTTTGGGGTAAATGGTAGCACTTTACTTGACGGGGCACAAATAATACATTCTGTTACTTATGTATTAATTAACCACAAACAAAGTCTTAGTTACGTATTGATCTCATGGTAATTCATCATTAATGAATAATGATGCATCTCTTATCTCGTTACTATATTTGTTACTATATCATTTAATTCTGTAAACCTTTGTGAACTAGTGAAGAAGCAAGTGATGAATAACACGTTACATACTAATCTCTTGTTTGTTCATCATTAATGAATCATGATGCAACTTTTATCATGACTATATTTGTTCACAATTTGTATTTCAGTAGTATTAGAGTTATTACTAATTATTTGTGGCCCTTCAAGTTAAGTGTTACTGAATAAATGAACAATCCTTAAACTATATTGAAAACTGTCAACATTTTTAAGGAGGATATTATTTAAAATAACAATCGCCAGTAATTGTTACCTAAAATAATAATAGCTCATTTATCTTATATCGGTTCATCAACTTTACAGTTGAATAACTGGATTCTCCACCTTGAAATATTAAAGTGTTCCATGAGACTTACTTGTATTTTTTTTTTTTACCTCTTGTGCCGTTAAAGGCACAGGTTAATTTTTATGCAGGAGGGACCATCAGGGGTACCTGTGTAACGCCGCTTCAGCGGTTGTCATGTATATTTATCATGTCGACTTGCCTGATGTAAAGCGCCAACAATTTTCCGGGCTTCTTGGTAGGTTTGCTCATGGCTCCAGTGACCGTTGAGCTCTTTCAGGCCGGCGGCGATACGATTGTGCTCCCTCAGCCACAGTGTGTGCAGGGTAGACAGCGGCAGGATCTCGCTGACTCTGCTGTCTCCTGCCAAAAAGCACTCCACCCTCTCTCCCCACGGGTCGCCTGGATCCTGGAGGCATCCCGAGGGGATGCTGGGGACAAAGGGTAAGAATGGGAAGTCCCCATCGGAGAAACGGGTGTTGACAGCGAGCAGGCCCTCCGGACTGGACAGGTTACGGAGCAGGCCCTCCAGGGCCGGCGTGTGGCCATAAACTGTGGAAGCATCCAGGAAGGATGTGATGGCGTTCATCTGCTGCCTCTGAGGCCCCGTTGGGAAGTCCTTACCATCCGTGTGCAGAGTAATACAGGCCGGAGAAGAGCGGAAGAATGGCAGACATCTTCTTTTCCCAGACAGTTTGTCATTCGGGGGAATCTGCGATGACAGGAAAATGGTGAAGAAATCCCTTCATCCCTACTTCAAATTCTAGGTTATGATTGTCTCTCAATGTCATTTGTATGTTTTTTGATTTTTTTTTATTGTGCCAAACAATATGAGAATATGGAATGTTTTATGGTAAAAAAAGGAATGAAATAGACAGCAATGAACCTCGTTTATGTGCATAATTAAATGTATTTTAGGTTTATATGTAATAGAGATGGGAATATTTTTACAGTCACCGTTTTTGGAAACACAGTAAAAGCATTTACTCTGGGCCAGGATTGCACGGTGGCTCAGTGAGACATCCTGTTTTGCACCTGCACGACTGTGGCTTTGAATCCAGCCCTTGATCTGTGTAGAGCAGGGTTCCCCAATTCCAGTCCTGGAGGGCCAGTCCGCAACACAGTTTGCAGATCTCCCTGCTAAAACATAACTACTAAACCTAGGAATTAACTGGTGAGCTGAATAAGGTGTGTAGAGTAGGGAAATCTGCAAACTGTGTTGTGGATTGGCCCGACAGGACTGGAATTGGGTAACCCCGGTGTAGATTGTTCTTGCCATGAATTTCTTAGTCCAAATGTGTATGGGATTGGCTCCAGCCCCCCACCCCCAACCCTGTCCTGTATAAGTGGATGGACGATGGATTGATCTGCAAGTGAAGTCCAATTTGGTTCTGTCATAAAGGACAAACAAGACCCAAGGAATCAGAAACCTGCTAATAATACAGAATAATTCTCAAATCTGCTTATTCTCAGCCAACAATGAACACTCTCTGGGTCCAAGCAGGAAGAAATTTTGAAAATACAGGAAATCTAATTATTATCCCTGAATATTTAAATCAAAGTGGATATGTCCTTGACAGCTGGGAGATGTTTAAAACGGTTTACAATGAATTCTGACAATATATATTATTTCCAATGGCTCATCCTGCATGATTGAATGAATGGGAAATGCAGTCCAGCATTTGAGGCAGAAAGCTATTTTTCCCCCGTCTAACACGTAACCTCAAAATATGGGATGGTTTTCACAAAACAGTTTTAAGTTGCCGAAGCTGGCATTTTTTTCTAGCCTAAATAATACATCTATTATACTGTTTGGCACCTTTTTGACGGCCACCTGACCGGCCATGGAAGAAAAACGGGTGCAGAAGTTGGACAAGGACAGTGGTGTCTGGTGATTTGAATTGGAATTATTATACTTTTGTTAAATTAATAATATGCCAACTCTAAAAAATAATAACGTGATAGATGCTGAGATGTCAAAATAAGTAATCTTTGTAAGTGCCTTCTCATTCGTTTAGAATTAATGGTAACTGATACTCCAGTGTCAGAACGCAACATAAGACTGGGCCATTGCTACTCCCATGACGTCAGCCATTGTATGGTCTTATCGCATTTCTATTGGAAACTACAATGGCAACAATCACTCATTGTCACTATTAACATGAATGAGTCATGCAAGCTTGAAGGAAACAGGCAACATATTATACTTGATGCAACATTATAATTCTCTCAAAAGACTTATCCATCCAGCTATTTCAGTTGGGGCCTGGAGTCTATCCCAAGCAAGACACAAGACAAACCAAATTGCAGGCTGGGATCCCAGTGCATCCACACATTATTGGCAGTTTTGAGTCACCAATTCACCTAGCTGCAATGTTTAGACCGGAGGAAGAAACCAGGGTACCCTGAGGAAGCGACGTACCCACAGGGATAGGATGCAAATCACTCAAACGGCCAGGAACAGCCACAGTCAACAATGCAACACACTGACCCACTGTGCCACCCTTTTTGCATATTCATTTGTTTATTTTCCAAATTATTCACTATTATTCACGATGGCTCGTACGATTATTAATTTCCATTCATGGTATTTCTTTTAAAATTTAATAAAAGCAAAATTAAACACTGGCATGGATTAAAAGTATATATAAAAGACTGTACATTGCGGAAAACAGAAATGTATAGTTTTCCTCAGAGCGATGTACACCTCTATTGCATCCCCCTGAATATACAAAATGCTGGGTATCTGTCTCACCAGCTAACTGACAATGGGTACATCTGGCAATTTCCTAAAACTAAAAATTGCGAATGAATATGACGTTTCTACCATTTGCATACGAGCAGATACCTTAATCGGGAAGCAGGGATTAATGTTTTCACAGGTTTCTAGACAGTCCGGTCCTCCAAAAGAAGCAGCCTTGACTATACACTGTGGAGTGAATGAAATGTCATGGTCGATGTACTGGCCCCAGTCCACCAGCATCTGGGAATATGCATCATCCTCCGAGACACGCTTGCTTGATCTCTGCATAATTTTGTTGCTGACTTCCCGCACCTGTTTACATATTCATACATTCAGCTGTCAGAACCAGAAAATAAACAATGATATATCATCTTCCAATTATTTAAATGTTTTCCTTTTGTAATCAGAGAAGCATATTTTAATTATTAATATATTTTTGGTAACCTTAAATATTTTATATATTTATATATATATGCATGCATCCATCCATCCCATAATGTGTTATATAAGAATATAAATACATTTAAATATAGGCATATACTTGCAAGATTTTTCTGCTTTGTAATATTGTTTTCTAATTACAACATTACATTTTCACAAAGATTTTGGTTTTTCGGTTCCCAACACATATATTACTGTAGGTAAATTACTGTAGATGTGCATACGTACACACATTGCTGTGATGTAAACAATACTTTTAAAAGTTACTTGTATGCTTATTCCTTTATTTACTTTTATTTACTTATTTACCAGTGCACCATATCACTCACGAGAGGTAACTTAAAGCCATTGTGTAAGTGCCCCGGGTTCCAGCCCTTGGGTTGACTCTCTTCATCCTCATACTCTGCTGGGAGCCACCGTGCCAGTGCAGTGTTGGCTGCTCCCCATAATGGATTATGTCTGAAAAGAAGAAGAATTTTGGATGCTCATGAATTACATAGCTTTACAAATATTGCAACATTACAATCAAATGCATTGGAATGTTTATTGTATGGTCGTTATGTGTGTGTATAATGGTCCAAACATCAAAACGCTACAAATGAATCCTATCTTCCTACACATAAATATGCTGCATTAAGATGCTCTTGAATTAAATATAAAAGCTGAATTTTATTAATAAAAGTGAGAACATTCCCTACATAATGATGATTAGTCCACTAAAAGAGAAGAGATGTTGTATTCTCATTATTCTGAAAGCATTAGTGATCATATGACAGATGTAGATTTACCACCTGATCAAGTGCTTTTCTGTGAAATTCAAGTCTGCCGCCTCATTCTGCATGTCTTTGGCGATAAAGTTGTAGAAAACAGGAGGAGTACAAATAGTGATGGTGTGCATATAAACCAGAATGTGAAATTGAGTATCCTATATCTGACCTCCATTATGCAGAACATATGCAGTGCAACATATACATTATAGATGAGCTAAACCAGCACCTTGGTACCACAGTTAGTGTCATGTGACTCCCTAATCTTCCACAGACAGAGTCAGCTAAAGACACAGCAGCTCTGGAGTTTTCAAAGACCCATGAAATGATTCTTACAGCTGTGTTGATTGTAAAGGTATCACCCTCTGAAGGAAAGGACTTCCTTAGCAGTGAACGGTGTCCAGTGCAAATCATCAACAGCTACTCAGCTGGCTCTAAGTTCTCGGCCTCATTATATATCAGAATTTAATACGCAGCTCAGTTAAATGCCTGAAAACCCATAAGCACAAAAGCACGCCCACTGGCTTTTTATGGTCACATTTCACTTGAGGGGGCACAACTAATGTAGTACTACACCCTCACTTAATTCATTAATTAACCAGTAACTAAGTGTTAGTTATGTTCTGATCAAATGCTTGTTCATCATTGACCAATCATGACAGTTCATGTATTCCATTCAGGAACTATATTAGTTAACAGTCAACTAATCGGTAACTAATTAGTAATTAACTGATATGGTTCCTGCATGAATACATGAACATCAATTTATTAATTATGAACTAACACTTCATTAATGGTTAATTAATGCATTAAGTAAGTGTGTACTACTACATTATTTGTGTCCTCAAGTAAAGTATTACCTACTTTACTTGAGGGGGTACAAATACTTAGTAGTAATTTAGTTATTACTGAAGTACAAATCATGAAGAAATATAGTAGCTTTTTCAGATAAAAGATGTATCATGATTCATTCAAGATGCGGCTCAGCTTGTGGCTCACTGTGTTAAATCTCTGTATTTTCCCAAAAGAACTTATAATTTACCTTCTTACCTGTTGTTGCAGATTCCAGAAATCGTCCGGTACTTTTCGGATAGACAGCCGTTGGGGCAAATATTTGACTTTGTTGGAGGAGGACAGCCGGAGCGGTTGGCACTAGCCTCAATTTCCTCTAAAGTAGGACCATCTTGAAACAGTGATTTAGGTAAAAATACATTAAAAAACATCTTTTTTTAGTAAAATTGTGAACTTCAGCTTTGTAAGTAACTTAGAATATTGCACTTCTTTTCAAAGACACATAATCTTTATTTTCCCCCAGAACTTGGCTTATTACCCGTCTTACTAAGTGCTTAGCCTAGTAAGAGTCCCAGGTGTCCTACTGTACAGCCTTTTCCAGGCAGCAAAGGTCACAGGCATGTGCTGCCCCTTGCACAGGATACCAGTCCATCACAGGGCAGGAAATCACACTCTACAGTCATACTCTATAGCAGGGGCAATTCTAGGATTTGAAAGCTAGAGTGGCTCAGTCCCCGAAATAAATACAAGCTAAACATAGTAGACATATTTTGCAGTGGGTTAAGTTAGATGAATATTAATATAAAACATGTGTGTTTTTTTTAAAATTTATTTCGATGTTAAAACATAGAACTTACGAACAACGTAGCGTTAAGGTTTCAGGAAATTCACCCTTGGGTTATTTCGGTAAAATTTGGGTTACTTTTCAAATATTTCTAGACATCCTGAGGTAACAGGAGAAGGTCCTACTATTGGTCTGTTTTGCCACATGTGTTCAGTATTGTTACTGCATTGGCTACTTTAAATATATAGTTGTCTTTTTCACGTTATCAAGCTTTGTAAAGCTTCATAAATTTCCCACTTTGGCTAAAAAGTTGCACCAATATATATGTACTTTTTTAAAATGAACTTGAGGAAGCACTTCTTCACACAGCACGTAGTTGGAGTATGGAATAGTCTTCCTGCTAGTGTAGCGCAAGCTAAAACCCTGGGTTCCTTTAAATCTGAGCTAGA
>JAODLD010000030.1:18897899-18969305 GCA_026781065.1 Mormyrops boulengeri | reverse complement strand
TTAGTTAGGTTCTCCCCAAACGAGCTTGATGGGCCGAATGGCCTCCTCTCGTTTGTAAATTTCTTATGTTCTTATGAGGGTGACACGTGACATGATGTGTCGTTATCCTCGTTGTTTGACTGCGTCGTTCTGCATGTCGTCCTGAATGTGTCGTCTGCCTGTGTTTCCCTGCAAGTCGTTTTGATATGTCTTTCTCTAAATGACTGAAGCCCCCCTAAAATAGACCTATCAACACCCCTGCACTTTAATTCCCAAGCAACAGGGCTGCTGTTGCAGTGAGTCCTCACGCCACCTCAAGCCCTCCCTCACTCGGCATCCATGGGGGAAGACCACTTTGCTTCTTATGAAATGTGTAATTCACCCATTTTCCAGAAGAAAGTCAAGGTTCAGGTCACTTTGCTTTTAATCATCTTTTATGATAAAGAAGAATCTTCAAGTAGCATTAACATCCATCCAATCGTTTTCTGTAACAGTCTGTACTTTTCAGTCGTGGGTCGAGGTCGTATTACACTTCGGTTTCTCTCCATTGCTTATTATTGCTACAGTAAATGACAAGTCTAAGTAATCACTTTTAGCTGCTCGGCACACATGATCTTCCATACAGCCCCAGCTTGACTATTCCCGGTGGGCCATCTCATTTATCTGATTTTATCCTGTGTTAATATTGATCTTGTACTGAAGCTGAAACAAGCACAGCTTGCAGAGAGACTAAAGGGCAAGTAAACGCAAAATAAAGTTACAGCTCAGATTGTAGCTGTGCCGCAAGCTGGAATAGACTGAGGGAATAATGCATAATTTTTTGATTTTCTGTCCCTGAACAGAACTGGCTGCCCTGCATGTACATTCCTATAAGCAAGCAAAAAAGTGCTAAAGCATCCCATAAATAATGCTGGCAGCTGCATATATATTTATACAAAACTTGAGGGCATCTCATTGCACGTAATTACAGATCATATCATTTTACTCAATCTCTGTTAAACTCCCAAATCCATCCTTGTGAGAGCGAGTACATAAAACTCTATTTAAAAGTAATGTTCATTTGATAATTGCTTTAGTTCTACATATTGAATATGGGTTGGTGCCCCATCCTGGATTGTTCCCTGCCTTGTGCCCATAGCCTCCAGGATAAGCTCAAGAACCTCCAGGATCCTGCATAGGACTAGTGGTTACAGTAAGTGGATGGATGGATGGAAGGATGGATGTTGAATTTGTTTGTAATCTTTGGTTAACTTTACCACATACTCTACAGCATGCCCTGAGTATGTATTTAGCTGATTTCTAAGTTTGGCAAAATGAACTGGAAATAGATAGATAGTGTATCAAAAATATATCACTGCAGCCACAAAAGTCATCTTTCAAACTAATATCTTTCGACAGCATCAGGCATAACAAACCGACCAAAAGTTAACGTTTTATACATCCTGCCCTTTCCGTGAAATTTAAATTAGCTTAGGGGTAGCAAGAAGCTTAATGTTATCTGAAATATTGCAGGGATCAAGACCTTTTTCTTTTCCTTAGGCCTAATAAACTGTCAAGAATTATAAGCTGTCAACGTTCACTTAACGATAAAAGTCATATATGTATAATCCACAGTGGTTGCTCTTGTGCTTTCCAAAAATATATCCAACCTTGTGTACAGTATGTTACCAAGTGCAATGATTCAAAGCAATTCATATATTAACCCAGTAGAGTTTTTAATAAGTATGTAAATGTGTGTCTGTGCCCTGCGAAAGACTGGCATCCCATCCAGGGTGTATCCCTGCTTTGTGCCCCTTTAGGACCCTGTACTGGATAAGCTTTGGATAGATGGATGGATATATTTCCCATATTTACCTTTTTTTTTTTTTTTACAGTATATTGAACTTCTGCTGTCCCATCAAAGTGTATTTAGAGATGCATGATCAATTATTGATTGTTGACTTTGATTGCGTTGGATTGAAACATCGGTGCTATGAATAGTACCACTTTACAATAAGACTACCCTTCTAAAGATATTATGAATGGTTTATAATCAGGTTATTCATTCGGTTGTAACATGTTGTAAATTATTAATAGACGATTTTAAACAAGTTATAATGGTTTTCTTTTCTTTTAATGGGTTACTAGCATTTATAAATGGCAAAGGGGAGCCTTGATGTAAAGTGGCACTCTGATGCTTTTGAAGTTACTGGATATAATAATCTTGAACTCATGTTGCCCAAAGGGATCGTTTACCTGTTGATTTCAGGCCCTTCTTCACTCGTTTGGCTGCTTTCCCCTTTAATGAATGCAGAGCTATTTCCTGAGCTTCAGCGGCTCTTGAAATGGCTTGGGTTTCAGGCCCAGCCTGACGGAGAAGCGTAAACATGTGCAATGACGACTGGGGGATTCCCTCTCTGTCACTTAAAGAATAGGCAGATTCAGTAAGACAAACTATATTAATAACACCCATCACAGATGAAACAATGAAAAAGGACACAAAACGATTGGCCGCCCTTTACCTGTGCAGAGGGTAAGGGGAAGATATGGGCTCGTCTTGGAATGAAGAGTCCTTGTTCATTTGAACTTCTTCTGGAGATGATGAATTTAGCACACAGACCATCACATGATCAGATGAAGATATGATTTGGCCTTGTATCATGGATTTGACAATAAAAAAACACTCTAAAAGAATATTGGAGGCTCTCAATAATGAATTTGGCCCTCTATCCTGTGCCCTATATCCTAAATAGCAGAACCATAGACAAAACCAGCCAACCAGTCATCTTCAGTTGATATAGTCAGCATTAAATTATTTTTAAAAACCAAAAAATCAAGTAACCGCTAATAATTTCCATTAAATATATACTGAAAGCATAAATTACATAGCAAATAATTGCATAGTATAAACTGCGATTTTTGATGCTTAATTGAATTTATTTTCCGCATGAATGAACAACTGTATCAGCTTATGTCCACTAGGAATTACAGAATTATAAAAAATAGAGGAATCTTACTTTTGGCTTTTCGCACTTCATCCATTTGTAAAAATGTGAGGAGAACACAAGATGCCAGGATTGACGTAATAAGCCTGAAATAACTGGACATAACTTCTTTCTAAAAAAAATCATAAAACACAGCAGACATATTTGAATCCTCTTACATGGTGTAGAGCATCACTGCAGCAAACCAGATGAAAAATACTAACGGCTAAAAAAATGGATCTCGCTTCCAGTTTAACATAGAATCACATAAACAAGATGAACAGCCCACATATGTATAAATATTTTGAAAACCACTTCTCACTCAACAGAAGAATTCTCCGCTTCAGAGTCATCATAATAAATCTGCTGTACTGGTTGTAAAAGCATCGCACGGGATTTCTCACCATTAGATGAATTTGCCCACAATGCTGATGTGCTTCTGCTGCAGTAACCCTGCTCACTGGAGAGATTTTCTCTTAGAGATGCTAGCAGATCTGCCCTCAATACCCCTGCGCCTTTGATAGAGTGCACTTAAACCCTTATTTTAAATGGTTCCTGGGTTTTCTTTCACTGCCTCTCAGCACTGTGATGCCGCGGCATGCATGATTTTTTTACTCGCGAGCTTTTACGGCAGAGGTATACAAGTCCTCATGGTTTTTACGTTTTTATGCAAACTCATTTAAATTGCTCTCTGAAGCAATTTTGCTTTTGGATAATTTGGTGTTTCAGTTCTAAATTAGAGGATGACTTCAGTTCATTACACAACATCACATTTTATTAATTGAGCATGCAGACACTTTAGTCCAAAGTGACACATTTTTTTTAAGGCAGGGTCAGGTGGTACCTGGAGCAATTGAGGGTCTTGCTCAAGGGCCCAATGGCGAAATCTCTATACCAATCATCGAATGCGAGCCAGCGACCTACTGACAATCACAGCGTCCTAACCGGCTAAGCCACACACCCCCATAAAGGGGCTTCTTTCTCGAACCCTGAACCTGCAGATTAAGGAGCCCACACTCCACTCCCTGCTGCACTCTGCCACCTTAAGCTACCTTAAAGAGATTAAGCTGGGCAACATTTAATTAGAAGAGCCCTGAAACTGCTCCTTGTTTATTCAGCTTAAGATAAGTATGGTTACTTCGTATGGTTGTATGATTCAGACTAGCTACAACATTGATAAGTTACGGGTTCAATCTTCAGTTGGGACTGGCATCCCATCCAGGCTGTACTCCAGTATTGTACCCAGTGCTGCCTGGGATTGGCTCCAGGCCACCCAGTCTCTGACCAGAAAAAGCATTAGGAAGATTGGTGGATGGATGAATGGATGGATGGATTTAACAGGTTTCATTTTTTTATTTTTTCCCACCACCACCCCCTCTCTTATATTTGATTAAAACTTTATACATATTCTGAAAAGTATTTACATTCACATTTATATCAGACGTAGATAGGGGGGGCTCATATATAACATACAGAAACAGAAATACGGCATGAATCAAATGACAAGCATACAGGAGGCAAGATAGTGGGACCAGATCTGGCAGTGCGGACAGAACATAAAGACAAACAGACAGACAAGAGACAGAACAAAGTGATTTACAAGAGACAACACTGCGACAAGGCAGATAAGTAGTTACTGTTGGGGATGCTAAAGTTGGTTGAATGTAATGTATGTGTATGTGTGGGGTTTATACAGAAGGTAAGTAAAAGTAAGTGTGTGTATGTGTATGGGGAGGGAGGGGGGAGAACAGGTGGCTTTTCTATTGTTGCCTGGAGAGTTAATAGAAGTAATTGTAATTATTAAGATTAAATAATTACAATTGCTTCTATTAACTCTCCAGGCAATAACATCAAAATGAGCAATGTAATTGAGGTAAACTCTCATAATTCCTAATTACATTAAAATTCAGCCGTGCTAATTGTTCATAAATCAGCTAGCAAAAGTATTCAATACAGTGTATACCAGGGACCAGAGTGCTTCCAATAAGCAGATTTATATTGTAAGTATCAATAACCAACACAAGAAAAAGTGTATTGAACTATGGCTCATAATATGAATAAATACAATATTACAGGCATGATTATACAAATCTGAACGTTTAAATTGTGCTCTTCTGTTATGCTTTGCATTTTGCCTAGTGGGAATGTTTTGAGAGGTTAGAAGTTCATTGACGTCACTGGAGATGCTTGTGCAAGCTGGTCTGAGGAGCACATCCTTCTAATGTACATGACTGCAGTCTGAAGTGGATACACAAGAAGCCTCTGTCAGGGTCTCGACATCTGCTATGATCCATGTGTGAGTTAAAGTACCTGGTGAATCTGGGGGCTTTTTTCCCCTTCATAGTCATCTGTATTTTTCTAATGCACTTAAACATAAGATTATGGTCTAAGCAGGTGTATTTAGTCTTTTTTTCCTTCTGCTCTCCCGATGGTAATTCCTGAAAAACCATACATTTGCTTTGTAATTCTTCAAAAAATATCTGCATGAAAACTGGGGTGGCCCTCTCCTGTGTAAAACAATTATTTTGCCCATGCCCATATAGGAGTGATAAGTGTGACACAAAATCTGATCACCTTAAGCAGACTACTCATTGGCATAAATGCTCAGCAGTGCATTGAAAATTCTAAAACTATGGTAAAATGTTTGTGGTGCGCGACTCTACTGTATGATAAATAATGCAGAACGGAAGAAAACGGCTTATTGACTGCTCCTATCTCGGAGGATGTGTGGGCTTTCATAACTTAAAGTTGCACTGAAAATGGTTTCTGCAGCATCCGGGGAAGTACACCAAGGAATAGCCGGAGAAGAGGTTTGTGCTTGCAAAGTGATTCATACATTAACCCAGTTGAAGTGTTGTGACGAGGTGCAAAAATCTAGAGAAGACGGAGCAGTTAAAAGGTCTGAATTTGAAGAAATTGCCAATAGATCATGCAAGACTGATTTATTAACTTGTTTGTATTGTTTATACATAAGAGATGGCTTTTTTAAAAGAATATATTAAATCTTTACTGGTGCTGCATACACATTGAACACAAAACCCGAAGTCTTATAAAATGCAAACGCCCCTGTTCAAACAGCTTTTAGGCTGTTGTAACTTGAGGAAGACTATGATAAAAATGATCCAATACAGGCAATCCCCTCTTATGATAGTTTAAGCAATCCTTCTAGATTTTATCCTCAGTATCTCTCAAAGAAAAAGCAGCTCATGTTTCGCAGTGTGATTTATTGCTGTGATTGGCCTTGACTTAGACCTCAATAGGCTCTGGCTTGTACATCCTTTAAATCTCTTATAATGACCTTTAAAGTCTTTGCAAACATTACTCACCATTCTCCCATGTACAACCACTTTGGGAAAAAAATGTAAAACATGAAAACCAGTACAGCTTTCTGCCTTTGTGTCTGTTCCTTTCTAATTTTGTATAAGTGTGTACACAAATGTATTTACAATATATGAATGACACTAAATATATATTTTGCAAACCCATAACAACTTGCAATCAGGTGTGGAAACTATCGGGTTAAGATTAATGTCTGACAAGATTAGGATTCTTAATCTCGAATTAGGTTCGACCAGAAACATTTTGACATTTCTAAAAGACCCCACTTGATCTACTACGGGTGATTTATCCCGTTAAAGTCCATTCATTTTTTTAATGAACTGAGTATTAAAGGGTTCTATCGCGTATTTTTTCTAAAATCATACCATTGCGAGCATTAATCACAATCATTTAAAATAATTTAGATTAATCCCCTTCGTATCTTAGCCTTAGAAGTCAAAGTAATTTAATTGCTTTTTCTGGGAGCTACTTACCACTTTTGATAAATAACTATTCATTTCACAGGACATATCCTTCACTCAGGTACGTAATTCAACTAAATATCTACTTTATGTATTAGATAGGAGTTTTAACTGAAAAGTCATAATTTTACTGGTTAATCTGATAATTACATAAAAACTAATTTGCATAATTTAAAATATTTTGCATGTTTTATAATGACTAGTGTAAACTGAATAATGCAGAAATAAGGAAATGAAAATTTAGGCCAATGACAAATGCAGTCATTTACATTTGCATAAACAGTAGTGGAAAGACTTTATTAATTGTTGTCTTTCGATGACTTTTGAAACCTTTCAATACACCCCCTCCCCACACACACACACACATACACACACACACACACACACACAGATACTAGGTAGGTGTACGGTTTTCTACAGGGTCGTTGTGTAAAATGCAACCAGATTTTGATATGATTCATCAATCATCAATTAAAAAAAAACTCCCAATTGCCAAAATTCATTCATTTTTAAACATTTTCCCCCTAATCATTAAAGACTTATACAAAAATAAAAAGGAATAAATATATTTACAGAGATAACGTTAATAAAATAGCAGATCGGCTAGAAACAAGTGCAGAAGAAAAGTCTGCTCAGTCCTAGCTGTGTGTATGCTTCCTGCTGATGTTCTGACTGTTGATGAAGACGGGGTCCATAGAGGCTACTTTGGCAGCGATGAACGAGTGAACACAGTGCAAGACGGCAGTCAGGTTTGCAAACTCCAGCTCCTGTGGGTCAGAGGCAAGCAAGGTGCAGGCAAAACAAACGTTATCAAGTATACAAACTGACAAACTGTTGCCTTTTTAATATTATATGGGCATTTTGTATAACCACAGTACTGCAGTTGTATTTCTTGTATTTATATGCAGTGTTCTTTAAATCGCTATATATAGAAAAAGTTTTATCGGAATATTTCACCTTCATTTCTATCTGTTTGTTTTCCGAATTCTGGAAGAGGAGTTTCACACGCGTCTTCCCGTCATCGGAAGATCCCTTCAGCTGGGAAAATTTGTACTTCCAAACGATATTCTTCGAGAGGTTCAAGGTGAGGCCCAATAGAGAAATCAGACTGTTAGAGGCAGAACCGGTGCAAAACCGATACATCCTATAGCGACTTAGGGAAATGCATAGTGGAATCAAACTATAGCGTCAGAATTAATATGCAAGTTGCTAGCCTGTTAGTCATCCTTACAAAGGCCTTCTGATTGAGGCCCTCTGCCAGGTTTCTATTAAGATTTGAAGCTTTTAACCAAATGACATTTAACCGGAGATGCAAAAAAACAACAGCTTGCAATCTAGAATACAAAATGGTCCATTGCAGGAATCCCCCGCGACACCCCTGCAGATCCAGCAGACGTGCAGAGAAACACGTCTCCTGCGATGTCTGTTTTGTCAGACACTCACTAGTTTTTACTCTGGAACTGCAGGCATCATGAAGCAATGTAACACACTTAGGGGCAAGTGCCATTTGCTCATTTCCTCCACAGCCCAAAGCGCGCAGTAGATGTCGGGTGGCGAGAGCGAGAGCAACCAGCCGTCTCGCCCATCCTACGGAACACAACGTAATCTGTGTTCTCTGGGCCTCCTTTATATACAGAGCTGGACTTAATCCTGCCTCCTTCTTGCAGGTAGCACCAATCTTAATATTAAGAGTAAAAATCCACCTGAAAATAATATTCAGATTTCCTCATCAACCAGTACTTTTATCCATATAAAAATGTATAATATGCCCCTATAACTTTTATTTTTTATCGTGAACAATCTAACCCTATGAAATCTGTAGGATATATGCCATATATTATATGGAAATTACAACATGCGTGCTTTTTTATAGCCAACAAGGGCCATATTGATTGGGGTTTTAAAGAAGTGTTTGTCTTTCCGATTGTGAGCCCTGTACCCACAGAGGGATGTGATTAAAAAGGCCCCGATGTCATAGATAACTCTGCAGGAATAGGAATAAACAAGAGTCAGCTGGGTGGACTGAGAGAAGGAGCGGCCCGGGTGTCACACAGCAATGTCAGCACTGGTGTGGGGTTATGCCGTTTCTGTTAATCTGCTATGCCGCTTTCGTTTTGTTTGGAATCTTGGGATACATACTTGAAACTACGAAAATTTTATAATCAGTTTGGATAATGATAAAATTAAGAGGTTACAAAGTATGGCACTCAGAGTGCTTATACTAATGAAAAATGAACAGTGCTCTGAATACAAATATTTAAAATGAGCCTTTTTACATTCTTATAAGTATCACTTACCTTTGTGCTACTTTCAGAGCATGTGAATCCAGACTCAAAATCTATAGTGAAACAGAGGATTTTTCCCTGGCTGCTACACAGGTAGGTCTTTGACTGTAAAAAAAAAAAAAAAAAAAAAAAAGTTCTTCTGTTAAATACCCAGTGGTGCAAAAAATATAATATCAGTCCGTAATTTCCACTGAAAGATTCTGATACATACTTAAACAGAAACCAGAAAACTGAAACACTGAATTTCAGCACAGCCAAAAGTAACAGGGGCGTAAGCATGGAATTCCGTCACGTTGCATCCCCTGACACATAGTATCTATCATGCCACTAAAACTACACGCATGAAGTGGTCCTTACTCTAATTTTGGAGCAATTTACTTCTCATGGAAACACATTATAACCCACCGCAGCTGCCATACCGACATCACAGTACAGTAATGCACACTCTGCTAAGTGAATCCTCACGATTTTTAAGATGTTCATTTCTGGGCCTTTAGTTTATCAAATACATCCCGCTATCCATTCTCTGTAACTGCTTATTAAGTCAGGGGTACACTGACTGAAAGCACATCCTGGAAAACACGAAAACTAAGCTAAAGTGCCTCCTGCAGGGGACCACAGTCCATTGATAGGGTAAGTCAGATAAGAATCTTTATCGTTACAATAAAATAGCTATGTTATTCAGCAGCACTAAAGCCAGCAGTATAACATATACAGTGGCAGTGAATGGTGTCTGTGTGTCTCATTGAGAGTAAGATGGGGTAAGAGAAACATGGGGGTGTACCTGCACTCGTATGTTTCATTTCATCATGTGCAAATATGTGATCAACATAGAAAAACATGGGGATAGATATAGAAATGTACAAGGTTAAAAATGCATGAAACTGGAAAAATATGTATTGTATTTGTGGAATAGTGCAAACAGTAGCAGTGCAACATCAAAGAGGTGCAAATCATGGTTTGGTGATGGTCTCACACACACAGTGTCGCACTGAGACAATACGAAGATGGCAGTTCTTAAACTGCATGTCGCTGGCCTGTGGGAAGAAGCTGGTAAACTGACATCATGAGCTGAAGGCAGATTTATGCTGGAGGTATGAAGAGACGGTGGCGTTTGCATAGTGGTGGTGCAGGCGTTTGCTATCACACCCCTGGTATAAAACTGATGGCGATGGTAGCATGTGCTAACGCTCCTGATTACCGTTACTCCTCGGGGAGCCCCCGCTCCCCCCGCCCCAAGCTGTGCCGCTGTGAGCAGAAGCAGGAGACCGGGTGGCACGGCCGAGACGGCACGTCGTCTACGCGTACGCCGCGCGAGACAAAGCAGAATAAAAGCCGCTCTGCAGAAAATGTGTTTGAGATCTGGGGAGAGAAAATCCCCACGCAGGTGTGTGATTTTCCATTTCCGAGTAAATGATGAAACAGAAAGTGCATAAGCTTTGGCTTAGGAAGGGTTTTCCAGGAACAAAATACTCTGCCTTCAATGGATTATTATATAGTGCTTTTCCATTTCATTAAGCCCTTTTATTTTAACGCTGTCTTGGGCTTGGTGGTAAGAGTCTTGGTGCCTCATATTCCAGCAGATGCAAACCTAATTTGACATTGTTTTGACGGCTCCAGGTGATGCTGTGGAACGAGGATGCCGCAGTCAAACGGCCCATTCTATGCCACATACCGTATTTTAGAGTTAGTCGCGTAATGGTGCGTATTATTATATATAATTTCATATAGGCACTCATGTGTGAAATACAACAACAGGAAGCATTAGTTCGATCTCCCCTTGTTGATACTCATACCAAAATGGGCTGTTAATTAACACCGCTGGTATGTTGTGTATGTCCTGTCTTGGACTGACATTCCATCCAGGGTCATCTGTTGCCTTATGCTGGGATAGGCTCAAGGCTCTCCCCATCTGTGTATTAGAAGTAGCTGGAGGATGGATATGGACGGATGGACGCTGTGATGTATAGAGATTATTTTTGTTCCCTTATTTTCTACATACAGCTGGGATAGTGATACTTATTTGCAACTGTAGCGACGTTAATTAAGAATACACAATCGCTTTCTAATTCTGGATTAATATGCTTCCACAAACATTTAAAAGTTTCCATAGGCCAGAAACAGTCCAATAATTATAACATTGATAATGCATATAAATAACAATGATAAAAAGGGAGGTGAAACAAAAAACATTCAGATAATAATAATTTTCCATCTGAATTTTGATTTGTTCACTAATTATTTCTCCCCAACATTCTTTCAGAGCACATTGAAGGAGTTCTTTACACTAACAAAATGCCAGACCCTAATAACGGCAGAACCAGCACGAGAACATTAATATGTTTGCATTTTAAATTAAAATATCTGTTTGTCTGCTACATTTCTCATTGTGGGCTGCTTCCAAAATTTCAAAGGATTAATTCCCATGTCTTTCACAAGCAGAATACTCATTAGGTTCTTCTGAAAACGAGCTATTGTGTTACATATTTCTTTAATGTTCCTCAGAGACCTCAGTTCAGTTGTGCAAATAATGCAGTGGCATAGAGTGCGTATTATTAAAAGGAAATAAAAATATTCTGCCAGAGACATGCTTCATTGGTTTATAAATTCAAGCTGATAGTAACACTAAGTGTTCAAGACCGGCTATCTGACAGATCCTGCTGGCTGACGCTATTGATTACTGATAAATTAAATCTCCTCGTTATTTGGTAAGAGCCTCAAAATTTTACAATAATTTTAACTATCAGTTTAATCATAAACTAGAAGTACTGTATGTGTTACTATTAAAAATTCCAATAAATGTACTTTCTGTTCTGTTCCTTTCAGTCAGGGCTGGCCCGTGGCATAGGCAATATAGGCAAACGCTAAGGGCGCCACCCACCAGGGTGCGCCACAAACGGAGGATGAAAAAAACTGTAACATTCCACTGTTCTTAAAAGTAGTTGGTATTAATGTGCCTTAATATGAAAAGAACAAGCCCACATGAATTTACCTGCTTAGCAAAGCCTATTAAGTAGTAGTAGTAATAACAGGGCTGGTCAATCCTATACACGACATAGGCGATTGCCTAGGGCGCCAACTTCTGAGGGGGCGCCGAACTGCCAGCAAATTTAACTTTGCCTCAAGCGGGGGGGCGCTGGCGGTGATACTCGCCTAGGGCGCCACACTGGCTAGGACCGGTACTGCTTTCAGTCACGAGGATTCATTTCCAACTGGTGTTACCACTAATAATAATCAGAAATAATCCTGATCCTGGAATTACAAGGTTTAACATGTCATCACAGTTACTCATAATATATTACAAGAGGACAATTCATAGTACAACCAGGGTTTAAATATACATGGGGCATTCTGCCGGAACAAGAGTCCGCCTCCTTCAACGTTAACTTTTTTCTTAACGTACTAAAATTTAGTAGAAACTTAAGGTCAGTTCTGTGCTAAAAATCACATTTTGAATTATTTCACACACCGCTCACTCACACAATCACATCTACAGACAATTTAATAATTCCAGTTAAAGTCACCATGTTTTGGACTGTGGGGGGAGACTGGAGGAAACCCCACGACAACACAGGGGGAACATGCAAACTCCACACACACAGAACCCTGGCGGAGACTCGAGCCCTGATCCCAGAGGTGTGAGACGACAGTGCTAAGCACCACTGTCCTGCCCCTCATGTGATGTGTGCAAGTTATTCGGTATTGCTTTAAAGGGGTAACATAACGTCAACAAATAAAAATACAAACTGTTTTAAGGTAGCAGGCAAAAACACATAATAATAACTAATATTACAGAGCAGCTTATTAACAACACCCCCCCCACACACCATGTACTGGACAGGGCTCCCCTGATTCAGATTTAACTCCTCTGTATAAGAGATCAAGGAATATAAAAATATGTGGCCTGTGCATAATATTTATGTTGCCTGGAAATGTTCTGAACTGTAGCTCACTTAATATACTGCAAAAATTTTGTACGTTGTGATGAAGAATGCAATTGTCCAATCTAGGAAAACCATATTTTTTTCTTGCTGAAATGAGTTAAATCTCATCTGACAGCTCCATTCCATTGTATTATTTATACTAAATATGTGCTTGAAGTATAATTGCCCCAGGGCCTACAGATTTTTATTGCCGTCTGTTCCGTTCACGTCCCTTCCCTCCCCGCACCGTCAGACCCCGTCGGCACATCCAGGATGCGTCTCCCCGTCAGGCCCTCCCTAAGTAAGCACAAGTCACTCACCTCTTCACCCCCAACCCCGCCTGCCAGCTGCAGCTAAGATCAGAATTTCACCCCCAGTTCTGGGCTCCCATGCAAACAGACGGTCCCACCGTACGCTGTGAGCAGGATGTCAGGGCCTTCTTCTTTTACCGCCACACTTCATAAGAATTGGACATTGCCCCAAATGATCTGCCTCAGTTGTCAGTGAAACCCTGAACACACATATTGCCATCTGTCCGATTCCTGAACCAGAAAACTAAAGCACTAACAAAATTAAGAAATACAATGCTATTGTTTTCTGTTGCCATATTGTATCTGTAATTGATCTTAATCTGCTGTATTTTGCTACAGTCATACAAATATAATGACCAAGTAAATAAACTAAATTTACATTTTCATGCATCAGTATCCTTTAGAAGTTTCCCATCTGTGTACATAAATCCATATAAATAATAAATAATATACTGTATATGTAGGTGTTCCTGGTTCCGTTCCGCGCCCCGAACTCAAATGGGTTGCAGAACACTGGGGGCGAGTTTATTTGTGGATCTGAAAATATGCCTTTAGGTGGAGAGGTTGGCTAATTTTTAAATATATTTTCAGAGACCCTTCAAGTTCGTGTGTTTTGTTCACATCTTAAAAAAAATGGAAATGGTTAGCCGAAATCCGCAATCGATTTGCTGGCACACCCCCCCTCCCCACCCAGGCCGTTTTACCGGCCCATGAAACTTTTGTATGACATAGACTGGTCTGCGAACATCTGAAGTTTGGGAACTTAGTAAAATGACATTCACGTAAAAATCTTTTGCATCCTCATAGACAACGTAAACTTGTACGTACCCTTGTTCTCCGTACTTCCAGGAATACGGCTCTTTGGAAGGATTTCTCCCATATGGTGAGATCACTGCCCAGCTCGACACTGAAGGAATGACTCTGGCCATGTCCCAGCAGGACGCTGAAGCTGTAAGGCTTACTGTCCTGTGGCTCACAATCGTGGTGGTGACTCAGCTGAAGCTTTGACTGGATCCAACAGTCCTCTGCAATCCAGAGCTGTGGAAAACGGTAAACAGAACAGCATATAATTTAATATTCCGTTTAGCAGACAATTCAAACAATCATTTCTGAGAATGAAGTCCAGATGGAAGGAACTCAAATTTACTATTCAGCATGTGGCTGAAGTAAGTAAATGTGCGTCTATTTATGTATTTATTAGATTTATTAATCTGTCACAAATTACCTGCAATTTGATGTCTCACAGCCCACTGTCTAAAAAGTATGTTGGACAAGAGCAAGAGAGTGACAAAAGTTTTAAATGCCTGCATTTTGTTAGACATTTTTTCCTGAGTTTTTTATCCCATGCACAGCTCTTACAGGGGTGCCTTGCAGTCAGGCACATACATCATCTAAATTAAACAAGACACTCGTATATCCTCAGTCATAAAAATTGGTCAGGATTGTACTTGTATTCTTAAAGTCAATACAGATCTCTTTATTCTCCCTGGGGAGGAGGTTCCTGCGCTTTCGCTCATAATTTATTTGGTGAGCAAACTGCACCACTACCGCTTGTCTTCCACCCAAGCCAGACACCCCTCCCTTTGGGACCTTCATGGAACATTAGGGAACTCTTCTTGATAACTTCCTGTACTGTAGTATAATATTGAAGGAAATACTCTGAGAGAGCTTCAAACAATTTCCTGGCAGCAAACAATCACTAGGTCATATGTTTCCCATCCTTGTTCCTTCCTTCCTCAGAAATACACCAGGGCCTACAGCACAAAACCGTTAAAGATAATGTGCATTGTCCAACAGTGTGGGGTAAACCCATAGACTGTATGGACTTCAGAGTTGCAACGACTATCAACAAGGAATTTCTTCTCATATGTCAGACGTTATAGTCAGCAGGGTCATACACAATAGAATATTTGTTTTCACTATAAATATCTTAAAAATACTAAAGTGTTTACCGTTTCATCTCCATGACAACGTCTTACATTGATCTAAGCACTAAGTATTAGTTTTCACAGCACAATGTTCGCCTTGTCGTCGCATCTCTACGGCAAAGATCAGCCCACTGCCATTCTCAAAAATAAGCTTGACTTTACAAGCTATGCACAACTGACCAAGTTCGCCGAGGATTATCATTATCAGAGTCTGACATATTGCCCTTATCTGAGATGTTTCCTAAGACTACAAAAATCTCTTTTCAATAAGTTTGCTTTTTGAAATTTATGTTATAAGCTATTTAACTATAAGCTATTTTTATTTTTTATTTTTAGGTAGACAGTACCCAGTAGACAACTTCCTACACTGGGTCTCAATGTTAAATTGTACATATACAGTATAAGTCACTACCAACATAATTATCTCTATACAATGTATACCTTCAAAACAGGTTATTCTGGGTATGTGATGTAATGTGTAACTGCAATCAGGTTTGGGTTTAATAAGTGTTTTTTACTACAGAATAGAAGGAAATCCCTGGTTTTCTCACACAGGTGAATATTCATATCATTTGACAATCAGGTCATTGGAATGTGCTTCCAAGGCAGGGCTACTATGGTGTGTCCTTGTAAACTAATGCCCGAAACATGATGCTTAAATCATTTAACCAATTGTAACAGGAAAACTGCTCTTTGTTACCTTGTGAGTCTTAAAGAGAACTTCACAGAGGTTGTGAATCGCATCAGCTCGCCCCCAGTCCAATGTGCTGACCTAAAAAGAAGTAATATATATATATATATATATTATACACACACATACAAAAAGTCGACAATTGCATTGAGTACAGTATGCATAGATATATGTGGTATTGTTACTTCGTGCTAGAAGACAATTCTGAAAGCACTCACATGGAATCCTGAACATGGAATATACTGAAATACAAGTGATTTTGTGGTACCCAGTGCAAAGTGCTGTGCAGCGCCAATCCCTGCTGTGAAATATGGCTGCCGGCTGCCTTTCATGCCCAGGGAAGTGGGAGCCCTGACAGGGCTATAAAGGGGCTAATCCTTGAGGAAGACCTGGGTCAGATTTGAAAAGATCTAACACTGGGATGAAAATTTACTTCTCAGCAGAAAAAAAGCAGCCAAAGTGCAGAGCCAAAGCTGCAGCTTAAGGACCAGAAAATGACCGAGTTCCTGAAGGTCGCTGCCCACCAGCGATCTTCACCCGGCCTGGAAACGTTTGTTAAAGAGAATATGACATAATCCAGGGTTACAAAGCAACTGACCATAAAAACGACTTTCATCTGCTGGTTCTACTGGTTACTGTCTGTGGATGAGACGTTTATGTCATCTCAACTCATCTAGTAGTTTATAATGACACTGTATAGTTGATTGGTTCAAATGTATAGATAATAAGGGAAATATGAGTCATCCTCTTTAGTTCTGTATTTCCATAGAAGTATATGATGTACATCCCATTACTTATGTTGATAACAATTGCAATTTACATGCTAAGTTGCTGAACTATGAAAATATGCTGTATTGGTTGAATGTTTGTATGCTGTATAGTTATTCTATATCACCATTCAAATAGCTAAAATGCAATAACTATTTCATTCAAGATTATTATGAATTCTCTTAATTCCTTAGAATTAGAATTTTATAAAGCCTTAAATGGTGTGATTTTCTTAATATTGTTTACATTTGCAACGAATAATGTCAACATAATCAATAAATACTGCTTTTGAATAATCAATAAATACTCCTGGTTTTTCATTAAACTATGTTAAGCAGAATGTACATGAAAATGGATTATCTTTAAAATATCACTGTGCTCTTAGCTAGTAATATATATTTCAGGTTCTTAAATTGCATTTGAGCCATTGGTATTCGAAAAGCATGTACTTTAAATGTTAAGTAGAGGGCACCAGCAGTGCCAGTAAAAGCCCATGGGGAGCCCTAGGCAAGCTACACCCCCCCCCATCGAAGATGGCGCCCTAGGCGGCCGCCAATGTCGCATAATGGGTTGACCGCACTGATCTTACTGGGGGTGTCCTGAAGATGTAGAGAAAGGAGCCTTTTAATGCAAGAAACTTGAAGCAGTGAGGTGGGGATTCGCTGGCTTGTAAGTGGTCACACACCCATCCCATGTGGATGATCTGAAACGAAACATCTTCAAAGGATGAAGATAAAATCCTCCTGGAAATGAAGGAGTTTAAGAAGATCTTTTCTCCCTATTTCACAAGAAAATCAATAATTTATTCTGATTTGCCAGTTGCAGAAACAATGTAGCAAACTGTGTATGTATCATCACTGAGATTCTTTATCAAAAATAATAGCTGTATAATACTTTTACATTTGCCCTGTTAAGCAGATTTACATTTTTAAAGATTTTATACTTTGTGTATCTCATAAGTACGAAACACCATTTTTTTACAAAATAGTGATCCAGCTAGCTGTGACATACAGCACCCTGCATATGTGCTATTTTTAAATATGTTCTATCACACATACGTGCAAATTACATACCTGGTCATCAGGTGCAAAGCATTTGTTAATCGTTTTCATCTGTATAACAAATAGAAGCAGATGAGTGATATTTTCCCCAAAAATGTTTCTTAGAAATGTACATCTCATTGAAAACATTTCACCAACTGACACCTGACAGCTGAACATTTCAAAAGTGCTGGAATACAGTATCAAAGCAGAAGAATGTGACAAAAATGGTTTCAGTGTGCCTTCACAGACCTATAGTGTTTATAATGTCATGTGTAATACCCATTTCTATTAGTGTATATCCATGCCTGTCTGCACTGCATGAGATCTTTAAGTCGATGTGTATCAAATACTGTGGAACTAAAAGAAGCCTTCTGATAAAGCATGGCGGTCTACCAAACAGCATACATTTAAGCTATCAAGCTGAATGCAGACCAAATGTTTTCTATTTTTAGGTTTCAGGTCACCGAGAAGTCCCAATTCTGTTCCTGGGGCTGACATATAATGATTTAATTGAACATTTAGCAATCAGAACCTGTAATTAAGTGATGCAAGTGAAATAATTAGCTTCTAAAAAAAAACATCTCTATGCAAGTTCATGTTTGTATCTTTAATAAAGAAGGAGCTTTGGCACCATCTCCACAAAACGTTAAATGTAACCCATAAAGAGGAATCCTTTCACAGGGGTCTTGTAAGATTCGTTTGGCAATTCTACGGACTGCAACTTGTAATTGCGATGTAATTACCAGTCCCCACAGTAATTCATTAGTCATGCAAGGCAATGCATTTCACCATGACACTAACATCATTCTGCACTTTGGACTTCGATATGTCTTCATTCTAAAGCATGCATCAAACAAATTTCACAGGATTATATAAAATCTACTTAAATTATTTTAGCCACATTTTAGTTAAGGAAGTTATCAATTTTTCCCCCAAAATGCATTAGAGTTTTGTTACAACCCCTCTCATTTTCAGCCTCCATATTCTAAATTTTAATAGCAGTAATAGAAATATGTTCAGGGATCAGTGCTATTTCATTTTATTTCTCTCTTTTTTAAAAATATGTAAAAACATTAATCTGCGATGCATGAAATGATAACACCTGCCTTTGTCACCAGCGTGTCTTGCATTACCGTGCTGAAAGCGTGACCCGCAACCCAGTGGGGAATACTACCAATCTGTAAGTGACTGAATTTCATTCCTCAGAAAGGCTTCTGATTACCAAGAGCTATATGGTACATGTCACCTCGATTTTAAAGCAGACACAAGCAGGCAACTAGTTATCAACAGCAGAATCAACAAAATTTACTGCAGGCAGTCCAGAATGTATTGTATACAAATGTGCAAGTATAGTGTAGTATATCATGTAGAACTTTAGCATTATAATAAATAAACATCTTAAGATTTGTCATCTGTATTGTATAGCTAAATCTCTCATGAATAATGACATGCATTAAGTATATAATATTTAATATACATAATATACAAATGTATACATTACACACACACACATAAATATATATGAATATGGTATATATATATATCATATAAATATATAAATGTATAATATGTTTACATGCACTCACATTTTCAAGTGTTAAGTTGTTGATGTTATTCGATATTGACTGAATCCAGTCTGTGCTTTCAGCGGCTGTGCAAAACTGTAGAACACTGGAACGTTCCCCATTTAAGGCAAGAACTTCAAAGCAGTTGGACCTGGAATAAACAGGAAAAGTGAATTATAACTGGAAAATATGCACAAGAGCCTTAATTTTTAAATAATTGTTACTGGGCTGATTGATTATACAAAGATCAGTAAATGTATCCATACGTCACAAATATCCTGCCATTTCCTTTCAGTAACTGGCTTGTTGATCCACAATGGTTTTCTTGCTATCTGCCTTGTTATAATTGGTTTTCAGTCGTCACATTTCTCACGCTGGCAAAATTTCAAGAGACTATAAAATGAATTACACCCATCCCATATTCATTTTCATGTGTTGATGGATAAGTCTGGCCTTTTCATGTTTCATGCATACCGCGATGCCACGGAAGCCCGTGGCAACGGGAATTTGTTATTAGCATCAATAAGCTAAGTGACTGATTCATAGTAGCAACTTCGCACCTTCATCTGCGTAATTTACACTTTACTCCCGTGCAGCACGCTCTTGTGAGAGCATTTCTTCTAAAACAGATGAGGACCAGGAGACGTAATCCTTCACCGTTGTTTTTAAAGAATCCATCAAGGGTAGGAATGAGATAAGAAAATAAAACTTAGTTTGCACAATCCTATTGTTTCGCCATCATAAATCTGCCTGGAGAGGTATAATCAGTTAGGCTTCATTACTGGCCTGGACCAAGACTATTATTTGCTCCTGTACTTCAGAATCAAAAGATGCTCACAATACATTCTGGGGTTTAACACAATTTTATTGCTGCTGTATAACACATAACTATAACTTTGATCATCTTAATTTATTGTGGAATTAAATGTGAAAGGATTTGTGTTTGTTTATCAATTTATTTGTTTGTTTATAATTTTCACTTGCTTGTATGATTTTTTTGGACATTTTACTAATGACGTTTTGCAAATTCTTTCATATCTTTTCATATAATAGAAGATGATGAACTGTTTTTACTGGACCTTCCTTTTATGAAAAACTACTATAAATCACCAAGGAATGGATTTTAATCACAAAATATGTTAACCTGAGTGCAATGGAATCATTAGTACTGTACATGTCAATCGTAAGTTTTACTCATTTAAAATACATATGTTTTTCACAAATGTGTATTCATATAGTGCCAGTGCAGTGGCCTCCAGGATAGGCTGTAAACCCCTAGAGACCCTAAATAGGACAAGCAGTTACAGAAGATGGATGGATGGATGAGAAACAAGCATAAATAAATGCCTACCCATCAATCCATAATATAGCTACGGAGGCCATATTAAAGCTTTTTACTTGTTGTTAATTTGCTACAAGTACTATTTCTTGTTTGTTATAGCGGTATGATTAGTAAAATTTAATTTCATACATGATACTGCATGTAATACATTTTTTAATGGAAAAAGCCACATCAAGTCATTGTAGCCCAGACCAGTACCAACAAATATGTAAATGTTAATATAAGTAAATACGGTAATAAATGAGCCTACACTTCCTATTCCGCTTCATCATCAGTCATATGTAACAGTACCCACTAATGAGCGAGCCTGAACAAAGGTGTGAAATACTGCCTGCATTGCAAGTGAATGCAACCCTCCTCTGATATATTCCAATGTCACAACGTGGCCTGATGCGCGTGAGGAAACGAGGGTGAGGATCCATTGACGGTTCCGAGACAAAAGTGGTTTATTAACAAAACTGAACACTGAGGGGAAAACCACAAAATAAAAGGGGACCAGGAGGGGTCAGAATTAAACACGAGAAAAAAAAATACAACTCAAAAGAACAATAAACCAGCATACAGAGGAACTGTGCAACACTGGAAACCAGAACTAAGAGAAACAGCAGAGTGACAAAGCACAATGACTCACTAAGGAAAGAAACAACCAGTCAGCAGAGACCCAGGACAGCAAGCAACAGGTGCAGTAACTTGCAATAAAGGAGTACCAAACTAGAGAACCTTAACAAATC
Organism: Mormyrops boulengeri; assembly: GCA_026781065.1. NCBI lineage: Eukaryota > Metazoa > Chordata > Actinopteri > Osteoglossiformes > Mormyridae > Mormyrops > Mormyrops boulengeri. Next base: position 18,947,976 of record JAODLD010000030.1, on the reverse strand, counting down.
ACAGGAACTAGGGAACCTTGACAAACACAGGAACTAGGGAACCTTAACCACACACTAGGGGTACAACACTAGGATAATAAACACAGAACAAAAGTACAAGCAGACCCTAACTAAAACAAAAGCAAATTAAAACAGGGAAGTAACAAACACTAGGGAAAAGAAAACCAAAAAAATAAGAACAACAGGTGAGGTTGGCCTACAACCCGTGAGCAGAGGGTTCTCAGTCTCCAAGGCCACACACTTTGAGTTATGCAGTGGCCAGGGGAGCAGGGGAAGAACACTAGGGACTTAGGACTAAGACAGAGGAGGGAACGGGACAGCCAGCAACCCTTGCTGGCCAAATGGGGAAAGATCACAGAGTGCAGGGTCAGTTGGGCACTGACCCCGACATTCCAGTGAAATATTCACAATATGACCAGAATGATATAATGTATGTGATCCATAACGTAATAACAAAAACAAAGCAACAAATAAACTACCTCAACATTTCATTACATTGTTCTTCTGTACTTTTTTACCTGTAGGCCTATATGTAAACTTAAACATACATTGTTTTCAAATCATTCAGGTCTATATGTATTCCACATAGACACACACAGACAGACAGAATAGCATGCAAAAGACCCACTTGTAACAAAAATTGTAGAAACACCTAGCATTTTTGGCGTTATGCTTTATTAATTACTACACAATAATGGTGATAATGTTTATAAACAAAGAATGTATACAAATATCATACATTGGATAATTAGATAAGTAGCAGGAGCATCTTTTGAATTAAGTTCTGCAATCTCTAAAAATTGGAAGTGTTTCCACAATTTTCACCACCAGTGTAGTTTCTGCAAGCAGACTCCCTTAAAGCAGTTAAAGCGTTTCATTATCATACTACCTCGCCAGTCCGGACATAGTCAGTCACCTTTTAGGACAATGCATGTCTGTGCATAGATAGTGGGGTTAACATCTTCTTGGCCATTAAGAATTTTCCCACAAAACCAACAGCCAGCTACAAAAGAATCTGTGTCTTGAAGGTAAATAGCATCATGCCGGATTAGCTACCTTAATTTATCGGTTCCAGCTCTACACCTGGAGACTCGGGCCATCAGCAGGGGGAGGGACACGGCACCCACCCAGCACTTCTTGTACTTTGGTTCATTAGCTGAGGGTGACGGAGGTGAGGATGGGACCTACACAGAATAAATGAGGAGTGTGGTTAACGACGCCGAACGTGGCCTTTGATGAAATCAGCCAATCAGATATCGATGGCAAACACGTCCCGCATCACGACAAGGTCAAGAGTCAAAAGCCAGCTTTTCATCCCAAAATGTTATTTCCTCTATTATTTTATTTTATTTTTTTCCCAGACTCCCTTGCTTTCCTCATTCAACATGCTACTAAAAAGTAAAGCCCAGCCGTGGTGACAGTGATGAAGCTTAGTCACACATTCAAATGATACTCGATGATTTTTATCCTTTGTTTTCTCAACCACCTTTTTCAAAGACTAAGAGGAATAAAATGGGCCACAATGCATTGTACTGTTTACTGCAAATCACTATTCTACATTTATTTCAGCATGTATTCATTTTACATTTGACCAGCGGCGTCCCATAATTTGAGCAATTCTATCAGGGACAACTCTGAATTAAATGGAAAGAAAAGGTAATTTTGTTAATGAGGTAAACCAAATAAATACCTCCATGTGAGATTGTGTAAAGAGGATAAATAATGGACCATAAACGAAAGAGTGCTTCTCTGGAGGTGAAAAAGGCTTCCTTTACTGGTTCTACACCACATTCAATTGTTCAGACTTCAAGGGTGACGCATTACATCATGTACATCACATCGCCGAGGTGAACTAAGGCCCATCAGAATTTGTCAGGGAATTCATGGCTCGAAAATGGGGAGATGTTCTTTAAAAAAAAGCCATTGAATAGTTACCGACCGGAGCATTTCAATGGAAGACAGAGGGCTTTTCTTTCTTAAGTGCTCTTTTTTCACATAAGATAAAGAAGAAATCCCTGTGCATATCTTTCAGGACAGCTGAACATAACTCCTGACAATGTATTTCGAGTTGAAGTATGGTATTGAGGCAGCAAAATGGTTCACTGAGTGGCACTAAAACATCACTCTTCCAGTAATTTTTTTTATTTTTTTTTTTTAACTTCAAAGGAAATATAATGTTATAACTTTTAAAATCTCAACTTTGCAGACAGGAATGCGGGAACATGAGTCCTATGCTATAAAAATCTTAGTGTTTCCTAATCATCTTGTAAACTGAATTTATTGCCTTCATAAACAGACTTAATTACATTAGAATAAGTTTGTCTCACCACATTAAATTGTTCCTTAATGGAAAAAATGAATTATATTATTTAACAAATTATGTAAAGACAAATGCAGTTATAGTGACATCTACAATGGGTTATCCAGGGTTCGCAGGGTTGCAGGATTAGCCTGGAGTACAAGACTCACATTAAGAGCAATTCAAAGGCACCATTTCACCTAAAGGCGTATTTTCAGATGCACAAATAAACTCAAACCCAGAATCCAAGGCAGTATTCACACCCCTACTGTGGGTGTCTATCCACTAAGCCACTCTGGAGAAACAGGATGAGTAACTTTTCAAAAAAATACCATTCACAGTCGAATTATTATCCCGAAAATACATACATAGCACAAATAAAAGCAAGGCTTTCATTATTGCACAAAATAATAATAGGAGCATGACACGGTGCAATATCATATATTGTGATGATATGACAGGACTGGAACTTTAATCCGGAGCTGTTTTTTCCCTCTGCAATAAGTATGCAGACTGATATTCAGTAATTAAACTTGATTTGACTCCGAGGTCACGCTGTGCCAGATAAGGACTGAGATGACAAGGAATAAAATATTGTCCACATGTCAGGATTGATTAGAGAGACAAGGTGTCCATTCTCACACAGGTAACTCATCGCACAATAACTGAGGAGGCAATACTGTTCTTCATGTCGTTTACCCTTTCTGTACCTCAGCTGGTGGGAGATTTGGGTCATGTAAATGAATCAATAGGGATGTCTCTTGTGGCTTTAAATGAAAGCACTACCTGGCCTTAGGAACTGGTCGGGATTTCTGCATTTGAAACTTGTGAATTCTAGGTATAATAATAATAATAATAATAATAATAATAATAATAATAATAATAATAATAAGAGGATTAATCACTACTGTGCTTAATTAAAGGACACAAAAATCACCATATGCTGTTGTTATCCAGTGCCGGTCAAAACACAAGGCACTGTGTCCACATCATATCCCATGGCCAAAATAATGTGTCTTGCTCTTCTATGTTCTGTATAGGATATCGGCTAATTGTTGAAGTATAACTACAGTATAGGCCAAAACTGCTGAAACCATGACAGGTATTTCTGCTCTTATCAGCTGCACTTTGCTGCATTCATGTCAATTCAAGCCCCTTCTCTCTCCTTTTCTAGTTGAAGTGACTACTAGGCAACAAATGACCTACCCTCTCCATACCTTTTGCTCTTCATGTCTCCATCAAGCCCAGATGTCTTCCATTAACTGATCTACATCAGCACCAGTGAGACACTGCTTGAGATGCCTTTATGTAGTCATCCAATCATCCACAACTTCTATTCTGCCATCCAGACAGTCCACTCTAAGCTACTTCTGGATCAGTCTACTCTGGACTGATTAGTCGGAGACAGTCCAGAATAAGTTTTATTAGATGCTATTAATAAACATTATCCCTCCAAAGATTTACAACTATTTTTCAAAGCAACATTGCGTGCAACTTTTTATATTGCATCGGTCTGGATTATCTCCTTCCCCTGTCATCTCAAGTTCTTAAGGTGCATTTGGTTTTAAAACTACACAAACAAACACATTTCGCTTGCCAAGGCAGAAATCAAATTTAAGATTTGCCAGCAAAGGTACAGTATGCCCCCATTTAAAACCAGCAATCACAATTATTCAGTTTTACTTATTTTACCATCTCAAAAACAAATAGCCAACTTGAAAACAAGTCAAACTCCGTATTTACTTAGGAACATAAATTCTTGGAGTGTGTTCTACAATGGCAGTTCTCTACATTGCTAATGGCATAATTTATGCTTAGTCACTACAAACGCTGAAGCCTATTTAATCGAACCAGTAACACTTCTTATTTACTGTATGCACTCTGTAAATACCGTAAATGCTGCTGATGTCATTGATTTATATTATTTGCACGGAACGTATCAAATTACAGCAGAGACATTATACATTGTGAATCGCATAAATAATGTGAGCGTGTCCATGATATTTTCGTCACTGCTTACAAAAAAGTGAACTTGAACTATAAGGTGGCAGACAAACGGCACACTGGATAAGTATGCTGTTGATTTACTTTGTGTGTTTTTTTTTTTTTTTTTTTTTTTTTTAAGAGAGGACGAGAAGATAAATAGTGCAAACACTGGCTGCCATTAAAATGTCACTTGCGATGTAAATTTTTGCCTTGGTAATGACTACATAGGGAAAGGATCCAAAGAAGTCCAATAAATCCTCATCACCCAAATCTGTAGGCCAAACGCTGGCAGGAAGGCCAAGGGCAAAAGATTGCCCAGGAAGGCCCCCTCTGAATGGGCACTGATGTAGCAAACTGCTTGTGCCCCCCCCCCATCGATAACTTTTGCGGTCACCTTCCCGCAAACACACAAAACAAATCAGAAGACAAAGACTAAAGAAATCCAGAAACCAAACAGCTGTCATACATGGAAAAAGCAGATCAAAAAACAATGACTGATACTCAAAATTGTAGAAGGAAGTAATTAAAATCTGTGTGTTTCTATAGCACACCAAGTCTATGAGCTACAGTTGTGCTTTAGTACTGGGGGGTGTGTGGAGCAGAAGCCGAGAGGGTGTGACTGCATGGGTAGATGCCTTGGTTGAAGCAGTGAAGCAGTGACACACATTGAGAAATCTAAATGTTAAAGGTGCAATTTAAGGGGGACATTCTAGAATTCTAGAACCTGGATTTAAAACCTTAATGCGTACACATATCTCATATATTCAAAAAGAATTTGTTAGCCTCCTGTGCCCCTAATTTCATAATTAAATTGAATTGTACTTTATAATCCGCTGTTATGCCTCAGCTTAACTTACCACTGTCAGATGGTAGCCAAACAGACACAAAATTCAGCCTGGATTTGCCCTTTATAGCGGCAGCCCAAATGAATGTGCTTCCAGATATTTCCCCTGTGCCATACCAAAGCTACAGGGTTAGAAGGTTCCCTGTAATCTCCAGGCAGACCTCCATCAGCTACCGAAGCGAATGAAAATGTCACCGCGAAAGGAGCACCGAGCCAATGTAAGTGCGGTTTTGGTGAGCAGATTGATATGCTCGTCAGCCACGTGCCTGTCACTTTCTTGTCAATTCACCCCGCTACGAGTCCAACGTCCAAATCGAAGACAAGTGACACTGAGTCTGCATCATTCCAGAGCACCTGTGCCGACTTGTCAGTGTCTTCTTCACGATCTTACCCAACTTTACTAGTCCTTCAGAATTCTCGTTTGTGCAAACATTCCATACATATTCTGGATTTTTTTTTTTAACTCCAGGGTACAGCTGTCTGATATAATGAAATAATAACAGAGGTTACAAATGTCCAATTTTAAAATCCAGTCCACAACTACCACTTGTCACGAAAACCAAACATGCTGAATATCTTAGATCTTAGATATTGCTAAGTCTGTATGTCAGCTTTTTCACTTGGGGTTTGTTTGTGTATATGGATACTGGCTTTTATCGACGTACATAAAACCGTTTTATGTAGCACTTTATTTCAATGAAATCCACACAAATATTTGATATGACAAATGTAAAAAGCTTACTCTGTGATTTGAATTTCCATTTAGATGAAAACCACTGTCGAACAGTGGGGACGGTGTTCTGCTACTGTGATCACTGCGCGGTTCAGGAGAGCCTGGAACACAAAAAGCAAATAGGAAATACTGGAAAGATGTGTTTCCCACTAAGATCTACAATTAATCACATTGCATTTCATCAACTGATGTGAAACTGATGTGATTCATGTTTTAGCCATGTTTAGCGTAGTCAAAAGGGACACACCCATCGATCCATCTGCTAACTGTTCATTCATTAAAGGGTAAACGAAAGCGTTAAGCTCATTCCCGGTAAGCACAGGCCACCAGTGAGAGAGTATTCACTGAACCGGATGTCAGTCTATCACGCTAAGGTGCATTATTGATATATCTAACTACATGTCTTTGGACTGTATGTGGAAACGGAAGGAAATCATGCAGACTCCACAAAAAGCAGGGATTTGATTCAAACCAACATCCGTGAAGATGTGAAGAGACAATGCCACCCCAGTGTGCCGCTTTGCCACTCCAAATGGTGAACCATCCATCTATTCATCCATCCATTAGCCCATCCATCCATCCATCCATCCATCTTCAATAACTGCTTATTCACTGAAAACCCATGTGGAAATATACTGTTAGGTTTAATTATTTAGATGTAATTTAGAAATATAAGAGAAGAAACATGACCTGTGACATTTTGAAATACCACTGGGTAGAAATATGGGTACAAAAATATAATCTTTGAGTAAAGATTTTTTTCCTGTGATATTTTTGTAAGCCGTTTCAGAAAAATTATTAAAATGTTTTGTAATTTTTTGTTTTTCATAATACAACAAAAATATATTAAAATCAGAATGATCAATGTAACTCAGTTTCTGCATAAATATATTTGTGAAACAAGTACTATGAAAGGGCGGCATGGTGTGATGCGGTGTGGTGGTGAACCCTGTTGACTCACACCTCTGGGACCCGGGTTTGAGTCTCCGACATTGCTCTATATCTGTGGAGTTTGCATGTTCTCCCAGTGTTGTCGTGGGGTTTCCTCCGGGTACTCTGTATCAATAGCATTCCAAGAACATGCTAAGGTGAATTGGAGTTACCAAATTGCCCACATGTGTGAGTGTGCCCTGCGATGGGTTGGCACCCCATCTTGGGTTGTTCCCTGCCTTCCAGACCCCTGTAACCCTGTATAGGACAAGTGGGTGCAGAAGATGGATGAATGGATGGATGAAAATACTATGAAGATATTAAATTGTATAATTTTGTGTACATACCTTACTGATATTTTAAGACTAGAATATCCATCCATCATCCAAGGCACAAACAGAAGTACACCCTGGAGAGATTATGAGTCCTTCATAGGGCACACACTCAGACAACCACATGCTATGGGCAAAGTATAGCTGCCAAACATGCAAACTCCAAGATCCCAGCATGGCAGCAGGATTCAAACCATAACCTCAGAGGTATGAGATGCAACTGTGCCATCCATAGGAATGTCATGTTCCCAGAAAAGCATTATTGCCTGACTGTCAGTTATGAAAAAATCTGTGGCATAAAGGATTATTATCGTCCATAATAAAATCCAGATTTTGTTTGCTGTTATTACAGGTACAGGGTCAGTGCCTTAGTTAGTCTCTTAAGAATGCACGTCATGACCTGTGTGTCTTATCTGTTTTTCAATTTAGTATTAAGTGGGATCTCAAGCTACTCGTTAGTTCAGCATGAGATATTCCTTGTTTGTGCAGAAACTTGAAGCATTTTCCATATGCCCTTAGTTATTATCAAATTAATTGGCTAACCTGGATCGAACTCTGGCCTCACACCTCCAGGGATGGAAGTTTGAATCCTATCACAGACTCCATGTGCGGGTTTGAGTCATTTTGTTTCCTCCCATAATACCACACACATGCACTTAGCTGAAATACTGCCACATTTAAGTGTGTGAGTGGGTCGGTGCCTTGTCATGGACTGGGTCCAGAATGTCCCCTGCTCTGTGTTTCCTGGGGTAGGCTCCAAGTAGCGATGGGCAAATGAAGCTTCATGAACCATTTGCTGTATTTTTTCACTCCACTAGATGGTGCTCTTTGTTTGCTTTGAACAAAACATTTTCACTGGTGCTGTAGACTCTTTCCAGGACATCAATAAGATTACCTAGTCTTACCTAGTGGAAGCTTCAGAAATGATGGTGCATCCCTGAAGTAGTGAACGGTAATTGTGACTTCTTCTCCAGCATTGCGCAAAAGATGCACCTGCCATAGCAGTAAATTAGTGATAGCTCATCTCAGTACATGAAAGACAATGTCCTCGTCTAAATTTTAATAATTGGTTGTGTTTTATTAATAATGCTTATAAACTGGTAAGTCATTATACTTTTCAAAATGCTAATATGCTATTGTTTCAGACAGAGACTATTTCTGACTCAAGAAAGGCTAGACAGCCAGACAGCCAAAGAATATTAATACTCACAACTTCTTCATGGGTAGAGTTTTCGACACTGATGCCATTGATCTAAAAAGACATAGCAGGTAGGTAAAAGATTGTGTTTTCTTCAAAATCAAGCTCAGCTGAACTAAGATTTTTCGTTCCGAATACAACAGAGTCTAAGACATCAGATTCTGATCATAACTCACTTTTGATAAAAGATACAACTATGGTGTTTTTGTACCGTAGTGCAGCCACCTGGTTTTGCTGGCTATATAACTGGGAGAATGTAACAGCAGAAAGACGATGAACACACTGACCTGTAACACGGCGTCTCCAACGAACAGCATTCCTGTTTGATCGGCTGTTGAACAGAAGCAGGTTAATGGAATCTATAGAATATACTTACACATTTCATGAATAGTAATGGGTTCCTGTTATTAATTAAGGGTCACATCTGACTATCTTCCATTGATACCCAGGGCAGGTGGATACCTCTGAGTACGGGTGTGTTGAATTTACAAAATGGCCAGATAAAATGTGCCAAAAAGCCAGGGTTCATTTTCTTGCATCAAAGAACCTAAACTAATTCAGTATCTCCATTTAACATGTGTCCTTCTTATTGCACCTGGCATTACTGCCGCCCATTTACAGTTGAGTCAGAATAAAATCACTGGAATTTATTCTTTATATATGTTACATATGCATGTAAATGATTTATATAGGGTAAGCCTCACAAAAATGCCTATGATGGACAGAAATGAAAAACAGTCGACTGGTTGATACAAACAACACAATTATTAAATTGTGCATTAGATGTAGTCTGTTTGAAACATACCGTTATTGCAGAATCACTTAAGTCTCTCATAATTTGACTGCATTGTTAAGAGTGAATGGTGAATGGTTCAAGTCTTAAGTTCACCGATCATAATCTATAATTAAAAACGTAATCTGAAAGGATACTGAAAATGTGATTCTTTCTTTATGGAATCTTGCATATGCTTGACATGTTGAATGATTATTTGAAGGGATATGTGCTCATTCAGTAGTAATATAATGCTGTACTGAAAGTTTACAAAGTGCAAAGGTTATAGTTTTCTGTTTTTCAGCCGTTACTTTGCATGACACCACTGTACAAAGTCAGAAAATAACTACCCTTTAACTGAAAAACAGATGCAATTTCAATGATAAACATTATGAAAATGCAGTTCGAAATATACAAATTGACAGTGCATTATAACCAGAATAAGAAGATGAATGGATGAATTATAATTAATTACTGTCATTGGTTAATAGCATATATAACTGGGTAATGACGTACAGTACATACGATAAAACAGAACGAACATCATAAATATAAAACTTATTCACATTTGTGTTGATAAGCTGATTGATTAATGGATTACTCCACCAATGGCATCACCTTACCAACTTGATCTTTAAATATCTTTGAAATGACCACGGGAACTTTGTGTTCTGAACCTCCCTGCAAGACACAAAGTTCACCATTAATTCAAGAGCCTTTTCTATAGCAATGAAGCTCAATGTGCCTTCCGGTGCATTGAAACTCATGCATGTGCATGTAAACCTTCAGATAAGAGGTGTCACGATTTTTTGAAAATAATAATGAATACATTTAGAAGATAATATGAATGAAGTATAGGGATTTTTAAATAGATTTTGTCAAAAATAAATGTTTTATATGCATAACGTGCTTCAAACAAAAAGAAAAGCAAATCATATACATACAAATGACCAGCTACATTACACTCTTATAGGTGTAAATATTATAGAAGCAAATACCCATTCACTATGATTAAGTGGGAGTTAAGTTTCCAACAATATTCTCCATTGATTCCTTATACTGACTGCCAATTGAGCAGTGCTCTCTGGCCCGTCGAAAGCCTACTGGCTGCCCTCCAGCATATATTAAGAAAATCAACATAACCTGACCACAATTCTTGGATTGTAGAAAAATGCATTTAAAAAGTTGACCAACTGCTTCCATCCATGCAATAATGAGTTTAAATGAACAACGTTTGACTGGAAGCGTTTAACTGGCAGAGGGCAATTACATCATAAATTCTCATACAGCAGGTACAGTCCTTACATCGATGCTGACTAAATAGTATTTCACCTATGATGCATTAAGCTTAACTGAACCATTTGTTCTAATAACAACACACTAAGGATCTTCGGTTGACCATGCTGCATGCTCAAATCTGTACAGATATATTTTTCCATCAAAAATGTAGATAATAAATTTTAGACAGGGTTACCACTATAATAATGAATAATAATGAATAAAATCAAGCAATTGTAAACTTGAGCTTGGAGTGAGCTTGTTTTCTATATTTTCATATTTAAGCTGATCTGAGCAATCAATGAGCAAAAATAATACATTTGTATAACAAAATAAATCAAACCTACTTTGATGCTTAGACCCAATCCTCCAACAGCTTGCCTCCGAAGTACAACGGTTCTGTGCTTTAAAAATGGAAATTTAGTATGTAAAACAATAAAGAGTTTTCAAAGCATTATGACAGCATTTATGACATGGCCAAGACTTAGCATGCGGAGCTAGCATTAGGTTGTTTCATTATATTATACATTGTATCATTTAATGCTAAATGTATTTACACTATATTTGCACAACTGATAGCAAGACACCTCTTTGTCCCCTTCCTCCCAGCTTTAATGTGTGACCTTTGGTTCACTGATAGTCTTCCATTTAGTTCTGGAGAGTTAGTTCTGACGTCTTTGTGCAATGCTTTCCGTTATTATATTCCCGAGTTCTCTATGCTAGCCCCGGCCACAATATAGAAATTACCATTTGAAAAAAGGACTAAAGTGTAAATTACCTGCTATTCTAATATCTGACAGTGCGGAGAACATTTCACCCCGTAAAACAGAAGCTGGTTCCATGCGTGCTTGGTGTATTACGTAAAGTCTCGGGACTTACGTCTGAATGCGATTCGCCTCCGCCGATACGGATCACATCCTGTCTTTGTATGGTTAATACTTCCTTTGTTAGCTTTAGACGAATATCACAGGTATTATCGGTGTCTTCGTTGTACAGCAAGGCTATTCCAGTTTTGGTCTGTTGATAGAAGATAAAAAAAATTGTAGCATTAATTTAAATGTTTATGAAGATCCTCACATAGCCTATAAGTTAATCCTTATATTTATTTCGATTAATGGGGTTTTCCTTATACTTACATTTCAGCTTAATATTTAGCTCAGTGATCTTTTTGTTTGAAGATGCCAGTAGATGTGGACCATAGTGCAACAGTGTCTGATGATCGAATGATCAATACCTTAAATCAGGGGTGGCCGATCTTATCCGCAGTGGGCCGGTGCATATGCAGGTTGTCGCTGCAACTCCCTAATTAGGTCACTAATTAGCTGAAGAGTCCTCACACCTGGGTTTGAACAGCAGACCTAAAGGTTATCCCAAAAACCTGCATACACACCGGCCCTTTGCGGATAAGATTAGCCACCCCTGCCTTAAATGATAACTTTTGCGAAGAAAAGTATTAAACACAAAGTACATACTATAATATGTGCTTGAGACTTCAGATCACATCAGCAATGCATCCTGTCGTTATTATTACAATTATTATTATTATCACCACACCATTATGTAAAAACTGTCACACCCTTGTAATCAGGTAATTGAGTCCCGTCTGTGTGATTGTGTGATTGGTAGTTAGCTCTGAATTTAATTTAGCACGGCACTGAGCAATGCTTGTTGCTCAGTCATCATCTTTGCTCTTGGAGAGTAGGGTTCAGAGCTTTATTTGGTTCAGATCCCAGTTTGTGGGCTCTGACCCCCAGTTTATGGGATTTGTATTTGTTTCTCCTGGGTTTTGGTCAGAGTTCCCAGCACTGTCACTGAATTCATGGTTCTCGATGCTGGTATTTATGTTCCGTGACCGTGGTTCTGGATGACCAGCATCTCATCTTGCGTTTCTTCATGCTGTTTAGCTGGCGTCTTTTTTCTGGGGTTCATAGTCATAATTAGCCAGAGCTGGGGCCTGTATCATGAAGCAGGATTTCTAACTTTAAGGTAGTCTAGGCTAAATGTAAGTGAACGAATATAAAGTCCATTTAAACTGTGGTACCTTAAATCTGACAAGTTATCCGACACAGAAAGAAAACCGGCCCCTGGTGGGCTGGGGAACAGGCACCTTGTTTTTAAGTTTGTTGTAGTTATCCTGTTTATGTGTTTCAACCCCACTTCCTGTTTCCTGGGTCCTGTTTCCTGTTTTCAGTTTACCAGCCCTTTTGTGGCATCTCAGCCTAAAGCTGTCCCAGCCAGTCATCTGGTCCATTACCATTTTTAAATACTACTTAGCTAAGGTGGTGATTCGTTTATCTTTAATTAGTGTTATTAATACCTGGAACATGTCTTGCCCATTTTGAGGACATTAGTACATAATGTTCACTGTGTATTCATGTAGGATTCTCTAAAGATCAGACAAAGATCAGACTCTACAACTTTCGTTGTAAACCTAGGAATAAAATGACTAAAACCTAAACTAAAAGTTAACATTGACATTTTGTCAAGGGGCCCAGAAATTCCACTCCCCTGCAAACAGACTGATAGAAAAAATACAGAATTCAGAAAGAAACAGGGAAACAGGTAGTAATGCAGGGTGTGTTTGTCGCATGCTTGTCTGGCTGGAACATTCTGGATGGATCCCATCCAGCATATGATGTGGGACCTTCATCTCTCATTTGAATATAATAACGAGGGAGACTGAGATGGGGTGGAAGGTCATTCATGCATTGGTAACTTTGGGAAACCATGAAGATTTGTAGCATCTTTCTATTCCCTTTCAAACTTTGGGTGGTAACTGTAGTTCTCGAGCTTGGCTTTAGTTTTTGGAACATATGAAATGTCAGTAGTGAATAGAATAGTACTACAATTCAAATGCCACAGAGAAATGACCACCCATCCCATGCAGCACAGTGCACAAGTAGGGGAGCTGTGAAGGGGGGGCAAGTTCAGACGATTCCTTCTGCCCCTAAGTGAGGGTGGCCAAAAAAAAACCTGGAACATAATTGGATTGATCTGAGGTGGAGGGGCTGAAAATGAAATGATTTCATGGGGCCCAAAATCTCTAGTGGCCCCCAAGCGCCCAAGACTGGGTTATATCCTGAATGAGATGCCAGTCCATTGTAGAGCACATACACACATGTGCATGCGCACACACACACACACACACACAGACATACACATCCATGCATCATAAGCAATTTAGAGACACCAAATAGCCTAACTGCAAGTCTTTGGACTACAGAAGAACCCGCAACACAGACAGAGCATGCAAACTTCACACACACACACACACACACACACACACACACACACACACACACACACACACCGGATGCAGCATTCGCACAACATTACAAGAATTTCCTGTCAGCTTTTCCATTTCTTGTATGTCCAGGTAGTACAATATCCGATAATGATTTTATCAGGTATTTAACACTGGAGGAGATATAATAATCCTGAATATGATTAATTTTTTTCATTTAACACCTAGCATGTTTAATTAATACTTAAATAGTTACGGATAAGAGGAATGACATCAGAGGTTCAAAGTTTACGTTTCGGTCATTGCTTAAATTTTAATTAAAATTCACAACTTAGTCTCGCTTCCTGGATAAGGTCAGATCAGCTGCAGTCCAATGCCAGTAAACTTCATTTTAGCACCCTTCCTGCCTAAATGTGGTACACAATAATCACTAAATTACCTTTAGTTCAGGAAGGTATTTATGGCTGCCATGAGAGAGCATGGTGAGGAATCCATGCCCATCAATTTCCCAGAATTCTTTGCCTGCCAGTCTCTGAATCGCCAAGACTGAGATAGGCTTCTGTTGAAAATAAATGTATGGTTGACGCTTCATACATACATAACTGGCCATGAGACAAACTTAATTATACATATATAATTGCCAGTTGAGTCAATCATCTGCAGACATCTGAAACAGCATCAATTTAGCATCAACATTAATTCGATACTATTAATTAATTCAGTGAATGATAATGAATACTGAATAATCACGATTGCAGATCTCGACAGCAGCAGGAAAAGAACTCCACATCACAGCAACGAAAGATAAGTTACGATGCTCCCGAAGATGGCAAACTGCAGTGGGTTAGTCCAGATTAAAATGCAGGACCTGACATTAAAATTCCTACCTGCCTCGCATCTTAATGGAAATGAAAGACGGGGCTGAGTAAGGGGTAATGAGGCAGAGCTGAGTAGCTTTATTGGGAAAGTAAACACATCAGGACAGGATTAATACAATATCATCTGTCTGATTTCTGGAATAATTGAAGAATCATTTACCGGGTCGGGATTGCATTATAAGCTCAGGTCCATGCAAAGCGATGTTAAATGGCTTGGTTGGGGAGGCTTGCGAGCAGATAAAGGAAAGCCCAGGAAGACTAGCTCGTTTTTACATTAAGGCTGATCGATGGCCACAGCTCCAAGTCCTCTGACAGTCCCACTCTGTCGGGTGTAATTAAGTTTGTAACCGAAACAGGGCAGCCTGCGAGCACTTTCAAACCAGGGAGCCAGACAAGTTTAAAATATATACGCTCGATAAAGTGAAGTAATAATAATCCTTTGGGCGGATTTTTCAAGTTCGGGAAGTATGTGGGCAAACGTTGTTTTATCACCTGCAATGAATCTATCAACGGATAGTTTCAAAGACAAAATGATGCTATTCTTTACAGCCTCAAGCACAGAAAAAGTATGATACGTTAGCTCGGCATAGCATATCTAAGAGAAAACCTTTATATTATTCATATTCATATACAATTAATAGCCATCATACCCACTGGGCAAAGTAGCATGTATTAATTTATTGTCTGATTGCAAAATAATTTAGTTTAAAAAAACGGACGGTTTAGGAATTGCTATACATTTATTCCATAATAGTTTTATATTAACAAAGGTGTCATTGATTGCGTCCTTGTAGAATGTTCATTTCCGTTTGCAGGTCTCAAATAAATTCAGTGTTAACGCTGCTACTGCTCATTTTGGTAGTTATGTGTAATTTTAGCACTTCTGTCTAGCTACAGAAAGTGCGTTATACATATTAAACCTTTAGGGGTATCGATTTTGTCTGTATTGTTGCACAAACAGTGCATCCATACCTGGTGGTGGTTTGCTGCCTGAGAACCAAAATTATGGCTCTTTCCTTGCAAGTTTATGTTTAATTGAACCTGAACTAAAATACTAAGCACATCAGGAGTTTGGACAGTGTTGCTAAAGGGATTCTTTCTGGAGATTATTATTTTTTTTCTTCAGCCAGAGGTTATAGAAGCTGTTGCCCTCAAGCTCCGAGTAACATTTACACACAGCACGTATACTCTCAAGTCCATGATGCTGAAGCTTCATGTCTGAATTTAAGAGTATACCTCAGAGCAAGGTGAGTGAATCCTGCCTTCCAGTAATAAATACTGAGAGATGGACCCAGATCATTTCAGCAGGTGCAGTGCGGAATGTCAGAGCTGTATATTGTCAATAATCTTCACATTGGCTACTGCCAGCCCTGTACTTTGTTTAGTTTTCCCCATGAATTGTGCTTTGTGGGTAATGTCCTGCATATAAGTGTCCCTCATCTGCATGCATTCACTCATGCGGCTTCACAATAAATAAGTATCCATCTTACAACCACTTATCCTGTCACGGGAGGTCCTGGTGCCTATCCCAGGAGACATGGGGGCACAGCCTAGATTCCCGTCCGTCTCAGGGCCTACACCCAGGCAATTTAGAGACACCAGTTAACATTACTGCATGTTTTTGGACTGCAGGAAGACAGCCGCAGAACATGGAAGGAATGTGCAAACTGGGGCGGGATTGCAGCTCCCAGTCCTGGAGGTGTGAGGAAGCAGTGCACCCCACTGAGGCACGCTAACCCCTCGTTTAAACTTTAATTCAAGATATCTATGTTTTATCCATCCATCTTCCATAACGTCTTCTCCAGTGTTGAGGTTAGCCTGGGGCTTCTCCTAGTGAGCACAGAGAATGAATGCCAGGCTCTCATGGGGCACACACACACGCAGGCACGCAAACACACACACACACAGGTTTGCAATTATATCTTTGTGGGGACTCTCCATTCATTTCTATGGGAAAAACCCTAATCCCTAGCCAAACATCAGCATTTCAAGCTCTGTGTTATGCTTTATTCCACGTCCAGTACTCCTCACGTAACTTAAAATACCCATGAATAAAAAATGACCCGTAACACTGCAGGAGAAAAGCTATGATAAGCGCCTGTATTAGTCCGAGCCCTCTTGGTGCCTCAGTTCGAATAGGGAGAGTCTGGGCTTCTTATTTATATGTTTATTTACTAGGTGAATGAAAAAGTTTGAACGGGGAGCAACTGGGTACTGTCACGCCCAGCCCCGATCGCCCTCATGTGGACCACGCCTCCTCATTACCCTCGTGTGAATCCCGCATGTTCCCAGCTGTTTTGTTCATGATCGTTACCCCATGTATTTAGTCTGCGTTTTGTTTAGTCCTAGTAGATCGGTCATTGATGTTTGGTTACTGTTCGTTGCTGTCCAACCTCCCGTGTGCTCCCCTGAATGCCTGTTTCCCCGCAATAAACCCTGCTTTCCCCGCAACTTGGGCTCGCTTGCCTGCTTCCCTGCTCGCCACCAGCCCGGACCTGACAGGTACTGTGCCAATAGCGGTAACAGGAGGGAATGCCGAAGCAGAATCGAGAGCTATTAGAGCGTAATTCTAACCCAGTATGGAGGACAACCAGAAGCATAACACCGTCAGTGGCAAACTTTAGCATTTTAACGTCATTACTGTCAATGGACATAAGCCAAAGTGTTCATCCCGGCTCCAGTGAAATCTGTTTGGTAAATACAGAAGCACACACATCTGGGTGGTTCAGAATGTAGCCTTCTACCCTCTAGTTTTTCGAATTCGATCCCTACGCCTTACGCCGTGCATGTGGCACTCGCATGACCTCCCTGTGTCTTCCCATTCATGGCCCTCCCTACCCTGTGGTGCTGAGGATAGCCCCCCCACCCCCAAGTCAAATAAGTAGTATAAAAGATGGTTTATCAAGTAAAATATGGAGAGAATGATCAAAATAATGTGCAGAAATGCTGATTTAAAAATGTATTCAGATATCTGAGGTCAGCTGCCCGGCCTATGGAATATTTTATTCGCTTTGCTGAAGGGGGTAGAGTGGTAGTGAACACTGTTCCCCCACATGTCTGGAGCCCAGATTTCAAGTCCCTGCCCAGACTCTGTGTGTGGGGTTTCTGTGCGTGTCATTGTGCGGTTTTGTCTGTGGTTTGCTAGTCCAAAAACATGTTAAGGTGAATTGGGCTTGCTGAATGTTGTGAATGCCCTCTCCTGGGTTGTTCTGGACCAGGAGCTTTAGGCATAGTCTCTGGATCCCTGCGAACCTGCATAGGACAAGCAGTTATGGATAGATGAACGTTTTGCTCTCACAGTAATTATTAGTGTCTACATCACTTGCAGGTACTGCAAAGAACCCAGGATTTCCAGAAAGCTTAGGCAGGGATTTAAGTACTTGCTCTTCATTCAAGCCTGAGGTAATGAATCGATTGACCCAAGAGGCACTGTCTTATCTGTGAATCAAGCAGCAGCAGTCTTTAAGACTGAAACCTCACGTATGCTTGATGAGGTTCTGCTGCCCCTTCAAATGATGTCAGGAGTCACAGTTCACAGTCAAAGACAGAGTTGACACGTTATTGTATTTGATAGACTCAACCAGATGAGCTGCAGTGTACAAAAAGGAACAAATTACAGTACGTAAGTAGTATTGATGTGGCTGAATAAGAGTCAATGAAGCCTTACAATGACAGATCCGATCTCTCTGAATATCTCCAGGTACTAGCAAATTATTAACCTTGGAAAGCAATGACATTCAATAGTTGCATGTTTTTTGAGTTCTCGATTTGCGTGAAGGTCCAGTTCACATCAGTTGAACCCACGCAAGCTTAAGCAATACTGTGGAATACAATGGTCTGGTAGATCCAAAAATATCTCAAATATCCAGAACAGTCAATGACTGACTTGCCATTTTTAACAGAAGAAAAACAATTAAGCTGTAAATTGCGGGAAAAACACTGTCAGACTGCAAAAACAGATGGAAGCGAGACATTTAGCTTAAACAATTAGAGAAGAAATAAAATTCAGACAAAGACAATCCCTGTCAAGAAAATGCAAAGGTCAGGCACGCCTTTACTCAATTATGAACCTATTTTGTCGCTGTATTCATCAAAGCTATGTGTGATTTCCATTTTCATTTTATTCCATTTTGTGGAAATGAGTGTGAGTGATCGTTCACCCTAAATGGTCGTTCTTTTAACTAGCATGTACAGTAGGATGTGAAAATGGTCTTCTGGATGCCAAGGTTCGTTCATTCTAAATGGCAGAGTTTAGTAGCTAAATACCGTATGACATTTTTAAGCTATAGCTGCAGGCTACATTAGATGAACGGACCATTGTTATCTTTTTGACGTTCCTAGATAATATCACATCACTACCAAATAGCGAAATGCCCATGATGCACTGCATATTCAGCATCACCTAGTGGAGTCACTTGCTATAACAAAACTGCTGTGCTTGAGAAAATTTTCAGGAACTATAGCTGCTATAAAGGCCCTCAAACTGGCAAATCCTATAAAACCAGTGAAACCTCCCCAAATGAATGCTTAGAAAAGAGCGCCCGTTTCCCCTACAATAATGTGAAGGAATCTAGCAGTTAAACAAATAATAAAATCCGACATTTAATCAGTCAGACACCCAACCCAAATTGACTAAAAATTACATCAAGATGATTTCATTACAGTTGTTACTGAAAATTCTACAGGAAAAAAAATGACTGAGTGCTTTGATGATGAAACTTTGGGTGTCCTCGCTGAATTCGTCAAAGGCGATAATTATAATGGATAAAAGCCCTTTAGGGGGCGAGAACAGAAAAAACTTGCACAGTCATGTTAGTAGGGGGGTGTGTTTTATACCCACTTCTCATCCCTGAAGAAATGCGTGAATCCTGGATTCTCATAGGATGAGTCAAGGGTAATTTGTTGCATAAATCATTTACTACACTATAATTTTTGCATACAACATGCAATAGTATCCACAGACATTGGGCATCCATTGCCCGCCAAAATATGTGCCTTAATCAACTTCGTTAAGCCGCATTTCCTACTATACAGTATGCATGCCGCTCACATTCGTCCACACGGCTCTGGAAAGCCGACGAGATAAGGTAATTTAAATGAATGATTTAACATATAGCGCACAGAGCCGAAGGACCAAGTGATTGATGTGAAAGGAATGCAGCTAGACAGCGGCAAAACTGACAGGGGCTTAGCGTCGTGACAGGCGTTAAAGGCATCCGGCCTCACTCAAGAGACTAATAACGGCCCTATAGAGTTAAGGAGCACCGCTGGTGGGGAGCAGAGCTCTCTGGAACAAAACAGCCCAAAAAGCAGAGCATATTTTATATACCTTACAGTGCAAATTTATCCAGACTATATTTCAGAATTCTCTTCTGTCCGTCCATCCAAGCTACCTAGCTAGACTTCAACTTCAACTGAAACTACTGCAACTTACCAAATAAACTCATTTTTTATACATGTTAGTTGGGCGACACTGTTAAATCACCCAGGTTAATGCCTGTGCATCTTTTCAGGTCACTACACTAGAAAGCAAAGAGGGATTTAATATATTAATCATATATATGATTAATCTCTAATTTTTATCCTTATATAGTTCATATGCTGCTAGTTCACTATATATGAAGCTACCTGTAATTAGCAGGACATTGAGTTGCACATTAACCACTCTGTGAAGTGATACTCTGAAAAATGGTTTCTGGTTTGCAGAAATTTGACTAAAATCCAATATACCAACAGAGCAACTTCAGTAAATGTCTGTTTTGCAAATGTAGTCATCAAAGTACAAATACCTGAAATAAAATACCATTAACTGTCCCTATACCCTAATATCTTATTCCAAAATATATTCCAAAAACTACTGGTTTTGCGTCTTCCAGGACGTCACAGGTCTTGGCTGATGTGAGTGTGTTACAGAGAAAACAAAGCAGACATCCACACATCTGTGTGCTCTGAGCTAATTAAAAGGATGATTAAAATGGATTGAACATCTTACATTGTAGTTTGCAGTCTTATATCTTATGGGCTGATCTGTATTTTGTTCTATGCAGTGACAATATATCCAGGATAACATAAGCAGAAAAGGTTTAATATTTCCTGTGACCGAGTGTAGTTTTCCTGATTATGTTTTGTTTACTGACAGTACTGAAGTCAGTAAATTACTAAGCACTGTGTTACTTCCTCTGCTTTGCATGTCTTTCCTCCTCCATCCTCCACATGTACTATATCTACGCGGAGCAGCTTGGGCATTTATAACCTGTCATTTTGATAACTTTACTAATTTTACTTGAAAAATATTCAAATCTGCATCTTAGTATTTCCACGAAAGACTAAAATCCCTGGATATAGTGCGGTCCCAAATCATGTAGCTGTTCCTTGTTATAAGAATGCGTAACCCCGTCAAGTATGACAGTGAGAAGAGTTAAGACTATCAAATATTTACTCAATGAAAGACAACGCCATACCAATTTAAAGACAAAGAATTTGACGATAAGTTGAAAAAAGAAGCTCAGGAGATGAGCATTATTTCAGAGTTTTGAGGCTGTGTATGTTGGAATTGTGAGAGACGTGTGGTTTAACTGTATTTGCAGTCGTATTAATGATGTATCATACTGCTTGGTGGAATCGATGATGTATAGTACGGCTGTAGCATGAGCAAGATGAGACCTGCGAAGGAGCAGCTCTTTCAGAACAAAGCACCTTGCACAGAATCAACCGCAGCTTCAGAGTTGTAGGTGTTCTCCATTACTGAACAATGCACTTGAATTAAGAGCACACCCAAATCTTATATGGAGAGAGCTTTCCCACAGATGTCGCACATTCATTATGTTCAACGTTTCACTGGACACTGGAAATCGATGCAGATTTCGCCCAGAGAATCAACCCAAGCCGGAAAAGTTTCAATCCCTATTTGGAGAGATTTGCATTAAGAGCATGTCTAAATCGTGTATGGAGGAAAGCTTCTCTGCACCTTTTACATATTCCATATCTGCAACTTCCCTGTGGCCAAAGATGCCTTCTGCAAGGTCACAAGGAGATTCGACTATTGACTATATTTCTATATAGTATAATAATTCTCTTGCTACATAAAAACTGGAGCCCTAACCTATGCTGCTATGTGTGCCTTACATACATAAATAACATGCAACATATGATCCATGTGTGAAGTCTAAATTGACACCCTACAGAAACATACACATGCTATGTTGACAGGTTATCTGGTGGTAACTATTGAGCTACAAAGAAGCACTGAAATATATGCAAATATTATATAAATATAAATATCCTGCAAATGCCAAGATTAATACTGGGAATATGCAGATATGTTTCATTTTAAACTATAAATAAAACAGATTTAAGAAGAATAATTATTATTAGTATTAGTAGTAATAGTACTAGTAGGAGTATAATAGTAGTAGTAGTATAGTAGTATTACTGCTACTACTACTGTAAATCCCCAATATATCCTAAATTATACACCAATTATACCATTATCAACTTTTCTGGGTAAACCACAGCTGCACTTTCAGAATTCATTTTTTTATTTGTAATAAATTCCACTTTACCTTTTACAACACCCCTCCCCGCCCCCACCCCCAAAATTCTCCTTTCAGTCTCTCCCTCTTTCGCAGCTGTAGCAAAAGTGAAATAAGGCTTCTACTTGCCCAAGTTGGCACCGGGAGGCTGACTGGTCGCTCAATGACTTCAGCTGGCTGATTCCCGGCCACGTTCATCTCCCATGCAAGCCCTTACTGGTGAACTCGGAAGGGGGATTTGTCACTCATTCATCCCGGAAAAAAAAAACCCCAGAAAAAGCCAGGTTCAGCCTACAAATGATCCCGTCTTGAGCGCCGCGGAAGGCAGGCAGAGGCGAAAGATCTGAAGCATGCTGCTCCGCTCGCTGACGGAGAGCGATCGAAGGCAGCCGAGTCCCGCTCTCCACCACCACTTTGTGACGGGAGGGGCTCTTTCTTCCACCTTTATATATTTTGTTTGTTTTATTCCCCGTAGGCAGAAGAGAGACTCTCCTTGGTGAAGTCTTCCCTCTTCGGGGGTTCAGAGCGGAGTACGCTCCGCGATGCCGTTACCAGCTGCACTGCGCAGTGCCGATGCGAGCGCCGAGACGCTCAGTTCAATCTGTACAGCATGTTTCTCCTCCACCTGCTGGCTCTTCCGTTGGCTTCCTTTTCCCCTACTGGCGACATAACATTGAAATGTTCCCTTGACCGTAACAGTTTCTTTTTTTTTAAGAGATATGACGAAGGTTTATGATATTTTAATGGTCATATTCATACTATCCGAACACTGAATCATGAGCTGACCATCATATCCAGAGGTTTTTGTGTTGTTCATTTTTTTTTATCAAAGCAACACCCAACAGCAATACGATGTAATAACAAATACTTGTTGACTCTGGATGGGACACAATTTCATCACACTGAGACATGGAATTACACAATTAGGGTGATTCTATAATAACAGGCTACCATTGGCGTTATTGGCTGGAGTGAGGTTTTTATAATGAGGTAAGTTCATGCTAAAACTGTGATAATGTTTTGCAAATGACCCTCCATGGAAAACAAGTGAGAAAATATGTGGGTCGTGGAGTCACCATGCAGGACAATGGATATGAGACTCATACCACAGAATAAGATCATAGAATATCATTGTTACCAAACAATATCCAATAGCATATCATCCATCCATCCATCCATTCTAACTGCTAATCCCTCTCAGGGTTATGGGGGGCCTACAGCCTCCATAATATATTATGCAATTTCAGTAAATATTTCATAGGTATACTAAAATATTTCATAATTTGTATTTAAATATTAAAATAATATTATTAAAAATAAACATAGCAGAGCATCAAAAATATGCAAAAAGCTAATTTATATAACAAAGAAGAAGAACTTCTCTATTGCAATTATTTTTTATTAAATATCTTGTATCGCCATCATTAAGGAGATTAAAGATTAAATAATACATAAGCAGTACATATTGCTTGTACGACAATTTATCTTTATTAACGTTGTACTGAAATCCACCAGCACAATGTTTTTTTCCCCACTATATGATCATGTAGATCATTTTGCACACTATGTGTTATGTATATAATATGCTAAGTATAAGGCACCCAGCCAGTTTACCGGTAGCATTAGCTACAAGGATCACATGTGGAGGCTATGCAAAATTGTTAAATTGTACTGAAGTCGTAGAAGTCATGCAGATAAGGATTTTGCATAATGAAAATTTCCCCGTGCCTGTAGTGGGTGCACAACCTCTTGTAGCTACGAATAAATTCAAACTTGGGGCTATCACGCAGAATTAAGCAGCCAATGTTGCCCAGGACAGCTTTTGAGTTGATTCCCTTGAATCACTGCTGCCAGGAGGATTGATTCTGAAATTATGTGAAGGAACAACAAACTGCGAAAAAGAAAAGGCCAATACAGGTTCCTTTGGTTATGCTTTGTGGAGATTACTGGTGAGGGTGAGACCGGGCGTGCGACCAACGTCACATCTGGCAGGGAACACTGAGCCACTTGTCATCCCGGCTGGAGCCGAAGTCGCGGAGGATAACGGATAGCTATGGTGGACATCTCTTAAATGGGCTCTCTAACGAGCCTTCATTTACATAGGCATCTGCTGGGATGGGGGCTTCCCGCACATCGGGCAGCCTGCAGGGACAGCTGGAGGCCTGACGAGTTCGCCGGAATGAGGCATAACAAAGCGGTTCTCCGACAAACGAGGGGGCAAATTCACCACAGATCAAGAGCCGAAAGGGCTATAAATTAAAGGATGGGATGCCAAGATTAGATGGAGACCACTTGGTTGCATAGCAGCATATGGACACACGGATACTTGAGACTGCGATGTGCACGTTCTCTGGCCACAGATCATGGTTCTGAGCTCTCAGTACCCCAGGGCTTATTGCATCAAGAGAGAAACTAGCCAATTTAAAGCAAAATTAGTTTTCATACAAAAATGAGCAGTGCATTACCAGACTCCATGTTGCCATTAATTTCAGGCTTTTTTTTTTAGAGCCCCATGAGAGCTCGGCAATCGGGTTTGATCAAACGTAGCAGCACGCTCAGGAGATCTCAATTATTAGTTTGTTTAAAATAACAAGGTCTGGATGGGATTCTGGGTTTCACACGTTCTGTTTAAGCGACACGATTTTTAATCCCTTAAGCACCCAGAGCATTTAATGCAGGGCCAAGTCTAGTGGGTGTTGGAGGCGTTAACCTGCGATCACAGCTCAGCAACGAAGTACGAAACAATAAAGCCCAGCTAGGAGGAAGTTAGTTATTTGACCTTCATGTGGTTCATCCTGAACAGTTTCCTTCATTGCCTCAAGCCTACATATGTTTGCCTTCTGTGACAGTAAAACTGCTACGTACGATTAGCATATAGACAGTACCATGCTAGCCTACAAAAAAGCACACTTTCCACTATATACAAATTATATTCTCTTAAGAATTATGAATTATGCTCTGGTGTGGTGGATACACTGGGTAGCCTCACACCAACAGGACTGACCTTCAAATCCTGCCCCAAGCTCTGTGGTTGTGTAGAGTTTTCATAGTTCTTATTGGTGTGTGTTTCCACCGAGTATTCCAGGTTCCTCCTACAGTCTAAAGACATGCAGTCAGGCAAACTGGCCTCTGTAAATTGCCCATACTAAGCTTGCCTTATGCTCTGTTGTTCTTGGGATAGCCTACAGGGTCCCTGTGATCCTGGATGGATAATATGCTATTGAATATTGTTTGGTAACAATGATTTTCTATTATCTTATTCTGTGATATGTTTATGAGTCTCACAATCTTTGTCCCGGTGACATCATGACCCAGGTATTCTCTCATCCACCTTCATGGAGGGTCATTTGTAAAACACTACAAATTACAGCCTGAGCACAAACTTACCACATTATAAAAATCTCAACCAAACATTTCACCACCCCACCCCCCCCCGCCCAAGATGGAAAATATGGGGAATGGATCTGTGTGTCGTGGTGGACAGTGCGTGCCTGCCATTTGTCAACAAAACTGGAAGACACAGTGACAATGGGTCGGTAGTAGGAAGCAGGAGAACAGGCTATCGGCCAGCTACCAGACACTGTGCGGAGGAAGCAGTACACTGAAAGTCCAGACGTCCCCCAGGAGCACGCCTCTGTTATGGGGGGGGGGGGGGGCAACAGTCTTAATGGAGTGCTGCTGCAGGACTCGTCATCCAGAAGAGATCATTAGGTTAATCTCTTGGTGGTATGATAATAAAGGACTGCAGAACAGTAAGCATTTAAAGGAAAACTCTATTGTTCTCTCCTTCATACTTTGTGTGAGCACAAATTTTACGGTCCTGTAATGGGAAATATATAGCCACTACACAAAAAATTTATTGCCGCCTTGTAACATATTGTCAGTGTTGTGCAGTATGTAATAAAGCACGTATCTTTATATAACTGCTATGTCAAAAACTGAAATACTGCCATTGATGTCATTGTCACTCAAATTAATTTTTTTTTTCACCTCGTATTTTTAGAAACCTTCTACAGATTCATTTCATCCATGTATTTATTTCTAGGCCATTTTAGAGAAGCCTTTTAATATTACAGAACTTAGTTCTTCAATACATTCAGTACAAAACGATTACATTACATTCGTGAGAAATTATGGTTTTGTCTCGTAATCGCAGAGAGCTTTAGACAAGGAAGCAATTTGCAGACAAAGACTGTTTTTATTAGATTTCTATTCATACATCAGAAGTTATTCCATGCAAAAAGAAAGTTAGCCTGTCATGTTGGCAAGTTGTCATTTTACAAACTGCTAGCTAGGGATACATCAGAACACGGTGATGTCCACTGAATTTTCAAACTGCACGAGCAATAAATGAACTTCTTTAATTGTCTGTATTGGGTTCCATTACTGCCATGGAAACCGACATGAGCACAAAGTCCACACACCCAAAGCCGAGGACAGGAATCAAATCCACGAAACCTTGACGTGTCAGACTACAGTCCTACCCACTAAGCTAATGTGCTATTTAGCTATAAAAATACATTAAAAAGATTGCAGATATTCAACTGAAACAATTAAAAATGTTCTGTTGTGTGCGGTTAGAGATGACGTGGCTGTTTTCCCCCTTAATACGCTCTGTGAAATTGGTATGGCAGGCACCAAGGCTGGACACATCTACTCTTTCCAGCAACGATATATTCCTAATCCCTGGGAGCTGTCAGGCTAAGCAGTAATTATTATTTGGAGGGAAAGTACTTGGGGCTGGTAAGAAATTCACCTGCCCACTACTACGCATTGATGCTGACACTAATTTTAAGTGACATTTCTTACAGTGATGGGTAGCAGAGTGGGCTTTGCTGTAGGAGTTTTTAATATTAAGGTATTTAACTCACATGATGAGTAACAAAAAGGATCATATTTTCTCAACTTTATATAACTTCCTGAGGCGTCGCACTGTCGCATTTCTGAGAGGAGATGCATTCTAAGATGAGATAATGAAATGGGTTGTTCTACGAAGGCAAAGAAGCGTTTGTCTAAACTGATTTTGTTTTTTATTCTGTCAAACCTGAGAACCAGATTCAAACCTACACTCTTCCTGCTTCAGTCAATCCACAGACACTGTGGGAAAGCTACCAAATATGATATATTATTTATCACAAGGGGGCTACTGCAAATATCTCACTCTGGTCAGTCAGAAAAAAGTGTTTGCATAATTCATACCAGTAATTGCCATAGGGACAACTTAGAAAACGGCACCAAGCTAGCTAAAAAAGGGTAAAAACAATTAAATAACTGTCATAACTGAATGAAAAATTAAAACCTCTGAGGGAATTAAAAATATCACTCCTCAAGCTCTTAGTTTTATTTTGGTAAATAGCCATTATTCAGCACTTGTTGTTTAAATAATTGTTTTTAAATCAGAATGCGATGCTTCTGCGGGTGGCACACTGGCTCTGTGGGCAGCGCTATCATCTTATCCCTCCAGGGTAGGGAGTTTGAATCGGGGCTGTGCTTAGCGTGTACAGAATTTGGATGTTCTCAGCTTGTGTATGCTTTGCAATGGACTCACATCACATCCACAGTATACTCCATCTCTATGCCTTAGTAGGGTGTAATGGTTCTGAAACCGAAACCGCGATACATACATTCACAAATATCTCGTATCGCAGTTCCGGAAGACGGAACCGTGGTATCCCCCCCAACCGACTGCTGCACATGCAGACTGTTGAGCTCGCATTACCTTACTAATGTTATGAAAATTGTGTATTATGATTACATGACCAAAATGATTACAGATATCAATATTATAACAGTATTGTTAAAACGTGATTGTTAACCAAGTTTTATGTGGAAAACCACAATTAAAATTAGTAGCATTATGCACTTTTTGATAGCATAAACATTAAAATAATGATAGCCAACACCTAATGTAAACATATGAAAACTGTATCAAATGTGCATTAACATTAAAAATCTCCACAGCACTCCCACTACCTTCCACTACATTTTCCATGACACAGAACAAACCCACTGCATGCTACAAAATGTTACAAAACTCATTTTTCATTTCACAATTAACGTTATAATACAGAAAATTATTATTGTATTTAAAGCTAGTGCAAGTCATATATTTTGTAAATTGTACACATTACATATATTTTATTGTCTCTCAATTGAGTGTTTTGTGATTATTTTGGTCCAATCACAGTTGAGTGTTCATACCTGCGGTAAAAGCTAGGCTAGTTTCATTAGCTGAAGATGAATAATAACCCTCTAGTGTTCCAAATTGTTGGTGATTAAGAAATCCCAGACATTTTTCCTACAATTTTTCTTATCCTCCCGCCAAAAGAAAAAAAAAGGTATAAACCAAACCATGGCACAAGAAACAAGGTCTTGAATCAAACCGTGGATTTGGAGAATCGTTACACACCTAGTGTCTTGTGCTGCTCAGGTTTGGCTCCAGGTGCCCGATGACCTGAGTTGCTTATGGTCGGTGGCACTGTAGCCTCACATGACCAGTGTTGTGGGATCCCTACCTGTCCATGTTCTCTGTTCAGGGGTTGCATGTCCTTCCTGGTGCCCATGCAGGATTCCCCTGGTCACTATAGTTCCCTTTGCCGTCTAAAAGCATGAGGTTAGGTAAATCAGTATCTCTGAGTTGGCTTTAGTGTTTGTGGCTGTGTGTGCTAGCATCCTACCCTGTTCTTCCCAAAATAGACTTCAGTATTATTATAAAAAACAAGCAAACATAAAAAACTATTTTACAAACTACAAGAACCGTCAGTATAAATAAAAACTTCAAATTATGTCCAGACTGAATGAAATGTGTTATTAACAAAACATCTTGCCTTCACACTTAGATGAACAAACAGAATCACTTCATGGTTAACAGGATGATTTTGTTTCAATATGTTTGCCTGACTACATTTAAATCTTCAATGAGCCCAATGATAGATGATTTTTCCTACTGGGGAACAATATAACGATGTCTAATCTTGGTGGCAACTTTTTTTGGCAACAAACCGTCAATAACACAAACTGGTCAATAGATCGGAAATGCGGAAAAAAGTCGATTGCAATTATTTGCCATTCGGAACATTTTACAGCACAATGAACCCAAGAGACAGCATGAACTCCGGCTAGATGATGCCGGTTACTCACGCCAGGCTACCAGAACTGTTATTTTCACCTTTCCAGCACTTTAGCCACAGACACTGATATTTGGACAAAATGTCTCTGAAAATAACCTCATGAGAAACGTGAAAAGGGACAGAATTTTACTCTCAGACACTGGCGATCACCCTCAACATAATACCACATGAACTATTTGGGTTCCCGGTTACATACCCATATAATCAATTAGCCATTACTGTATGTACCTGTTAAACTCTCACAATTTCACCCATTTGGTCTCTCCCTTGAGCTACAGTCTGAGCATTCGATTTGATTTGATTCCTGATTCTTCAATTCACGACGCTTTAGGTGGATTCCTTGCTTTCGTTTTGTATCGTCCTCAATACCCTCTTTGCTAGTCATCTACCTTTGCCTGACCCTCGACTCTGATTTCGGGATAGTGATGACACTTTTGGGAAACAAACTCTGCACAGAGATCACTTTGTGAGTTTCTTGTTTCTGTGACACAGAGCAGTAGCAAGAAAATAATGTGACAGACAACAATGTGCAGCAAAACAGGATATAATGAAATGTACCACAGGCATGAATGCTCTAGCAGTCCTGGAAGTAACACTGTCAAGCAGTATCTACAACCACGACTCAGGTTCCTAAAGAGTGTCCATTTTTTCCATTAAGTAATCTAATACAATGCTCAGCATCAAAAAGCAACATGTTAAGAAAATTTCATATGAAATTGATACAAATATATTAGCAGTATACATACAGAATAATAATTCGAAATCTATCTGACAACTGAGAAAAAAAGCAATGCATAGTAAAGAAAAAATTAATTCTTCAGTGTGTAAACGGGATTTTAAGTAAAAAAATACTGATCCAAATTATATATAGTGGATACTGTGCTTTTTTCTATTCCAGTACATTTGTAGTAGATACATATTTTTGGGGGCATTTTATTTAAATAAGCTAATGGCTAAATTTTGAAATTCCCTCGCTAGCATATTTCAAGTCGACATTTAGGTAAATTTCAATTATTTTTCTGTTCCCTTCATACCGGCATCTGTGATGTTTTGAGGGTTTAAATAAATCTGACTAGGTTTTACTGCCACTGAGTTTCCTTTGAAGAAGACGTTGCAGTTTCTGAATAAACATCCCCGTAGTGACACTTCATGCATATGTCCCAAGGTAAATGAAAGAGGTTATCATCACGTGAACTTGACAGCAAGGTGACATGACACGCTGGCGTAAACAGAACCAGGAACAGGAACTTTCATGTGTCAAACCAAATCAGTGCTGACATTGATTTCTTGTTAGTTAAAAAGCAACTTGATTGTTTTTTATTTGCAAATGAAAACGCTATGGCACAAATAATGTAAGCGAAACAATTAAATGGAAAATTAACCAATAAAACTGCATACAAATTAGGCTTTAAATTACATTATTATGATGATTACTGCTTACAGAATAGGTCCATCTTTCATAGGGATTATCCAGTGCAGAGTAATGCTGAGACTGGTGCCCATCCCAGGAAGTAGAGGGAAGGCACATAACATGGATAGGTTGCCAGTCCATCACAGGACACACACACGTACACGCACATACACACAAACACACACGTACACTAGGTACATAGCTAAAAATTGAAATAACAGACACACACACGCACACATACATGTGTGCACACACACTGTCCGTGGAAGGGTTGCGAAATTTATTTCTGGGTACGGGCCTGCCACACACGCATAGACAGTATGAACCATTTACATTACGGACTGGGGACTGTGGGAGGACAGGCTCCGGTAACCAGAAGAAACCCACACAGAGTTTGCAGGGTGAACAAGAAAAGACACACACACACAGGACCAGGGGCAGGTTTTGACCCTCAGACAGACACACACTATCGACCATTTAGAGGGTCAAAAGAAACAGAAAATGGGCACAAACACGGGCGAATGTGCAAAATCCACAAATCCGGCCTGCAGGTGATTTCTCAGTCCAGCTGGTAACCTGGTCCTTGTGCCCCAGCAAAATAGCTTCACATGCTAATTTCTCCATGTCCACCTATTGGTTTGCATACCAGATAAAGGCATACCCAGAAGGCCTCCAGTCACTGAAGTTTTAGACGGCCAACCTCCGATCTGCACAATGGCCCATTCACAGCACCGACGAGATGTCAGTTAGCGTTAATAATACAGGAAATGGAAAGAGCTGAGTGTCTCAAGTATATCTGGAAAGGGGTTTCGCTTTCCACCCAAGCAGGCTGAGGGAAGAATGTAGAAAAACTGGAAATACAACACCTTGTCTTGATACTTTATCGTCATCCAGTAATTATCTTAGTAAAGATTGCTGTGTGTAGTCAACTAATTGAAAAACGATAAGGCCATATCATAAAAGCAACGAAACATATTTGCTATCGCATCCATGCTGTCTTTAAAGAAGGAAAGTTATAATAAGTGAAGTGATTGTAAGACTGCATTTACAGTGTTGTTCTGATTTGATGTAAAATCAGAATGCAATAGCATTTTTTCACACAGATTATCTTATATTGGTAATTTGTTAATCTGCTCTTTCTATTGCCTTGCAGTTACATAATGTAACATTTTACTGGTTTTCAATGAAACAAGATTTCTCTGGCTAATTTAACGTGGTGAAACTTCAAACGAAATCTGTTTCTTAAAGCAGTTGCCCTACTTTCTGCTGAATCGAATAGAAGTGTTTCTTGTCTGACAAATCAATTACATCAGGTGCGTGCAATAAACGGGGGGGGGGGGGGGGATAATAAAAACACACATATAAATATATATATGTATATATATTCTATGCATTTAATCGATTTTTTTCCTCGATATTTCCCAGACATATATAATAAAACCTCCAGGTTAGATAGACTCAAACCAAGCTATGTGACAGTGAGTCATGGGTATTGCTTTGTGCAAACAAAACCCTAGACTCGGAGCTGGGAGAGAGCAACAATGTGGACCGTCTGAGGGTCCCCGTGGACTGGGATGAGAAACACTGCCCTGGAAGAGGTGACAGCTTCTCGAGTTTTTATGACCACAGCATGGAGCTTTGCTTAAGGTCGTGTGCGTGAAAACATCTGACGGAATGGCCAGATCCAGCGAGAGTGTGAATGGAATTCCATTATTTTTGACTTCTTGGTCCTCAATTAGAGCTTCTCTATTCATCACATCGCTATTGTTTCACATAACAACCTGAAACGACAGCCATTCTTCTCGTAACACTCCAATTCTTGGTAATATATCTCAAATTAATGGAAGGCAAAAAATTACTGCTCAAACGTATTCTTTTTGTTACATGCATGCCCTCCAGGTAGAATCTCATTCGGTTGGCTACCCTTGAGAATAATGTTAGGCCTTTGGCGGCATATATAATTGACTGAAGTGTTAATGAAAGGTAAACACACAAGAACTGCATTATTTGTAACATATTCATGAAAGCAATCTACTACGCACCTTTACCAAGATGCTAATGAAGACACCTGGTTTAATGTATGTATTATCCGAGTTGCTAACAAAGATTTTGCATTAAACAACAAGATCTATCCCTTTATTTGGAAACGCTAAAACTTTCAATATTCAGTATCGTTTGACTGCCTATGAAAAGTCCAGGTTTTCTGAATAATTAAAAAAAGCCTGAATATTTTGTTTCAACCTGCAGGCCCCATTTTGTCATTGATATCTTCGAAGTTTGAGTCAGATATATTAAACATAATTTATAGGAAAAACATTTTTACGATGGGTATGTCCTATCATAATGGTCAGCTTCAATGCTTGCTGGGCGGGTTTTAGCTCAATAGAGCTTTCTAGCGCTGTACAGCTATTTCATTTCAATCAATGGGTATTTTGGAAATAACAGTTTTTAAATAAATATATTTAAACAGTAGAAAGTCCCTCATCAACTACACACTTCATTTAAATAAAAAGCATTAACTGTATCAGTCCATGACAAGTGTAGAACATATATGCATTTAACATAAGTGCATAACATATAATTGATATAAAGTATTTGAAGTCGTACTGCGTCTGACATCACAGGTAGTAGGAACACGTTACACAAGCAGCTTCATCAATAGCAAGGATACCCAACACTGGCTCCTAGAGCTCACAGGCGAAAGGGGCTTTTCAGTAGCCGCGGCGAGTCTTTTTTTTCAACTACAGGCATCCTTACAATGCAGGATGCATGCCAAAATAATTACACAAACATAAAGAATGTTTTTAATGAGAAAATGGAGCATAACATTATTAATGTGTACATGAAGAACTTTCGTAAAGTAAACATTCAGGGGATTTTATTGAGGTATAGATTATATAAACAAGGTATATAATTAACATCTCAACATCCTAACATTGATAACTTCCACAATAAGAACTTTTTTCTCAGCATTTTTAGAGCACTCAGTTTTAATATTCACCTTTTTCTGTGAGTCTTGAAACACAAAATTCAAGGAAATAGCTCCAGTACACTTGTCCAAAGTGCAGTATATCTTCCTCTGATGATCTCCTTTGATGAATGCAGCAAGTGAACAAGTTTAAGTATGAGTTTTAAAAAAAAAAACTCAAGAACTTCCTTTACCAATCTGCGGCACTTCTGCAGATGTCTCTCTGAAGTTCATGCTTCTCCAAAACTAAAAACTTATTTAATTATTGAAGTACATATAACTGTACATCATTTGATGCACAATTCCAAATATTGTTTCCTCTTCTATAACCTACATAAGAGAAATTACATACACTCGCAAACAAACATTCTTTTTCGACACAAAAACAGACGATAGCAGAAATGAAACTGAAACGTCAGAAAAACAGTCACGGCGATACACAGCATGTGGCATGAGCAGGTGTGAGGCGACACGAGAACAGCCATGGAGAAATTAAACATAGAAACGCTACATTTACATTAAATAGTCTCGTTTCTGTGACATGTGGAAGCATGAAGCCGTACGATGTCCTGAAAGCGGAATACAAACAGTAGCCTACTTAGACGGGCCTTAATTTAAATAATTGCATACAGGATAACAGATAAAAAAAATGGAATTATATCTGTAAAGTATTAGATTTTTTTAATGCCTTCAGTAGTCGTTGTAATCTCTGCACTGGAAAGTTGACTTGTTTCAATCGTAATCATAAACTAAATTAACATGCAATTCTGAGTCTGGTAATGTCAAATCGTAACAATCAGTTGTCATTTTCAATATTCACATTACTTCTACGAAACTACAAAAATAACATCCTACAGAGAACTTAGAGACTCTCCTTGCTCAAGTGCCATGGAAAAACCTGGATTGACTAAACGCTATGGTTAAATGCTTCACCATACCTAACTAGACCTTCCATTAACATGCTTCTGGCGGGTGTTGCATCTAACCAGTTATTCAACAATGTTAAGGAATGCAGTCTTACATCAAAAGGAAGTTCTCAACGAAAGTGATTAAACGCAAAAGCTCAGTTTTTCCTGCACAATGCCACAACAAAAGATTTTGCACATATGAACAAAAAATTCACTAGCAATTATTTATAAAACAGTTGGCTCACTGGTTAGTTTCATTGTTAATGTCAAACATTATATGAATGATACATTAAACCCATTGATTTAGGGTGACTGCGTATCCATATCAAAACCAATACATATTTTAGTCACTGAGCTCTTGGATAGCAGAGCTGTTAACATTGATAGGAAGGACAAATTAACGCCACCGATTAACCTGAAAACTGTATAGGCAATGTGAGGAGGGAAAAAAATACTATGATATATCAAATGTAGAAAATATACAATGAATTTTTAAAAAGCCAGTAAACACAATTGGCAATATCATAGTGTCCCTGCAAAGGTTTTAAATCAATTTTTGTACAAAAATGTGTTTTTGTCCACCCCTTACAAATTATACATCATTCAGACATCGGATTCTTTATAATAATGATCATTATTTCTTTACACAGAGCTGAACAAGGCTGGAATGTTCAGCTGTACATCAACAGTCATCTTGCATTTTTTGGCTTATCTTTAAAAGACACAATGCGACAGTAAACATATTCTGCTGTCCAAAGGTATCAAAAGGCACATAAATCTAATTTGCAATGAAATGACAATCTAGCTGTACAAATTAGCATTCAGTTCACTTAACAGGAATAAGACTCATGGCGGACTAAACAGACGTTAAAAAAAGGTTGGAATGAATGCTAGATACAGAAAGCAAGCCTTCGCTCCAAAAAATTAAATCTCTCCCTAAAGCTTGTCTTTATATACATTCACTATGCAGTTACACAATTCATGTGTTGCAACCTTCAATATTGCACGTATTTAAAGTTTCCTCATGGTGCAGTCAACTCTTTGAAGTGCTGGACAGAATGTATTACAATGTGTCGCATTTTATTAATTTACAAACCTCACTGCAACCAAAAGTGTTACACTATTATATGAATGAAGACTATTAGCCTATGAACACCAGCAATATTCAACATACTACACTAAAGTTGAGTCAGCTTTACATTAATGCATCACTCAACAAAAGTTACTGGCTGATTAAGTAGGTTGAGCCCATATGAGATCAAATTTGGTTAACAGATACTGTTTCATGGGCAATACAGTATCATAAAACACAGTATAATTACTCCAGTATGACACCAAAAAAAAAATGACTTGTCTTTGGCAATTTTTTATATTAAAATTAATGTTTAAATACATTTGTCAAAAGTGCAACGATATCTAAGGCTGACTCCAAAAATGACTTGATTTTTGTATTTATATAATAATTCTTTTAAAAATGTAGAGGCCCAACCCTTACTGGGCCCAAGTAAACTTATCAATCCTGAGATAACATTTAAGGGTAAAGGTTGTGAGGTAATCCAGTTACCTGTGACTGCTGGAACCTTATGGTGGTGACCCCTGATTTAACCCTGATATCACGGTGACCCAACAGCTACCAGAAAGAAAATATTCACAGAATATTTGCATAGTTTTTACACAGTGCGTGATCTCGAATGTCTCCCCAGCCACCATTTTTCATATGACTCTGGTGCTCCACCGGCTGCTGACTGTTCATGATCAAAGAACTAGGGAATAGGAACTTTTGTGACAAATCCAAGAGCCCCTTAACTTCCTGACGAGCCACCTCCGGCTGGCAGCCTTGGGTATGGTGCAGTCCGCAGTTACCCGTGTGCAGAACTCGAGAGGCTCTGGCTGCCAACACCTTAAGCGGCTTCGAGATGCACGATCCCGACAGATGCTGTAGAGTCCAGTCCCAGTTGTAGTCGTCGTAAGTGCAGAACTCCGCGTTGCAGCCCATCAGCTTGTAGTACGTCTCCTTAGGCATGGCCATGCCGATGTTGTGCCTGGTGGAGAGCCAGCCGGAGGTCTCCACCTTGTCGGCGACCTCCTCAAACTGCGTGGTGTCGTCATGGTTACCGAGCGCGAGAATGTCGCAGTCGGGGCACTCCTTCTTCCTAAGTGCAGCCATTCCCTGGAAGACGTGATACAAGTCCGGCAGCAGGTAGTTATCCTCCTCCATGAAAAGCACATACCCTGTATAGCCCTGCAGGACTCTCACCCGCTCCCACACGAAATGCAGCTTCCACCACCAGTGATGCTTTGCTTGCGTGAAAGCGGATTCCCTGTAGTGTCCGTAAGAATCAGGACAGTCTGCGTTGTTGCAATTCATTTTGATGGCGCTGTCCTTTGAAATGTCCCTCGGGCAGTCTTTGGGGTCCTGTCCCGGAAATTCAGCAGGATACAGCTGCGTACTGTACGGAAAGTAAATCTGCAAGACTCGGCAGAAATCTATCCTTTCGATCTCACTGGCTATTTCCTCCGAAAAGTAATCCTGGCTAAAAATTAAGAGTATGTTGTGAACACCCAGAACTTTTTCCAAAGAGTCCACCAGCAATCTGAGGTAGGCGGGTCGCTTATGGACCTGAACCACAATCACCAACTGAGGATCTGCCGAGAATTTCTCTGCATTATGAATGAACTGCCTGTAGTTACTTCCGTACACGGACTTCTTCATATTAAAAACGGTGTCGTATTGAAACTTACTCGTTGCGCTTGCAGGCAAGGCGACGTCCTTATTAATTTCTTGGTGGACATTCTCGTTTTTACGTATCCTGATCACTACACAGAGAGCAATGAGTGCAACCAGTACGAATATCAGCGCATTCCTCTTGTGAATTTTAAATCTCATTTTCCTGGATGGCAATTTGTTAACGTAGTTCACTTACTCAGTGTACACTGAACCTTCCGATCACTCATAATTTTAAAACCTGACCGATCGATTAATGTTCTCATATTTGTATTTCTGTCGCCGTCATAACTACACAGGGCGCTCAGCTCAGGAAGTTACCAGATTTTTTGCTCAGGTCGCACGACAGGCATTCACAGCAAACTCATCTGAAAAGGGGGGAAAGAGAATCAAAAAAGGTTGTAACTTCGTAACACTGAGCGATCGCCAGCCGAAAGCACAACCAGACAAGGTTCACCCGTGAATAAATACTATCCGTCTTAACGCACTTACCTTGCAAAAGTGTGATATGTAGACAGAACTTTAGCAGAACGGAGGAAACAGGAAGAAAAGTGTAGAAAAGTTTGCAGAAGCTTTTCCGTGAATGGTGAAAGGAGGGGGTGTTGACTTAATTGACTGCTGACGTGGACTATACAAACCAACAGGAGCAGGCAGAATGTGGGTTAACGAATGGTTCGTCTGTCCCGGGTTACTGTAATGCGAGAGGAAACCAAATCCGCAGAGAAGCCGGGGGAATCCAAAACTGTCAATACTCAACATTTTTAAAAATGCAAAGCTTTAAGCGGTTGCGATAAGTGACAGATCTCATCATATTATATTTGTCATTTTTACGGCAGTCTTTTATATCCCAGCCCGTTTGTGTGCGATTGCTTTTATAGAAGCTCAGCCGTAACGCGGGGAAAGGTTTCAACTCTTCTGTAAGCCATATGAGTTGTGAAGTTATGGCCCATTGGTGTTTTTTTTTGGTATGTCACAATCATCCCGTCGCTCATTTAGTAAAGCCTCACCTGACACGGTTGCACGATGAGGTAGCAAAGCGAGAGACGAGGACATAAGCAGGTTTGGGCATTAAAGGCAGTCCTTTACATTTTACATTAACGATTCTTTTATAACACCAAACAACTACTGACTAATCAAAACAAGGTAAAAAATAACTAAATGTGGTCTTTAGTAGACCTGATTTATGTTTTTTTAATGAAGCTGATGTGGAATAGCAAGCAGCCCTTCGTAACCATCAGGCATGCTTGCCGCCCTAATAAAGGTGTATAAAAAATATCACAGTATGGAGGAAAAAACGTCATTTAGGTGAGGCCGATGCAAAAACAAGATCCCCAGAGCCACACCATCAATACAAAACACTGAAACTGTAAAGGCAACTTTTACCTGGGGCATACTTCTGTCCTGATCTGTACTCACTTCATTATAATATTATGCAATGCCCCAGACCTGTTTACTGCATAAATCTGTAGGCCTATAAGATGTAAATGTGAACCTTGTTGAATATCAGAGTTGATTTTTTTTTTCTCAGTTTTTTTTTAAATTTCCTTTTATTTGGTTCTTAATTCCTTAAAAACCACTAGGCCTATCTTGCTAAGAAGCAAATATTTGGCAATATGGCTGTATTTTAATGGTCCAATATTTACATCTGAATCAGTATTTACAGCAAGAGCACCAAACAAAAGGGGAAGGGAAAATGTGAAGGTGGAAAATAAACATTAATCATACCTAAATTAACAGCTTTTTGTAGTAAAACAAATATTGTCATTACATGCCTCTGCACAATGCAGCATAAATCCACTGTCTATTGCCCATGTAATATTTAAAGCTTGTTAGATACAACGACCTGGACTAAAGTGGCCTGTACTACGAAGCCGGGTTACTGGCTTATCGGGGTAACTTGGATTTAAGGTAGTCTGAGCAATATGTAAGTGAACGAATATGAAGTCCATTTAAACTGTGCTACCTTAAGTCCGACAAGTTACCGCGATAAGCCAGTAACCCCGCTTCGTAGTACAGGCTACAGCTCAGTCAGGGGTTATATGTAAATATTATACATCATTCTCTGCTGCCCCACTCCAGGATTTATGGAGGATCAATCCAGGATCAATCTCTCAGAGTTTCTGTGTTAGTTCTACGCATTACATTCCTTTTTATTTACAGATACTTCCTGCAAGTGAAATACTCATAACACAATTATACTTAGATTTACCTTCAGCTCTTTTATCCAAAGTGGCATACAGTTGAGAAACAAATGCAGATCATCCCTGGAGTAATTGGGGTTGAAGGTCCAATGTTGAAATCATGCTGAACGGGCAACATTCCAAGCAAGTACACAGAGTTCTGACTGAAAGAGCCACCCACCGCCCCAGAAACATCTTTGGCAGCAGAGGGATAAATACCTGAAATAAAAATTACCAAGTTATTTTTTTTCCCATCGATAGATTGGTGTATGCACTAGATGACTGGGAAGGACAATACAGAAGGAAGGAACTGAGGTAGCATAAAGTCAAGTCAAAGTCCTTTATTTGTCATGCACATGATGAACGAACGCAGCCATACACTGAAACGCTTGACAAGGCTTGTGTAAACATTCTTCAAATATGGACACATAAGATTTACTAAAAAATATTAAAGTATAAAAAGTCTAAAACAGGGGTCTCAAACTCCAGTCCTGGCGGGCCGGAGCCCTGCACAGTTTTTGGTTTACCCTCATTAAAAACGCCTGACTAAATTACATACCTAATTACCACACAGCTCTTGAGTTGAATCATTTCTGTTGGAACAGGGAAAGAACTAAGCTGCACAGGGCTGCGGCCCCCCAGGACTGCAGTTTGATAACCCTGGTCTAAAAAGTGCCCCTAACCCCACCAAGCAGTGATATGCACATATCGAGTTGTTAAGTCAGTGAATACCAATGAATAGCAGGAGTAATATGCACTGTAAGAACAACAACTAGATGTATAAGTAAATAAACAAGAAACAAAGATCACTGATTGTCCAAATGAAGGACCTTGGGACTATTCAAGTGGCCCTGGAGAGGATTCATGCGTTTTATTATAGGCCCATCTGCATCTCTTGTTTATGCATAATTAATAAAAAATAATAATAATACTAAAACAGGGTCCTGTGATGGACTGACAGCTCATTGAAGGTGTGCTTATGCCTGTCTTCCTGGAGATATGAGCTTATGGAACATGGATGGTTAGATGCACAAATTGGTATTGCTGGTAAAACAGATAAATTTCCATTTTATTGTCACATTTATGCATTTAACATATACTCTTATTGAGAGTCACTTGCAAGTGAGGATATAAAAATGGTAAATGAATAAAATAAAACACAAGCACAAAAAATAGGTTTATTGTAGCTCTCGTGAACTGCTAATTGGCATAGTATGTATAAAAAGATATGTAAAAGTTTACAAGAAAATTGTGTTGGCTCGAGGCTCACCTTGACCCTGCACTGGTGAACAGTTATGGAAAACAGATGGTTGGCTATAGAAAATGCCAGTGACAGAAGGTACTCTGGCTGTGATAGGATGGATGCCTCATTTCCCAGACTGGGGAGATTGTGCAGCCCTAAATGATGTGGAAAAGATGCAATTCTGAGCCTTTTGAACAGGGGACACTGTAAGACCCCCATTGTGCAAACACTAGTAACCATGAAACCCACGTGGGTTCAGAGATGCTCATACCTTGTCCTGTTCCTTAGTTCAGTCGCTATCGTTGCTGTGGATATTAATGTGGTTAGTGTCTTAGTTCCTGCCCTGTTGTTCCCTGTGCGTCAATTCACCCGATCCCTCTTAGTCGATCCTCCTGTTTGACCCCTTGAGTTTCTTTTCTTTTTGGTAGTGTCTGTTGTGGTTAAACAAATAAACCCTTTGAGTCCTGGAAGGCTGCAATTGGTGCATCCCTCCATTTCTGTTGTGACAGCAGGGTATTGAGAAGCGGGCTCAAGCCCTCCATATAACAGAGAAAAGGAGAAGATGGGGCTCTCAATGATCATGTCATAGACAATTTTAAACTGATTAGGAATGTAACAATATATCAAATTTCACAATATCACAATAAAAAATGTCTTAATACCATCATGGAACTGTGACAATATCTGCCAAGATATTGTTTGGTTATTTCGCTAGTACAGCTGTGTTCTATTATCTCTCCTTGGTCAACATTACATTTTTTTTACAGCATAGGGCACAATCATACTAAAAACAATGATGTTCCACTATAAGTGTGACTCCTGCTGCTGCTATAATATATAATTTTTATTTTATTTTATAAAAGGACCCTACTAGTTACTGCCTCATTGTATTTGTTTTGCAATTATACGATCATAGTTTATTCATTCATTGCCAAAGACAATTCATGCCATTTACACTCAATGATAAAAGAAATATTATGCAGGCAGACGGAGTGGAAATGAAATGAATCTGCACGTGGTGAAAGGTCATGTGATTGTATCGCAACGATTATAATATCAGATCAAACGGACAACAGAGTTGGCGGTATGGGCACAGTGCTGGTCCCATGTCAGTAGGGTGTGATAACCCCCGGGCCTGGATTCATGCGGCGATACGGTGTGGAAGGGAATCCTATAGCCGTCCTCTCCTGTGACAAGTCGGCCCACAGCTGTTGTAACTGGCCCTCGAGGTCCTGCAGATTGGCACTGGGTCTGAATTGACATCTGAGCTGATCCCACACATTTGATTGGGGAAGGATCGAGGGACCTAGCTGGCCACAGGAGGACCTCAACATGACACAGGCAGTCCATAGACACATGCCATGTGTGGACGGGCAAGTACTGGTAAAGGTGTCTAATACATCTACGAGGCATCCTCTGTGTCTGGTGACTAGACATGCCAGCTCCTTGCAAATCGAATCATTTACATACCCATCACTGGTCTGCACGTGAACCAAATTGCATCCAAATCAGGCCATTACTTCTGGGTGCTTAACTTTTTTTGTCACTGAGTGTATTTGCACCTGCTTTGGTCATGGCTGGCTCCTTTTTTATTCTATTTTATTAAAGAAGGAAAGCAGACACCTTGATACATTATGTAATTAACACTTGTACTGTACGTCAACGCCCAACAGTATATGTTGAAAAAAGTATTAGTTATAATGTTTAATAAAGTTGGTGTGGGCATCTGCAGGTTAGGCCCCTGTGCCTAGGACCGGAAAGTCACGGGTTCAAATCCTGTGTTCACCACTGGGCTATTGAGCAAGGCGCTTAGCACCAATTGCTCCAGAAACTGGTTGACTCTGCAGTCTCAGTTGTACGTCGCTTTCGATAAAGCATCCGATAAATAACTGTAAGCTTAGCCTAGCCGAAATTATGCCTTGTTGGCTCTTTGGTATCATGAATGCTTGAAATGTGCTATTTACCTCACTTGCATGTTGCTTTGAATGAAAGCGTCTGCTAAATATGTAAATGTGATGTAAATAAGTTTGTGGTGCTGCTGTGGTCAGCATGGTTGCCTTCCACCTCTGAAGAAGAGTCACTGCCTTGGCTCGGCATGCACGGAGTTTGCATGCTCTCCCTATCATCATAGGGTTTCCTTCAGGTCCTCTGGTCTACAAGGTGAATTTTAGTTGCCAAATTGCTCGTAGGTGTGAATGGTTTGATATCAACTGAAAGTGTAAACCTTGAATTATGCCTGTATCTGTGGCATATATGATGATATATGACAGTTATTCATACTGTTACTCTAGCTTATGCAAATGTTGAATACAGCTTAATATTGCACACAGATGTTTTAGGTATTATCACTTTCAAAGGTAGAGTGTTGTACTTTTTTCACTGGCATCAGGGTGTTGATGGTCTAGTGGTTAGGATGCTTTCTTCTGGACCAAAATATCATGGGTTTGAGTCCCACCTCTGGTACTGCCATCATTGGATCCCTGAGGAAAACCCTTTACCCCAATTTGCTCCAGGGGGACTGTCCCTGAATTGAGAAAAATGTAAGTCACTCTGGATAAGAGTGTCTGCTAGATGCAGTAAATGTATAGATTTTCTTCAGATCTGTATCTATCTTTGGTATGTGTCTTTTTTATTATTTCAAAGTTTTCTAATTAACTGACATTTTTTCTTCAGTTAAAAGCAGTTTAGCCTGTTAACATTAGATTAAATAAAATTAAACTGGAATTGTGCCGCTATGCAAAGTTTTATATTACATGATACTGTATATACAATATGCCGCTTGAATCTTTTTAGTAGGAATAGATTTGTACTGGTATTTGTTAATGTTTGTTCAAAATCCCCACAAGCCTATAGATTATATAATTATTGAATGACTCATTGCTTCCTTCTTGATACATATTGGGCAGGGATGGGTAACCTGATCCCTGGAGGCCCAGTGTCGGTGCAGGTCTTTGGAATGACCTCTCGGTCAGCCAATAATAAAACAGTAGTTGATAACGCCAGTCCTGGAGACGCACTGTTATTGGCTAATTGAGAGGTCATTCCGAAAGCCCGCCCCCACACCTGCCCTCCATGCAGGTTCGCCACCCCTGATATAAAGCAACTAACTAATAAGACATAATATTCATCTTATGATATGTAAAAAAGAAGTATATTAAAAATTAAAAGCACAACTAAGATACAGAGTGATGCGAGCACGCAATGCTCATGATGGCTTAAAAATGTTGACGTTAGTTTTAAATGTTAGAACTATCAAATATCGGACCAATCTACACTAACGCACGGTTACTTCTCTTTGGCTGCCCTCTCGCGGATTTTCTTCATAAGTACAAACGGAATGTAATTTTGAGGAAATGTCCAGTAGAGGGCAGAAAGTGTTCATACATGAATAAATGTATGCGTTGCATTCATTTTTATCAAACGTACGCTTATTGCTTTTTTTCTACAAAAGTAATATTTGGGGAAACAGTTTTAAATGACTCGAAAAAGACTAATGCAAGTGAGAGATAATTTGGACATCAAAGTACACAAAGGAT
This sequence comes from Mormyrops boulengeri, assembly GCA_026781065.1. Taxonomy (NCBI): domain Eukaryota; kingdom Metazoa; phylum Chordata; class Actinopteri; order Osteoglossiformes; family Mormyridae; genus Mormyrops; species Mormyrops boulengeri. The sequence continues at coordinate 18,903,849 of JAODLD010000030.1, read as the reverse complement.
AATGATAATGTGTGATTATGCAGTTGTGCTTGACAATATCTGACTCTGTGGAACCCAATATATTCAAGTGCACTAATCTTAGCATCCATGTATATATTACAATGCTATTATAACATAGCCTGAATGAATGTGAAATCAAGTCAGGAAAGAGGGCGACAAAGTCGGCTATAAAGTACGAGCCTGGTCCTGCAGGTCAGTGAATCAAGAGAAGGGGTATAGGAAACGAGAGAAATGTATTCAGATTATGGCTCTATCTAAAGTGTGATGAAAGATTGCTGACAGTCCTCCAACCTTGCGTGAGCTGCAGGGTTTCTGTAACAAGGTAGAGCCATTTGTTGAGTCTTGAATTATGGGTATGAAAGGTAAAGGTAAGTTTGAATACAGGCACTCCTGAGGTGCCTTGCATATTTTCCATACCACCAGTGTCACTGGAAGTAATGTCTGGTAGAAACACAGCAACAGTTAACCACTGTTTCTTCTGCAGAAGCTCGTGGTTCAATTGCTTAGATGCCCAGACTGAGAGGTGCGCTCATGTTTGACATTTGGGCGCGTGGAGCCGCTTTCACAAACAGATCTTGGGAAACTTGTTTAACTCACTGCAACTTTCATTAATTACATGAGAACGCCAAGTGCCAAGAATATCATTCTGTTAGTATCTATATTTCTGAACAAAAGGAAGGCAAAGTAGCTGTCCTGGATGCATGCAGGCACATAGCAAGGAAGCAGACACAGGAGTCAAGTGAACACAGGGTTTAATTCGGAAAAACACACTCAGGAACATGAAACGACGTCAATGATCGGACTGGGGAACAACTCACAGAAATGCACAACTAGAAACAGCTGGGAACATAGGGATTCCACACGAGGTAGATGATGGGGCATGGCGCATAGGAGGATCGGGCACGAGCGGCGCATGACAGGAGCTCACATCAGCAGAAAAAGAAATACTTTTAATGATTATCTTAAAAATAGAGTTTGTAGATTTACTCTTAATTTTCAGTTGCAACCAAGTTGTAGGGTCTGTGAAATTGTCTCTAATAAATGTTTAGGGTGAGTGTTAGCTTAAAATGGCAGAGGTAAAGGAGAAAAAAAAGGGTTCGCAACCTTGAAGTTTTTGAAAACTGCATGCTCCGGCCTGCATACTCATCTGCCAGTGGTGTTATCAGATAAAGTTGCTCTGAATTAACTTGTAAAGTCACACAAGGATGCAATTGTTGCATTTCAAGTACAAATACCATTCTCACTGATGGTTTCTCACATATTTTGCCAGTAATAGAATAGAATAGAATATCTTTATTGTCATGGCTTTAGGAATAAGTAAGAATAAATGTTGTCAATGGAACTGACTTACATTTCCTCTGTTTCCCCTTCATCTCCTCATCATCACCCCTGCCATCCTCCCGTTTTTCCTTTCCTTCACTAAATATTTACAATAAAATATTTATCCTGTTTCGTTTCCATATGAAGAGTTCAGATGCAAAAGCCGCTAAACGCCACCTGCGTCAAACCACTCTCCGCCTCATCTGAAATATCGGTTTGTCGGCAAAATCCTTTAAATCGATATTTCAGACGAGGCGGAAGAGTGGTATTTCGCGGCATTTGAAGCAAAAAGATTTGATCTACATATACTACGCGTGGAAAGCATTCACTCAACATTGTTATCTCATTTTTGCATCGGAACTCTTCATATTGACTATAAGAAATTACGGCCATTTAGTTGAGACCAAAGCTGGAAACATGATTATTAAATTAAAATACAACATTTCGTTTCTGGCACTGACATTTTGATTAATTAAATAAACAGCAAAAAAATGCTGAGACTGTAATAAGTATACCACTATATAATGCTATAGGAAAACTCAGGCACATTATTTTACTTCGCGGCCAGGTCCCCATGGGAAAACTGCATTAAACGTTTCTTCCAAGTAGTGCCAGTCAGAATCCCTGTCGTATCCTAGGCAAGCTTCGTTATCGGTGACACCCCCAGAAGATGGTGCTCTAGGCAGCTGCCTATGTCGCCTTATAGGTTGAACAGCACTGCTTCTGTGTCATCTCAAGATTGTCACAAATGTCATTTTAAAAAAGAAAAAAAGCACCTTGTTCAATCACACAAAAGGTTAGCTGCATATATCCGTCCACACCTGTGTGTGCAGGCCGCAGGCTTTAATTACACATACTCTTTCATCATGACATCTGTGCCTTTGTCAAGTGTAGCAATAACATTTTCCAAATCGTAAAAAGATTCTAAGATCCAGTTAAATTCACGCAATGTATCGCATGATACATTTAGTAATTGTTTTCTCAAGGTGAGAAACCATACACCACAAGAGTTTTTATTTTTTATTCTGACCAGAATTTTAAACATCAAACGGGTGGGTGAATATCATGTCTCACAATCAATTGTTGTACGTTAGCTTATTTTACAGACGATTGTGTGCGGAGATACTGTGTTCTACACTATAGTGGACAAAATTGTGGAAACACTTCCAGTTTTTGAGATTGCAGAACTTTATTCAAATGTTCCAGTTATTTATTTAATCATTCATTGTATGATATTTGTAATTCTTTTGATTGTTTATTAACATTACCACCGATATTCGTGTAGTAAGTTTTAAAGCTTAATGCCAAAAATGCTACAGGTTTTTACAATTTTGGCCGCTAGTGTAAATTTTTTAAGTACCCTTCACATTTTTTTAATTGTCATGCTGTCATTGAGCAAGCATAGCATATCAGTAGCAAGATGTATCAGTAAATAGCACTTAAAAACTTTTGCTTAGCTTGTATTTAAGTTATTGCCCCTCTGAGTGACAGTTTCTTTCGTAGATCTACAAATGTGTTTTGGGTGATATACAGATGTAGCTAAGTTCCTTAAGAAGCTACATTAAGTATTGTTCTGTTTCGAAGAGTGATCAGTCGGGCTCCAGACGTGAAAATACAGGGAAAATCACGTCCCGTATTAGTTCAAAATGGGGCATAGCATTTTCATTTAAAGCAGGATAATCCTGTAAAATACATGATGGATGGCAACTCAAAAAAATTCGTTAAACATGGTTGATCGTGGCCCCTTTTTAACGGAGGATCTAGGGTTCAGCCCAGGTACAAACATGCGTTAAAGGCACCCCTGGATAGACTGTCACTCGAGATAAACTTATGAATCCGGAAATTCTCCCCATTCCAGTTACACTCTGCTGTGACATGGGTGACACGAGGAGACTATTATTGACTTTATTGTTGTTATTAATGCCTGTTCTTTGCAGATTAAGTTAAATCCCTTTTGGGTGGGAATGACGGGCATTCCTCTCCTCGGTAGGGCTTTTTCAGCTAAAGAGAAATAATGTTACACAATATGGTTTGCGCTGTTGTGGCACTTTGTATTTGCGCTGTTTTCATTTCTGTGCATTTTATTCATCTCACTGCAGTATGCAAAAAGAATTCTCCCCTAGAATAAAGTGCATATCTTACTAACCCTTTGTGTCCCAAAGCTCTCATTAGTAACTTCTTGCTCTATGGCTCAAACTCTGTACGTTGTTGCTGTTCGGTGTTCAAATTTTCGATTCATTCTTATGGTTGCAGTGATTGACTCAATAGCTTTAGCCAGAACTGCCCTGTAAAAGCAAAACATATTAACTAGAATTTTTTTTTTTTATTAAAATTGTGTTATGAAATCATAAAGTACCGTTGGAGCATAAAAGGATACAGTTGTTCGACTTAGATGGTACTGTAACTACGAACTTTGGAGACAATTGGGTTCTGTAGTGATTAACTTCAAAGTATAATAGCTAAAACAGTAGAAGTATGAATCAAAGGGAAATGAAAACATTAAAATGAATTTGAGGAAGCACTTCTTCACACAGCGTGTAGTTGGAGTATGGAATAGTCTTCCTGCTAGTGTAGCACAAGCTAAAACCCTGGGTTCCTTTAAATCAGAGCTAGATAAGATTTTAACAACTCTGAGCTATTAGTTAAGTTCTCCCCAAACTAGCTTGATGGGCCGAATGGCCTCCTCTCGTTTGTAAGTTTCTTATGTTCTTATGTTGAAGATGATGTCTGCTGCTTGATCTGTGAAAATGTGTTTGTGCCAGTGTCTCAACCTGTCTGGGACCCTCCGCAAAGATAATGTATTCTTATTTTCTAAACCATCCTGAAGTTTTTCTAGAAAACTGTCTTTGCTTACAAAAAAATACCCGATGGCACCATATCAGTAAAAATACATAATGTCCCACAACTCATCCCTTCATCATTAAGTAAACACATTTCATGGTCAATAAAGCAAGGGATCCATCCAAAACTCTCAAAACAAACTAGTGCAAAAGGAGCCAGTTCATACACTGTCTACTAACAGATAACAGATCTGCAGGTCTAACACTTGTACCAAACTTTTACATAAGACGAATTCGATAATGTGTGCTCTTGTGATACCTGCCAGACGGCGTCTGTCAGACGAAAACATCACAGCAGTGTTCTTGAACAGTCCCTCTAAAAAAGTATGTAGATCTGGACGAAAACCACAGGATCCCATAAGCACTTCTAGGGATGGATGAGGCATGAGCCGGTCCCCTCCAAGACACGTTCACATTTATCATCTTCTATCTTGCATACACGACCATGGTTGTATTGAATTTACAAAATAAGCCCAATCTTTTCAAATTTAATCAACAGGTCAGGTCAGGTTGAGCAGCATGTGTTTCCCACCTCAGAGATCCAGGTTGGCAACCCTCTGGCCCAACATGTGGTCCAGTCCCACCCTCCGGAAATAGCCGTCTATCTGCCACAGCCTGATGTTACATGGGTGTCCCCTTTGCCTGGTCCAGCCGCTGGAACTGGCTCACCTGTAGCGACTGCGCAGGTACAGTGGAAGACGCATCAAGCAAACCTTCCCGGAATGGCCTTGGAGCCTGGAAAACAGTTCCGGGCGTGAACCCAGAAGTGTTCTTCATCGCCTTGAGTTCCAACGCCCGTAACCACAACTCCCTTTTGGAGCCCAACTCCAACTTACGGAGGGTTAGCCGATGGTCAAGCTCAGCCTGTCTAGCCTGTGCCTTCTCTTGTGCTTCCAATTGCAACCGCGCAATGCGCACTTTTATGTGAGCATCTAAACGCGAATCGCTAGAACCAGGTGACAGTGGTGGAAAAGAAAACCACCAACAGGAAGAGGTTGGTTCTGCACTCCCTCCTCCGGCACATTAGCCAGAGGAGTTACCGCTCCTGCAACTTTGCTCTCAACAGTACTGTCCGCAGACACCAGCTTCTTCATCTCCACAAGCCGATCAGTCACTAATTCATACATCCTCCCTTTAAGTACCGTCCGCAAAACAATTGCTTTTTGCAACCACAGAGTGTCAGACAGAAATGCCTACAGTGGGGAAGATTGTTAATTGTTGTTAAGTTTATTAAACAAATCATCCAAACATTGAATGTGGTAGTTAAATTATAAATCAACCTCTCTGATAACTCAGAGAGTCACTTAGAATAAAAGTCCGGACCTCTCAGTTGGTGAGTAAAGTAATCTCTTTTTATTCGGAAAATCCAGCAAAGTGTTTCCGTCACACTCTGGCTCTTGGTACCAAGTCACCCCGAGATATGCATATAGATATTGGTTATACGACATTGAATCACTGTTAACGTTTGGGGGTTCCATTGATTAATGATTAACACATTGACGTATTGTCATCGAATCACTGCAAATACATGGTCAACATATCATTAGTATGATAACTTGTGCGAATACATGCTTAACATATCATTAGTATGATAACTTGTGCGAATACATGCTTAACATATCATTAGTATGATAACTTGTGCGAATACATGCTTAACATATCATTAGTATGATTAGCGTAACAATTACTTATACATTTGCACTACTGTGTAACATGTCATCTGTCATCAGTTGAAATAATATTGAATTTATATATCAAAAAGTAATTATATGTTGGCAAACCTGGTCAGG
>JAODLD010000030.1:18859334-18872944 GCA_026781065.1 Mormyrops boulengeri | reverse complement strand
AGTTTCCAAAGTCTGTGCGCAAAAATCCTGCAAAAATTAAAATGAAATAGCACCATTTGCATTTTAATTTTCCACTCGTTTATCAGTCAGATGTGAAAATTAAAAAAATAAAATAAAAAACCCTTTTTGTCTTTTCATTTCCGAATTTGACTTTTCATTTTTAAGTTCGCTACATGCAAATATATGTTCATCGGAGCGGGGCGGCGGGCGAAGCTACGGATCACTCCTGTGCTTTCTCAGTGCGTTTGCCGATTCTGGTGTCTTCGTGTTTCTTAGCCATGCTCAACCTTGTGGCCCAAACTAATAGCAAAGTAACACGCGGCTTAAGTTAGCTACTTATCTGCAGCTTCCGGTTCGTTTAGCTTCTTATTCGCAGCCGCTTAAAAATGCAATCGTTTCTCCCATGCCAAAGCACTCCCGAACCTGTCACGTCTCAGCTTGCAACCTTCACTCCACAAAGAATGTATTTACATGTAATTAGCAGATACATGAGAGAACAAAGAACCAGCCACTCCCTGGAGTCACTGGGGGCCAAGCACCTTACTAAGGGGTCCAGTGGTGGAACCGCTCTGCTATCTCCAGAATTTTAACTAATGACCCCCCACTACAGGCACATCAGCCAAGCCCACGGAGCCACACAGCACCCTCAGGGCCCCCCTGCACTCATACCTTTGCAACAACAAAATATTTTTCCCTTCTACACAAAGCAGTGTACAAACATTAATAATATATTCTTTAGATATCAGTTAGACACTCTACTCCAACACACTGGGCACTGAATAATATCTTCCTGAAGTCTAGCAATTCATCTCTGTCCCCTGTAGAGGACATTATGTTTTTGCTCATATCTCTCATACTGCACATGCCACTCTGTAAATTTCTGTTGTTTCTTAAAGAGCACAGTTAGCGCTTTAAGATGACGTTACATGTTTGCAGATGTGACTTTGCCAACCTCCTCCTCCTGTCAAATTAAAATTTTTAAATCAATATGATTTTTTTTCCCGTGGATCTCAAGAGGCTACAAGAATAAGAGCCAAGATTGTTGCACTTGTAACTGTAAGCAAGTTATGCCATCTGTTCATGGGGTTAGAACATCAGGCACCGAATGGCCCACAAACATAAAAGGATGAGATAAATAGATCCCCACCCTTAAACACCTCCTCGATTTCTTAATTCACTAAAAAGGAAATATGTGCTATAGTCATTCATCAGACATTCACACAATTATACTCTGAATGAAAAGCAGTTATTTTTTACTATTTTGAAATGGACAATATGCAAGTTGCTGCCCACAAATCATATTTCAATGATGTTCAGTATAAATAATGTGTAATCCAGTTTAGAACCGATCTATCGACTGGCTAGCCCTGCTTTCGATAAAAGCGTCTCCAAAATGATAAAGGGGGCTAATTGTAGGGACTCGACACACAAATTTCGTTGTTTGCTTGGAGGAGAGTACCGGAGAAGAACAATAGGTGTCGCTATAGTACAACGTGAACGAGCTTAACACAGGTGAAACAATACCAGCGTGTGTGTGCACGTCGTTTGCATCTGTTGTAACGTTTGGACTTTATTGTTCTGTATTTGCACAGCATTCCTTTTGCATAAATATTTATACATTTTGAAATCGTGATACATCCATTTGTCTAAACAAACAAACTAACTAACAAATAGATAAGCAAACCATAAAATGTATACGCCACCCTCTGAGGGGGCAGGCCCCCCCACCTCGCGCGTGGCAAAATATGTGTGGGGCACCGCGTGGGCTTCCAGATTGCTAAAACTACAGGCACGATTTAATTAGCCTGGATACCTGTAAACGTTTGTAAACCTTTACAATAATGGTGATGGTAGAGAAGTGATTATACTACGGTGGGCAATAATTCTGATAATCGTTATCTCCCTGCGTGACGTAAATGGTGCAACTAAAGTGACCAGTAAAGTTTGGTATTCTTACAAAATTGAAAAGTATCGAAAAAATAAAACATCAGTGGGATATATGACAGAGATTTTTAATTGACTGTTGCATCTGTTTCAGTTTTTTATGTTGAGTTTGTATATTTTAATTACTATAAATTACATGTATTCGCCATATATATTATACCCCATTATTATGATCTGAGACACTATAAAAAACAGTAGGTCTAGTGACTAGTCGTTGAAAATAAATTTCAATTGCACATTCACATTAAACGGTCACAAAGAATGCATTTTATCTCCTTAGACCATCCAGGGAAGTAGCCTGTTAAAGGCGTCGAGGACACAGGAAGGAAAGGGAGTAACCTGGCCATCATCTGGCCGTTTCCTGTTACTGAAGCTGAGTGGCGTTTTTACGCATATTCGCTGATAAAGCAAGACAAATATAGCAATATAGTAAACTAAACTTGGCTGTAATGGTCATATATATTAGCAAACCTTCTCGAGATAAGCAGTTGGATGGATGAGCAGATGGTTGTAATAGTCATTTGCATCATATCTGTTCATTTATACTCTAGCCATGGTGGATAATTTATTTTAAGTTTAGTTTAAATTCGGAAAAGCTCTTTGTGTTGTATCTGTTCAGTTATATTCTAACCATGGTTAAAAAAGGGTGGAGTCCCACCTACCTAACCCACAACTCCGGCTCTGTGCCTGTAGTTTGCACTTTTTTCTTGAGCTGCATGGGTGTCCACCGGGTACTCAAACCAGCAAGCTCCTAGGCTGATCAGATTTCCCAGCCTCATTCTTAGAATTAACCCGTATAAACGGGTCTTGGGTCTGCAAATGCTTAGCGCAAAACTAGAGACCAGTCAACCAATCCAAGAAGCCAAACCGCAGACGCTCCATTTAAAATTCACTGGCACATCCAATCAGATTTGAGCGAAAGCCACTGATTGGTGTAAATTGCAGATTGCTTGATAATAGCATTAATTTAAATCTATACTTAATACAGGGTCGTGACTCAGATGGCATGGTAAAAATTGGGTCGCGGTGCAACAAAAGGTTGAGAACCACTCTTCTCGGATGTCTGTAACACTATACTGCACAAATGATGGAAATATTGGTGGATATGACTGTAGAAGTTGGTCTTACAGCTCCTTGACAGTGGATTCCATTCCTGCTTTTACTTATGTGTGGAATTTGTATTTTCTCACTGCACCCAGCCTCCCACAGTTAAAAAACATGCAGTTAGCTGAACTGCTGTCTGTAGGCGCTCTTGGGTGTGCAATATGCTGAACTCATCCACTCATGCTATATTTGGTTGATAGTAGCCCTGTACTGAGCAAGTTGTTATGGAATTAATGACATTTTTGAATGAATAGTATTTGTGGGCTGATTAATGAGAATGTGTGTCATTTCTGGAGGCATTTTGGTCTAGTGCCAAAGTGAGAGGAACGTGAAATTTGCTATATGACCACTGACCTTGTTCCTGTTAATTTGTGCTTTGTGGTGGACATTCAGGGTTGGGGTAGTCTGACATCAGCTTATTACAGTATGAGATTTCTAGTACAATAATAATAGTAATAATTACACTTTTATTGATCCCCGTGAGGAAATTCCCTTTTCACCTCGCTCTCCATGACACACTGACACACATGTAGGTGAGATTAAGCTTGGCAGCGAAGGGCAGCCACCTGCAGCAGCACCCATGGCGCTGGGGGGCTGAGGGCCGGACTCTAGGGCCCGCAGACATGTGATTATTCTGGCAAAGCCAGCAGAGTCATTTGGGAAATGAGTCAGCCGCTTGACTCATTACTCACTTCTGACTCACTTCTACACATTAATCATAATCAATTTTAATCTTAAAACAGAGCTCAGCTATTAATCATCAGATTTTTTTTAATCGTTAATTTTGAAAACAACTAATATTAATTATTTGCACCTAGAATCACTGATGGTGTAGGGTGGTCGCTCAGTAAATAGCATTGTAACTTCATATATATACAATCAAAAAACTAAAAATGTGAAAAGTCTTGAATTTTGTTTGCTTACTTGTGGTTAAGGTTGAGCAGTGTCTAAAATTTTATTTTGTCCTGTTGCTATTCTTCTTTAATCACATTTGCACTTGTATATATTTAAAAATGACAGTGTCTAAAAAAAAACATTTAAAATATGTTTATTATACATGATTTAAGAAGAGTGTATCAAACTGGTAGCCCTTCGTATGGCTCAGTACCCTTGAAGTAGCTCTCAGCTTCAAAAAGGTTGGTGACCCCTGGACTAGACAGTCCCCACAAAGATTTGAATAGGTGTGTGTGTGTGTGTGTGTGTGTGTGGGCAGAGATACCATCCAGGGTGTCCCCTACCCTATACGGTATGCATTGGGTTTAAAATAATCAGGCCATCCATTTGCACAACAGCTCATTAAAAAATATTAAGATCTAGGGCAACCACAGACATTACAGTAAACTAAAATTAGGGTTAGGGTTACATTTATTTTTAGCAGACCATAGCAGCATTCAGGTGAGCGAAATGACGCATCACAAGCATACAGTAAAGCTGTCAAGGAGTCAACGTAATATTATTAAGCTCAAATAAAGAGAATTTATGCCGAAGTCCAACATTGAGGGCCACTTGTCATTCTGCAGAAGTCAGTAATTGCCCGTGATTAGGCGATTTCTTCAAACTAAGTAACTGTTTGATTGTAGTGAAAATATCTTGATAGACTGGAAGATATCGACATACATCATAATCGATATAGGCAATAACAAGCCAAATAATAAAGGGTTATATATTTAAACGTTCTAAACAAAGGTATAAGCCAATCCAACACGAATATTCTACGAATTATGTTATTAGAAAAAAACAATAGCTACTACGGAAAACAAGGGAAATGCAAGGGAGTTTGGTTTAAGCGTTACGAAAGATGAACTGCTTCTGATATCCTGAGTCAAAAAGGGAGTCGACGTGTTATCCAATGTGCCGTCTGCATCGTCAAAAATGAGGCATAACGATTCCTCAAGTATATATCCCGCCGGGCAGGTACATTCTGGTAGCTTGTCTTTCTTATATTTGCAATAAGCGGGGCAAGCATTTTTATCGCAATGTTGTTCACACTTCGTTCGGTCAAATTTCTTTGGAACAAACCCATCCCGACACTTGCAGATATAACTGCCTGGTGTATTTAAACACATATGTTGGCATGGAGATTTAAGGCATTCGTCGATGTCCCTACACTTACCAACAGCCATTTTATAACCATCTTTGCATCGGCACAGAAAAGACGTCTTTTTATTCGTGGGATTTGGACAGATGCATTGAAATTGGACTTTGGCAGATTTGTTCTGGTGCTCGCAGTCAGCATTTTCCACGACGCAAACGGGCGAGATGTCGGTACTCTGGTGGGATAGAGATGCACATACGACGTAGCTGTTCTCGCATATGAATCCACTCGCTTTATCCTGACAGGGTCTCTCAGTCCATTTCAGATCGCTGGAGACGGAGACGCAGTGTGGGGAGCAGACTGAGATGTTGCCCTTCCAGTTGGTGAATTGTGTGGTTGTATCTCTTGTTGACCACTCGTATCCACGCAGTGCAGACGAGATATTGCTGCATTTGTTGTCTGGTAGCCGCAAACCAATCCAGAAGTCCCCTGTAGCTCCGAGCAGTAGATCCCGTAGTGCTTCATTAGCCAAAGTAGATTTAACTGACATTAAGTTTCCCCTATCGTTTTTGCATGCTTTCAGCGACATCCCAAAATCTAATTTCTCTTTAAATAATGTATAGCAGGTATTTCCAACACACGAAGTGGGCAGGGCTATTTTCCCGTCTATGTCCAAAAGGAAAACAAAAGCAACAAATGCTCTAATTACGGCCATAGTTAATGCTTCACACGGTTCGCATCCGGAGTGAATAATTCTTCATTCAGTGATTCTAATCAGTTCAACCAACCTTTATATGTCCCGTTCATGTTTATATAATTGGTGAAAGGAAGGAAATGTTTCGTGTAGGAATTTTGACGTTTTTTCTTTGATCCGTCTGAAGCGTGTACTTAACTGCCTGAGCATGCAGAAGTGCACTGTTACGACCTGCCTGTCCAGCCCATGCGTGTGTCACGCCCACCTCGTTTACCTCGCGTGGAACCCTTCCGTTTTACCAGCGGTTCCACGTTTCCTGCCTGTAGTCTTGTGTATTTAGTCCGCGTCCTAGTCCGTCTCCCTAGATCGGTCATTAATGTGTGTTGCCGTCTGTCCTGGTCTTCCCTGATTTCCCCTCATTAAACCCTGTATTTTGGATTCCTGTCTGCTCGTCTGGTGATCCCCCGCTTCCGACCTGCTTGCCGGTGTAACACCTGACAGCGGTCATTACAAGCACTGGACGGACACAGGTTACTGGGACAGTTTTAATAACTAAAAAGCAGTACAGACCAAGTACTCACTATAGGTTCCACCAGGGGCGGCGCTAAGGTTGTTTAGGGGGGCTTCAATATACACCAATTAATTTAAATAATGTGGGGCATTTCCATCACCCCCCCCTGTTCCTTGTGATAAATCTCGTATAGCTTACGATCCCTCCTTTTACTATTATTAAAAACCCATGAGGACTAGTTTAACGATTAGTTAGATCAGTTCGGTAACCACTGCGACAGGGCGCATGTTACATTACCCAAAAAGATCATAAACGTCAAATAAAAATAACATAATAATTATTCAAATACAATTTCCATACCAGACCGGGAAGACGGTTTTTTTGCGTAAATTTGCGTAATAACCATTTAAAGGAATAATATAGGCTACTGTGTTTAGACTAGAATGGCTAGTCACCCAGCTTGTATAGTGGGATATGGTCTTTAATTAAAATAACATTTAAAATAAACTAACAGTTACCGAATAATAATCATCATTTGAAAATAATTATTAGGCCTATAATTAGATATAATAGGTCTATTTAAAAATCCCTACTCGACGCCAAGGAAGAATGTCGCAGATAAAAATATACACATAGAGATACATTTAAACTCACAATGTCTACCCAAAGCGGTGTATCTTCGTACTTACATAGTGTTACTAATTCGCATGAACAAGCAGCTTGCTTGATCAAAATACTTAAAAGCTGTGTCCTTACAGGAGTGTTAACTTTATGTTTCGCGATGGACATCGATATTACCGATATAAAAAGTGACATTAGAACGAACTAGATAAATTAGGCCTATTGTGATCATACAGAACATAGTTTATTTTGCAGATGACACTGTGATGACATAATACAAAAAATCACAAAATATTTCACAGCAATCAGCCATGACTCAGTCAGAATAATTTCCCTTTATAACCCAATTAGACCGTTTTGATTTAAAACGAATTAACAGGACACATTCTGATCACTGGCTGACATTTCCGATGTGTACCTTGTTTATATTACTACAGTGTGTTATCTTCAGTCGGATGACACCCAGCAGTAGTTATCTGGAGTTAGGCTTTTCTTCTTTTTGCCTTTCTCACGATTATAAAAGCAAGCTACGACAATCAAAATGACAATGATTAATATTACAAGCCCAGCGATTGAGCTCATAATGCTCACAAACATCCACGTATCAGTAAACGCGTTTTTCCCCAGTACACTTCTGTTTGAAGAGGGCGCTTCCAGCGTCGGTGAGAACAAACTGTTATTAGCTGTGTAACTGGATTTCACTTCGTATCTAATAGTCGTAGATTCGTCGTACATGCCGAAGGAATGCGTGTCTTTAAATAACTCGTGGTCTTTTGTAACATTTAAATTCACCACCTCATTATCTTGACTTTCTTTCGCCTCTGTTGACATTTTCGTGGGAATCGTGTTCAAGCCTGGAATAGGTATGCAGGTGATTCCGTTGGCTGCCAGTCTATAATTCCCTTCGCAAAAGCATTTATAACTACCAATAGTATTAATGCAGCTTCCTTCGCAAGGACTGTTAATGCACTCATCAATATCCACACAGCTCAGCCCGTTATTTGACATAGTATAGCCTGCAAAGCAGTGACACGAGAAAGACCCTTCAAAATTTAAACATCGGTGAGGGCAGTTGTGTTCAATGCATTCATCTATATCTTGACATTTTCCATCAACCATCTTATATCCGTTTTTACAAATGCAATAGTAACTTCCATTAATATTCACGCAGGTATGTTCACAGACACGTGATTCGCCCGTATCGGCGCACTCGTCGATGTCAGTGCAACTGATTTCGTCCTCGGCTAGTTGAAATCCAGGTGGACAGGTGCATGTATAACTTGTAGGACCCGAAACGCAGCGAAATTTGCACACAGAGTCCTTGCACAAATCTTTCTGGACGCATGTCACTTTATCCTCGCCAAGCTCATAACCTTCTCTGCATCCGCAGGTAACTTCACCGTGGTCGCTTTTGAAACAGTGATGATCGCAGCTTCCGTTTGTATGTTTACAGCCGTGTAAAGTGGATACACAAAACGGACCCGGGTTGGTCCAGCCAAAAAAACCATTAATGTCTTTACAAATGGAGTATGTTTTTTCATCCCGACATGTAATCGCCGCGGAAGTTCCGTATGGGAGCATAGTCAACGCATTTCCATCGCTCAGTGGTCTAGTGACAAAAGGGGTTGTGTATGTAATTTCTCCAGGTCCTGCCAGAACAAGAGAATTACACATGCCCTTGAAATTAAATTTACACACAAAACCAACGCGGTCTTTGCACGAACGGTCTCTCCATCTGAGATCAACCGTCTCCGATGGATGATGGATTGCGACACAACGATCTTCGGTACAGGTGAATTTAGGTTCTCCATCCCAGTTTGCGTATTTTGTGTCCTCCATTCCGTCAATCCATTTAAACCCCCTGAACTCTTCTTTGAGCACTGCACAGTTCCCCTTTCGTAATTTAAGTCCAATCCAAAACTGGAAATGACTTCTCGGGTGCTTTTTGCCAATCCGCGAAAGAGCCGAGTGGATCTCCGCAGCTTCCTTGCCATCCGTTACTACTGCTAAATTGCCCCCGTTATCCTGGCAGTTATTCTGAGCGTCTTCGAACGCCAGCGGCGTAAGGGCAAAAGTGAAGCAGGCACTGGCGGTACAGATCGTCTCGGCTGGCTCAGTCTTTGTTCCTTCAGTCCCACGAAGAAAGTGAAACAGCACGAAAAACAAGAACATCATTCCTTCTTTATTATTTTTTTGTTTTGGTATTTTTTTTTACATTTATTCGCTTACATATAGGCTACCATGTAGAATGTCATCTGGTCCAGCAAATGGAAGCATTCGCGTACAGCTATTGTGACTTTAGATTGTATATTTTAACATCTGCATCCTGTTTGGTCGACAAACTATAGGTTCCGTTCTGAAAACAAAAAACACAACCCCCCTCTACTTCGCATTGTTCTCTCAAGTTCTTCAGAGACCACTCTGCCGGTTGCCTACTATTGTGCTATGAAAATGATCAAGACTGTTAAATAGAGTGAGCAGGGGAACGATAAACTTAAGTGCTAAGTGATAATTAGTCACAGTAGATCTTTTCAGTGTGCGTGTGTTCTGTACAAACAACAGAGGACGCAAAACAGCCTCGTTACATATTGCGCACATAACGGGATACAAACATCAGGGAAGAATATCAATCAATGAACATTTCAGTAAACTTCGTGGGGGTCGGGCAGAGCCCTGCTCAAACAGCTGCGTAAGAAATAGAAATCAATGTTAATTAACATAGTTAAATATGCAGAGAGTCTGCTTGATGTAATTTCATGGTGATCTAAGGGTATCTGAACCATATTTGGTTAGTTAGTTATTTTTGCTTATACTGTACACACAAAATGTGTTCCACTGCAAAATATCTTATTGATGCATGAAAATTAATACCACCATTGTTCAGATGATTTCACCTTGATTGATAAGATGAAAGAACTAACCCAGCAAGGCTAGGCAACTGCGGAAAAGCACAAGACTGAATGTTCTGCAGATGTATCAAGTTTGAGCAGCTGTCCGACTCCTCTGAAAAGCCACTATAATTTTCCCAAGGAATTGCTTATCTGTGCCCACTTCCTCAGCACTTGTTGATGTGCGCGTGTTTTCTGCTCGAGCAGAGAAGAGAAGCCATGTGCAGAGCTGAACTGCTGGAACTTCCCTGTGCCGAGCTAAAATATAATATTCTCCTCACATAAGAACCCAGTCTCCAGCTGAGATTCTACAACTCAGCAAAGTGCATAAGGCTGGGGTGTACCCTGAAATGCTAGTCTGCTGGTTGGCATTTTCTGCACATATCTCCTGCTTCTGCACATTCCGGGACCATGGGCAGTGTGGACTGCAGTGTTTTTCAACTCCATCCTTGGGGAACCCCAGCCAGTCCACGTTTTTTGGTCCTTCCCAACTCCCTGCCAGACAGTCCACATTTTTGTTCCTTGTTCTCCTCTGCAGTGATTCTCAACCTATTTAGCACCTTGACCCAATTTTTAACATGGCAGCTCAGTCACAACCCTGCATAGTAAATTAGTAAAACTAGTCAGTTCTCTCAAATTCAGCATCACGTTTACTACAGTTTGACAATTGAAAAAAAATGTGTTTGCTTCTGATGTTAAATAAGCCATTGTAACATTTTTAAGTAGGAGAAAAATGGGGTAACATAACTGTCCAACTCAAGCTCGTGACCCTTTCAGAACTTACCACAACCCAAACATGGGTCACAACCCACAGGTTTAGAAACACTGCCCTACCGGGAGCTGGTAGGGAGTAAAAATGTGGACTGTCTGGGGGTCCCTGAAGACCGGATTGAGGAACACTGTTTTGGAGACACCAAGCAGCCTTACTGCATGTCTCTGGACTGAGGGAGTACTTGGTGGAAACTCACATTACATGGGGGCACCAGGCGAAAAAGTACTGTATATAATACATACCTAGACTATTACTTCATGACATTTCTTAATGTACTGTTTATTATATATAGTACGATCACTTTTATTCATCAGGTATGGATTCCCCGGGACATTCAGGGGCCCCAGCACTTGAAGGGGTCCTTGAATAGGTAAATTTATACATAAAATTGGGCCTTAAGTGACATTTTGTCAGGGGGGGCTAGAATTTCTAGGCGTGGCCCTGTTCATATCAATTTGTAACCTGCTACTATTTCGGGTGTCATTTGGGTCTTGGTTTCAGATCTGTGTGTTTTATCTCTCCAACACGTAGCATAAGTAGAGTAGCACCTCTAGGAACGGATTCAGTTCAAGACTAAGCTGAGATATGATACAATGTCTGTACCACGTATCATAAAGATGGACTACATCTTGAAATAAAAATATGTATCCCCTCCTATATAGTACAACCACGATTGCCTCTTCATATATAATGGCATTGTTCGCATAGTTTTTTTGTAGACTTTTGTGTTATCGATTGCTTTTCCTGTTAAAGGATGTGAGGCAGACAGCAGGAAATGACTAGACTTTTGCATTGTAATTTTTAAACCCTTTTTTTGATCCTGTTTGGTCCTTTGAAACTCACTTTCACAAATGGGCTGTTTCTTTATGAAAATACATTTATTATAATATTTGTGTTCATCTTTGTTTTTTTTTTTTTTTGCTTTATATATTTTTACTGAATATTAAACTAAAATTAAGATGTTTTTAGCTGCATATGAATCGCAGAATTAACTTTAAGTTGTATCCGAGCCCCAGGTTTGGCGAGCTGACTGGTCAAATAGCAGACGAATAAACTTAAATGAAAACCGAAACTTTTACCTTAATTATCAAACATAAAACATGTTTTCTTAAATCTTCTATTTCTGTTTTTTATATGGTTATAGAATCGGTTTAGCAAATTATGTTTTTACACTCTGCTTACAAAAGCACATAAAAAAAAATATATATATTTTACCGTAAGACATTTTCAGAATATCCAGGTATTCTTTACGTACATCCTTCAACAAAGTGTTGTATTACCTATTGACTTTATCCTGGGGTGGTCAGATGAGCCTATCTCAGATAGCATAGAGCAAAGGCAAGGGTACATCCTGGAAGTGATGCCAGAATTTCAGTGATGTAGCAGATCCCTTTATCCATGGTGACATAGTCTTTTTGTGAATGCAGGGCCAGGCATAGAACAATCCGGGGTTAATTAAGGGCCTTGCTCAGAGTCTTAACTGAGAAATTATTTTACTGACCCTGGGATTTGAACTGGCGATTTTCCAATCACAGGCACGCCACCCTAACTTACTGAGTCACACATCACTCCGTTGAAATTATAGTATCATCTATATTTAATCTAATAATATGACTAACAGGTCAGCCTATGAGTGATGTAGGTATTCATTTGTATCATTTATTTGTATCAACCAGTTTTTGGTTGTTTGTTTATAAAGTTTACTATGAATTATAAATGGTGAAGGAAGCTTCCATCCATCCATTGCCCAAACCGCTTATCCCAGTGGGTCACGGGGAGTCCGGAGCCTATCCCGGAAACTATGGGCACGAGGGCGGGGAACAACCCAGGATGGGGGGCCAGCCCATCGCAGGGGTGAAGGAAGCTTGTTTTAGCTTTAGTTTTCCCTTCCCTAAGCCCTGGAAACGCTTTTGATGACTAGCTGCTGAGAAATGTCCATTGTGGTCCAATCTTCCCAGGTAACAGGGAACGTTCCCAGAACTTTAGTCTACATTATGTAAAGTTCTTCTCAAAGTTGGCAGAAACTATTGACTGTACTGACTGCAACGATATTTTGACGTTTTACATTTTAACAAAGGTTCTGTCAATGTCAGCACGATAACGTTCTTTCATGAACATCCTATTAATGTAATTAATATTGAAAAATAATGTATTATAATAAAAATACCGCTTTATGATAGTGTTATTCTTGTATATCGTAATCATGTCACTCTACTTTGAACCCATGATCTCAGAGGTGTAAAGCCACAGGGTTACCCACTGCTCTACCATCCACTGCATTTGTTTTTGATTATACTGTTAGTTGTAGTAGTGGGGCAACATTCTGGCAACAACAGGAACACAGGACACTTTGAACATTTCCTTACCTTAATTGTAATGTCCAGCAAACGTTTTGAGAACAAAAAATGATTAGCTGGGTTGCCACCAGGCATCTTTTCTGTTTAGACACGTGTGTTGGAAGTGTGGCTCTGGAATGAGACAAAGGCCTTTTTTCGTTGCATCTGACAGGAAAATACCGGTTTCCTTTTTAACGCCCATGCTTACTGTTTTTGTTTTTCCTGTGGGGTAGAAAATGCTCTCTGGTCCTCAGCATTTTATTTTTCTTTGATTCAAGGACACTGCTAGAGATTTTGGGCCCCATAAAAGTATGTTATACTGGGCCCCCCAATCCAGACCAATCTAGTTATGTTCCAAGTTTTATAGGGCCACTGTGACTCCAGCATCCTTGGAATCGTCCTAACTCCCCCACCATTATGGCTCCCCCGCTTTGATTACTACATTTTTGTCTGCAGGTTGTTTATTTTTGCAGGCTTAATTAAAGCCATATTTAGTATTGCAGAATAAAAATATGGATGTTATCTGCATATGAAAAATGATAAGAATGATCCTTGATTACAGATGAGTCAAGTTCACTCCAAAAGTAAATACTTGAGATTTATAAGATATACTGAGCTGAATGGATTCTATGTCTAATTCTATGTCTATGTTTCACCTCAAGGCCCCAAATTAGGGTTAGGGTTAGCAAACTGAGGCTAGGGTTA
>JAODLD010000030.1:18812135-18859234 GCA_026781065.1 Mormyrops boulengeri | reverse complement strand
TCTATGTTTCACCTCAAGGCCCCAAATTAGGGTTAGGGGGAGCAAACTGAGGCTAGGGTTAGGGTTTGAAAAAGTATGGCATTTTCAGGCATAAAAATATGTTTTTTATGACAGTTCTGTTCTCACGTAGGATAGGAAACCACAGTTTAGCATGCTTTAGTAGCATATTCCCCATTTCCAACAGCCTGTTGTGTCACCCTAAGGTCCCAAATTAGGGTTAGGGTTAGCAATCTGAGGCTAGGATTAGGGTTAGAAAAAGTATGGCACTTCCAGGCATCAAAATGTGTTTTTATGACTGGTGTTCCCCCCGTAGGATGGGAAACCACAGTTTTGCGTGCTTTAGTAGCATGTTTCCTACTTTACAACAGCCTGTTGTTTCACCCTAAGGCACCAAATTAGGGTTAGGGTTAGCAATCTGAGGCTAGGGTTAGGGTTAGAAAAAGTATGGCATTTTCAGGCATCAAAATGTGGTTTTATGACAGTTCTGTTCCCATGTAGGATAGGAAACTACAGTTTAGCTTGCTTTAGTAGCATATTTCCAATTTCCAACAGCCTGTTGTTTCACCCTAAGGCCCCAAATTAGGGTTAGGGTTAGCAATCTGAGGCTAGGGTTAGGGTTAGAAAAAGTATGGCATTTTCAGGCATCAAAATGTGTTTTTATGACAGTTCTGTTCCCATGTAGGATAGGAAGCCACAGTTTAGCATGCTTTAGTAGCATATTTCCTATTTCCCACAGCCAGTTGTTTCACCCTAAGGCCCCAAATTAGGGTTAGGGTTAACAAACTGAGAATAGGGTTAGGGTTAGAAAAAGTATGGCATTTTCAGGCATCAAAATGTGGTTTTATGACTGATCCTGTAGCCTGTTGACTAATTTGCAGTAAAATCCTCAGGATGTCAGAAATGAGTGCATTTACATGCATGTCATACAGATGCACTGAACATTCCAGGCACTGGCTAGTAAGGATACCAGAAATGTGGGGGTCAGGATATGTGGGTGCTTCTAGGACAAAATGAATAACTACTAAGAAATATTTATAAAGAATTCATGCTTTAATCAATGAAAGCGGCTTCTAATACTTAGTTCACAAATGTCTTGCTACCGATATATTTTACTCTTCAAAAATAACTATGTTATAAGCTAACTAATTAAACATTATAGGTGAAATTATAGGTGACCTTAAATTTGTGCATACAGTGACTGTGCTTACATGCGTCAGGTTTCCGGGACCCAAAACTGAACAACATCTTATTATTTCTGAGGATGCTGCAGGTTTAAACACACGTCAGGATTTCTCAGTTCAGAGACGTTCCAACCAAGCAGCCTGGTGTTCCTGCCAGGTTAATTTGCTCTAATATTGAGTGCAGTTTGATATTGCGGAAGTCTTAAAATATGTTGGTCAAAGGTTACAGTATCGGGTTGCATACCTCAGGATATGACACTGTTCAATTCATACTTTTAGTTGTGTGAGTGTGGAGACGGCATGTTCTACCTGTGTTCACGTGTGTTTCCACTGGGTGCCGTCCAAAAACTTACGTTGAGATCGATCAGTGCCTCCAAATTGCCCATAGTGTGTGATTTTGTATGCAAGTGTGGTTGTGTATGACCTTTAATCGACTAAATCCTCAGGTTTCACTGCAAACCTGTACTAGCTGAAAACAAATTATAATTATAAACTCAATACTGTACAAGAGTCCTAGGTAGTCAAAGAAAATGATTAAATGATCTTTATGTTAGTGCAAAACTATGATATTAATCTGTTAGCCAGTTTGTCCTAAAATCAGTCCAGCATTTGCCGCAACCACACCGATATGCCGATGTATTTTTTGACTGGACCAGTAACCCACATCATATGTATAACCAGTTTCTTATTGGATTTTTTAACTAATTAAGTTAATTAATTATCTGACCTGGTGGTTAAATTCAACAAATACATGGAATGGCTGAGGTGCCCCTGAGGAGAAGTTTGGGAAATGTGGTGGTGTCCATCTAGCCATCCAGCAAGATATCAGTAACTTTTTGGAGAACAGAAGAAATGCTTGTTGGTTTTCATTGTGTCACTCTTAATTGGCATATGTTTTAATGTTAAATTGTATTTTTTTCTGAGCAAATAAACACTTACTACTTTGATAAATAGATTTAAACATTCTCTTTGACTGTCTCAGACAATTGCGCAGTACTGTATATATGAAAATGTTAGTATTAATAGGTAAATGTTTGTGATTTTGTGTGTGTGTGTAAGGGGTTGTGCCTAAGAGCTCTCTGTTCTTTGTCAGATGGCAAAGTTCTTTCCAGTTATTATAGAAATTTATGTTTTTGAATTATATCAACAACATTATTTGTTGGGTTTGTATTTTTAGTTAGCTTTATTTACAGTATCAGAACCTTTTTGCAAAAAATATAGAACTTATAATATTTATGCAATATGTATAACAAAGTACTGTATTGCAAGTGGCATG
This sequence comes from Mormyrops boulengeri, assembly GCA_026781065.1. Lineage (NCBI taxonomy): Eukaryota > Metazoa > Chordata > Actinopteri > Osteoglossiformes > Mormyridae > Mormyrops > Mormyrops boulengeri. The sequence goes on along the minus strand of JAODLD010000030.1, from coordinate 18,856,777 downwards.
CTGGCAGCACAATGGAATACATGGGGCATAAACATTATCGCAGTTATTGTTCTCACAATGCATTCTCCAGAGGCTAGTGTACCTTCCAGTTAAAAACAAATACATGTTTTATGATGAAGAAGCCATAAAACACAGGAAAATTAAACTCCTTCGGGATTCGGACCAAGGCTTATGATGCATTCTCAGAAGTGACACATAAGCACAGTGTTGTTGCCGTGTTTGTTCCAAACAAAATATATTAATTGTTGTGAAGGTAGTAATAGGTCAACGAGGTTCTACAGCTGATTTTGGAAGGCTGCTCATTATTTCACGGTCCACACAAAGGCTTCTCGACTTGTTGTTTTGAATAAAGCTGTCACAAGGAACCATCTGATGACAATGACTGTAGGTAGAGTAAACGAACCAGTTAGGACAGTCCAGTTTGCTTGATATTCTATGACCAATCAATGATACATTTTCAGTGGACACTACATTTTCCCACACATATTATTTCACACACATATGAATTGAATTTGACTGTGCAAACAGACTGTTGAGTAGAGAATTAATACGCAACTGCTTGAGATGCTGATCATGGTGAAGAAGAAATGTAGAAGATGATGATGGTGGTTATGTTGCAGTACAGATTGAATTATTTTTATAACAATATTATTATCCAAATGAGACAAAGAGCAAAATGTAGCTGCATATTGCTATATATATATGTCACATCCTGCATTCCTCTAGTGAGCCACACCTGTTACTTGTTTAATCTCGCCTCTCCTTACAGCCCTTGTATGGATCACCTCAGGTGCCTCTTGTCCGGGCCCTTGTTAGTAATGTATATAGTGCCTCCCCAGTCCGGTCACTGATGGTGCTGCTTGCGTGTGCTCCCCAGTCTGCCTTGTATCCTCTACTCCCCAGTGTGCCTTGTGTCCTGTGCTCCCCAGTGTGTCTTGTGTCCTGTGCTCTCCCCTGATCCTCCCTACCCTGTTTTGACCCGTCATGGTCCGTCTTCCTTTTGCCCTGCCTGTAGTTTCATTTAATAAATCCCCCTTTGGTTTTCCCCACGTCTGCGTTTGCCACTATCCTTGCCTGTGATGTGACAATATAAGAATAACTCACTGATTCGAATATTTATCTAAAATAATTTACATTCTTTTATTCGGTAGATGCTTTTGTCCAAAGTGACGTATCACTGAGGCTCAGATAGCAGGGTAACATCTACCTGTAGCAGGTATTCGGTGTTCCTGATTGGCTGGGAGCTGGGAGGGAGCAAAAACGTGGACAGTCCGGGTTTCCCCTAGGACTGGGTTGGGAAACACTGATCTAACTAATTATAGTTACTAAACTTTATTGTCCACCAGGGGGCAGCCATATGTCGAAAATGTAAGACTGCTTTCTAAATAAGGCAGCATGTAATGTTAAAAGGTGAAGGGGAAAAACAAATGCTGTCTATAAGCTTGATACGATCAGATCAGTTTGATATGATCAGATAACTGGAATTAAGCCGCCTCACTGTAAACGTTAAATAAATAGGCAAACAAACAAGCACTAATGATTTTAAAAGTTTTTGGTAGCTGTATTAAACAAATGGCATGTTTTCCTAAATTTACAAGCAGGAAAGTTTTTAAAAAGCTTTTTCTTCATTTTAATTACCCCTCTATAGCTTTCGATTGGTCCAATATATGATTTTAAGACGTTCATGTTGTCAAGAAATATTTCGGAATCATTTACCATAACTAATACGCAATGACAAAAAAAAAAAAATAGTATAATGTAAACCTGTTACGGATTTATTGCCAGAAGTCATTCTTAGAATGTTCCTTCAGTTTCTTTTTTACCGTGTCTCAACCTGCATGACAGGCCATTTTCAGTAAAGAGCTAACATTTCATACTGAAATCATTAAACACTGCGGAGGACATGATCAAAGTTCTGTTTAACATATTTAAGCTGTCGCAAGAAAGCTGAAGCTTATATGAAGTCAGTAAGATGTCTTAACTCACGGCTCGTTAAGGGGCCTTTTAGAGTGCTGGAAGCCTCGGGGTGGGGGCCCAGTCATCTATGAAATCTCATGCGGCATTTTTAGTAAATAGCTATCCCTTCAGCCTGAAATTGCTAAACACTATAGAGGACGTGATCAAAGATATTTTTAAATGTGTTAAAGCTGTCTCAAGAGAGCCTAATCCTATATAAAGCACATTACTGGGCACTAATGGGATTGCCAGTAATCTGTGAAAACATTTCAGTTGTATGTTGGTTCACTTCATCCTCTCTGAGCAAAAAAAAAGTGTATATGAGACTGGTTTAAATCACAATTTACTCTTTCACTGCTTTCAATTCAAATAACTGATTGCTTGGCTTTTTTGAAATAAACACCTTGTTTGTTTAATGTTACACAAACGTTTCAAGTTAAAGGGCTGCAGTTTTGCTTTAGTGTGCATTTTGGGCTATGATGATGAGTTCAATAGAGTATGCACACACACACACACACACACACACACACACACACACACACACACACACACACACACACCTACACATAACTGTGTGGGGACTGTCCATACAGTTCTACAGGCAAAACCAAAATCCAAAAATGATGACCGTAACCCCCCCCCCAGCCCTAACCTTAACCACAAGTAATCAAACAAAATACAAGACCTTTGACATTTTTTGTTATTTTTTTATTGCAGTCAGCGATTTTTATAAAATTGTGGTTATCCTTATGGGGACCGGGAAAATGGTCCACACAATGTCAGAATAACAGGTTTTTATCACATTATGGGGACATTTGTCTCCACAATGTAGGGTATACCTTTACCACACACACACACACACACATACACACAGTTGTTTGCTTTAGTATAGGTACACATGCTCATTAACTTAGCCTGCTCCTCCAAACAATGAAGCATGTGACCACAGCTGACTACAAACCGCATGCAGACAGGCCACTGCGTGACTAGGCATTAGGAGGGCAGGACACAAGATCAAAGTGATTTTAAACGTGGCGTGATCGTTGGTGCTAGACGTGGTGTTTCCAGAATCACACACTCCTTTACATGCTCCAGTGTTAAAAAAATCCAGTCTGCAGCAGCTTGGTGTACAGAGCGGCATCTCTGAATTTGTAACCCATCATGGGTGGCGCGGCGATGCAGTGGTTAGCGCTGCTGCCTCACAGCAAGAAGGTTCCAGGTTTGGTCCTGGGTCCCTTCTGTGTGGAGTTCGCACGCTCTCCCTGTTTTCGCCGGGGGCTCTGGTTTCCTCCCACAGTTCAAAGGTGTGCAGGCTAGGTTGATTGGTGAGTCTAAATTGGCCCTGTAGTTGTGTGGTGTGTGTTGGCGACTGCCCAGGGTTGGTTCCTGACTGTGCCCATTGTTCCCGGGATAGGCTCCGACCCCCCCCCCACTGCGAGCCCAGTTGGGATTCACTGGTTTTAGAAAATGGATGGTAGCCCATCACCTCTTGCAGTGATTCTGGCTGCTTAATATATGTTTTCTTTCCATTCAGTGTATTAAAGGGAAGACAGTACTGACAGTATTGTGCAACAAAGAGGACATTGAATCAACCATATAACTACAGATCATTGACCGACAAACAAGGAACAACTAGTAGGCTACTTGTTGAGCAATAAGATTTGTAACAAATCTTGTCAAAATAATCTGGCACGAAAGGAACAGTTATTGATGTGATTTATTTCAGCTGTCAAAAGACATATGATGATCTTCCACATAAGAAAATGATCAAACAACATAGAAGGCAGCTGGAACCCAAGGTAATGTATGCGCATAAATACCGTGCTGGTTAGCGAATGGCAAGCTATGTATCATTTTATGATTTAGTAGCTCTAGGCTGAGTATTTCAAGCAGAAGATTGCAGCCTTAAGGCCGGTGAAAACAATGTCACCAAACATCAAGCAGATATGAAAAAAAGATACTGTGGCCATGGGTCCGTGAATGTTAGGGCGTCACTCTTCCGAAAGTATTTCAAAAAGGTCTGACATACATCTGAAAGTAAATTGCTCAGAAGGAAGAGTTTTATGACGAAGGAAGTTTAACAGGAAGTTTCTACGATAAATGATATGGTTGTCACAACAGCTAATTCGTATTCAGTAGAAATCCCCCTTTCAGCCACAAACACTAGTATATTAATGAGTATTGCGCAGTTATGTTTGTGAAATTGAATGAATTAAAAAGTAGTTTCATCCAAATCTCTCAAGGCAGTGCTCCTTTGTTAAATACGAGATATAATTAAATCTTTGAAACTTGCAATAAAATGTTTCCTTTCATATTAAATAAAAGCTATTTATGTTCTTGACTCAGGAAGCAAACGAGATGCAATAATCTTATCTTCAGGTCATCCATCATTTTTCTTCATGAAGATCCCGTAAATTTTAATCAATAAACTTTGATTCAATCCCCCTGTCATTTTCCCCAATACAGTAGATGTGTTCACACATCACTCATGCTAAATTATTTACTCTAAGCTTAACACCTGAAGGCCATTTTTGACATATGTCTTAATAACAGATCTTTTGTGGTTTTGTGGTTAGGATGCTGTACCTGTGATCAGAAGGTCACGGGTTTAAATCCCACGATCAGCAGACTGATTTCACATTTGGTTCTCTAAGCAAGGCCATTAACCTGGTGATTGTTTGATCTGATACAGGCCATTCTTCTGTAGATCCCCTACCTGCATGGTGGGCTGTGGGGGCCTGCAGGATTGTGGATCAAGTGGCAGTCAAAAGCAGGGGCCTTGGTAGACCAGTCGTCAGCTACCAAAACTGACTTTAGGAACATGGAATGCAACCTCTCTGGTGAGAAAGGAGCCTGAGCTGGTGTGGGAGATAGAGAAATACTGTCTCTTTATAGTCAGGTTCTGGAACCAGCGGGAGAGGGAACTGTCCGGCTGAAGAAGGACATGAATGAGAAGGTTGCGGAGAAGCTGCCGATTTACCCGTCAATCTAGTCTTTTCTACCCTGACCGATTGCCACAAGTTCTGGGTAGTGACAAAAAGAATGAGATTGTGGATATATGCGGAGGAAATGGGCTTCCTTTGCAGGGCATCTTGGCTCAGCCTTTGAAACAGGGTCAGGAGGAGGTCATTTGGGTGGGGCTCAAAGTTAAGCTGCTGGTGCCCCAAATGGAAAGGAGCCAGCTGAGGTGGTTCACACGCCAGGGGTGGTGCTTGGGGCATGTCCAACCAGAAGGGTAGCCCAGGGCAGACCCAGGACACACTGTAGACATTATATCTCTCGGCTGGCCTGGAAATGCCTTGGTGTCCCCCCCCAGTGGAGGAGGCTTGTAAGAGGGAGATCTGGGCATCTTTGCTTGGAGTGTAGCCCCTGCAACCCGGACATGGATGAGCAGCAGAAGAACATGGATGGGTGAATGCATGCATGAATGGAAGGAAATTTAGAGAGAATTAAATTTATAGAGCTTTTATGTGTATTGGTGTTGGTAGCTTAGAGGACAATGGAGAGATGCATCCCTACCAATGTTGAAACTGAACATACACCTTTGTGTGTAGGTCCAGTCAGCTAATTTCAAAAGGAATATGATTGCATCATTACCCGTTCAGCAACAAGCCATGCAAGAGTAATTTTATAGCACATTTTTTTTCCATAGAGTTATGATATGGTAAGACATACAAAGAAAACAAAATGCAGACGGGACAATTAAGTCCAATCCCACAATAAAGTTGGAAAGGATTCAAGACCACGAAAACCATTCTGTGTTTTAGACATTCACTGTTAAACACCCAGGGGCAGACGTGTTAAGAAAGGTGTCCAAAAATAGCAAAAAAAGCAAAGTTATTCCTGTGTACTGTATTTGTTACAATTACGTTTTGTCATCATAAACTGTATTTTGGTACATATAGCACTATACTGCTGATTATAGTGCATTTAATTAAGCCTCTGAATAAATGAATTCTCCAGTTGTGTTTTTTCAAGTACAGCATGATATATAATTTGGCTATTATATGTGGTATGATGAAGTTTATTGTTTTTTTTTTATTATCTTGCTGGTTGCATCAGTATCTCACTTTCTTAGAAAGAACTCTGTGAACTAAGCCACTTCACAACCCTGTAAAAGAAAATCAAAAACACATCACCACTTTAACAAGTTGGCAGTAAAATCGGGAGTGCTGTGTTGGCATTTCTAAAGTATGTTGTACAGTGAAGCTCATTCATTATGGATAAGGCAGATGCTCTTATCCTGGTATTATAAGAAGGGTAAGACAAGTATAGTACGTGATATAGCCTGCAAATGCAACTATTGTTAGCATAACAATGTAAGTCATTGTATCTCCTCGTCGTGTCCACCCAGTACAGTGGTTCTCAGGATGTACTGGTCTTTTGTAATAACTGGCTATAATGTTTTATTAATGTGTCCATACAGCCTCACCTCACTTGATGGTCTAGGTGAAATTCAGGCTGCAATCAATATACTCAAAATTCAGCGATACATTTGCTCTCAAACCCTGGGTTTGGACACCATTTTCCGCAGTTATTATTACAGTTTGTTTATCAAACACAATTAATGCCCTGTATCAAGTGACACACTTTTTATCTGACTTCCTAAAGGTTTCCATTTCTGGTCAACTAACATCACATCTCCTGATTGTTATCCCTTGTGGACCAAGACGTCACGGTTATTTCATTGCTGGTACACCAAATGTCTTCAATTTGTATGATTGCGTTAATTTGAGTGCATGCGTTCCAGTACAAATATTATTATTCCGTTTTGGTATGCTGATGCTTCACAATGTCTCACCATTCTGACAGATGCAGAAATAGATATTTTACTAATGAAATTCAGGTCAAGACCTGAATGAAGCAAACTTTTCTCAAACACACTTGCAGACTGCAGTTCCTATACTACGTAGCCTAAGCCGAAATGCAGAGAATCTCCAAAAACCCAGAATAAAATCTTGTGAAGCTAAGGTTTATTGTATGAACGTGCTGCTACTTATACTGGGGACTGACATGATTATTTTTAAATAGCTTCCAGTCACTGCCATTATAGTGACCTGAATGTCTTTGAACTGGGATTTATTAAAATGCCACATTAAATATATGGAAAGCAGTAAAAGTCCCATCTGAGAAACCAGCCTATAAGTATTTATGCGGGATTGTATTTTGTTTATATATATATATATATATTTACATCTTGTAATTCATTTTATAAGGAAACCACCTGACAGCCGACACCTGAGTGACGTAGGGAATAGCTGAAATCGTATAGCCTTACCCATCACGCACACAAAGACATGCACACAAATATGTACAAGTAGCACACAGCCAGAGCAAACAGATTAGTGCTTTCACGAATTAAAATGACGAGCGACCGGGACCCCCGACCCCACCGATGGGCAGCCTGGGGATTTCACGCGCAAAAAAAGACCGCAGTCGCACCGCTCATCAAGCTCTCACTCGCACGTATGCTTTGTGTAGTATTGCTGGTCACTTTGATTAGAGATGCATCGGCTCATCCTCAGTGTCTGGACTTCGAGCCCCCGTTTAAACCCCAGTTCCACCTGGAGTTTTGCAGGGATTACGAAAAGTTTGGCTGCTGTGACCAGGATACTGATAACAGCATCGCGGAGAGATACTGGAATATAATGGATTATTATGACATGCAAGGGCACGAACTCTGTGGTGAGTTCGTAAAAAAGATTCTTTGTCAGGTACATTAATCTATGCATATTAATGCTTATACAAATTGTTTTATTGTGTTTTAAAATTTATATATTGACTCTGGCTAGGTGTCTTGGATTGGACTTGACTGTTATTTATCCATTCATTTATTTTCCATTTTCAGGAGATATGTGTTTATTATCTCTTAATACTATTCATTTAAAGTATTATGTACATGTCAGCGCGTGTGATTGTGCGCATGCGTGTGCTCTTTTGCTATATAAATATTAATTGTTTAAATGGGAAACTGTATTCTAAACTGCAGCGGCGTTTAACCCTCTTTTTTCTTTCATGCCAAATGTTGTTGGGCATTCCCTGAGTGCGAAGTAACACGTAGGCTACACATCCTCCCAGCTAACAATTTTCCGTTCTAGCAACGTTTACCAAACGTTAACCATTGAAGTATGGAAGTATGTTCCAAATGTCCAGTTTTACTGACGTTCCCAGAACGTTATCTCACTACTACATCTACTACATACAACAACTAATAATAATAATAATCATGCATAAACAATTAAAGGGCATGCCGGTAGTGCTGTATCTTTTTCTGTAAGGTCATGGGTTCGAGGCTGGGCGGTGCGTTCGAAGTATTACATTTAATTGGGTGTTCAGGGAATAGAGATATCAGCTAGGCTAACCCTTGTAACATTAACGTTAAAGTAAAACATTCTCTGCCAACTTTGAGAAGACCTTTACATAATATTGACTAAACTGGGAACGTTCCCTGGTAGCTGGGATCACGTTATTCCATGTATTCATGCAGGAGAAATTTCATAGTGTCAGTGCTTACCTTGACTTACAACAGTTTTCTAATTCTTTAGGATAAACCATATAAGGGGTTAGGTTACGATTAGCATAGAGGATGCAATCGTTGAGCACCATGATAACTTTCCACGCTTGGGATGTTACCATACAGATATAATATTATTTGCAAAGGAGAAGTGGTAGACGACATCTGTCCGTAAACGAAACATCTGAAATCGCTCTGTGCATTCTCTGCGAATTTTCAGTCACCACCATCTTCTAATTAAAATATTTCGCAACATGCTGAATATACCAGTAAATAAGGTATAGCAATTATCAAACCTAAGAAAGATTTCTTATTACTCCAATTGCTTTAGAGGGATCATTTATACCTACACTACGATATTTTAAGGGATAGTGGAGCGTGGGTGAGATTATGGACTTTACATGACCAACATAAACAAAATTTCTGAGAGGAATAGGCAAGTGACACCAACCCATTCTAATAACCCCAGTCACATATACTTTTGGTGTGGGGCGATGTGTCCTTTTGCTATTAAAGTTCTTGTAAAACTGAAAATAGCAGGCTTGTACAAAGTTATTAACATGATGTCATGCAACAAAAATGGCTCATTAACACAGTGAATTTCATGGAATTATCAGTCAAATAAATATGTGAGCATGCAAACATTACTGTTTTAAAACTACAACCTTTGAGAGATTTCTTGTATCTCTGTCATAGGAATGCTCCCCTTATGCAGCTCATCTTTACGATGCCGAGGACCCATATACCCCGGTACGGAACCTTCCGGGCCTGTGCTTTAACTACTGCTCTGAGTTCCATGTTAAGTGCCAGTCGGTGGTCAGACATTTGACCAATGACAAGCGCTTACAGGAGTCCTGTCAGAAGGACCGTTCCAAGTTTTGTAATCTGGTCAACCTGCCCGACCAGGACTATTGCTATCCCAATGTGCTACAGAGCTCCACGCTCAACCTTAACCTGGGCAAGGTGGCGCAGGACCCCAAGGGCTGCTTGCAGTTGTGCCTGACAGAAGTAGCCAACGGGCTGAGGAACCCTGTGCTAATGGTTCACAGCGGGGACGGCACGCACCGCATGTTCGTGGCCGAACAGATGGGCTTCGTCTGGGTTTACCTGCGAGATGGCAGCCGGCTCGAGGACCCCTTTCTGGATATAACTCAGGAAGTGTTGACCACGCCCTGGCTGGGAGATGAGCGGGGCTTCCTAGGAATGGCTTTCCATCCCCGTTACCGGAGCAACGGCCGTTTCTTCGTCTACTATTCCATCATGATAAAGAATCAGCTGGAAAAGGTCCGGATCAGTGAGATGAGGGTGTCTGCGAATGATATGAACAAAGCCGACCCCAGCTCTGAGAGGTACTGTATATCTGTAAACCAAGAGTAAATGATTCAGCACCCATGGCATTGGCCATTGTTCTTTGTAATATACATATACAGACGCTCCTCTACTTACGAACGTTCAACTTACGAAGTTTCAGACATACGAACGAAGAGGACTGTAAGTCCAAATTGCGTTCACTCGGCTCCCGTTTCCTGTCCGCAGCATCAATTTTTTTTTCTGCGCTCGAGTTCCGCCTAGTACGACTTCTGGCCGCTACTCCCGCCGCGCAGCAGCAAATCGCGCGTACTCCCAGCATCCTAGTTCTTCGTACTTGCGTATGCCCTTAAAATGATGTTGAATAACGACTTACAAACATTTCAAGTTGCCAACAGCCATTCGGAACGCATCTCGTTCGTGAGTAGAGGAGTGTCTGTACAAGTCTATCATGACAACCTTGTGTTATATAACCAACGCATGATATGACATAAAGAAAGGTACTATAAAGTAGAAAAAAGTGACGGAAAATATTAACACCTACGGGACCAGTTAAAAGTCACACCAGACCAAAAAAAAGGTTACGTAAGTACTGCATTATCTTGTGAACAAGCAGAGAGGTGGAGTGCTGTGACAGACGACCTGGACCCACAATCCCCCGACCCAAACCCTATAGAGCTGGTTTGGGATGAACAGTAAATAAACAACGTACCCATCTTGTGCCCAGATGTTGTAGGAAGCCCTTCAGGACAATCAGAGTTGCATTCCAGGTGGCCACATCTGGAAGCTGGCTGAAAGAATGCCACGAGTCTGCGATGCTATCATCGAAGCAAAAGGGGGCTATTTTGAAGAGTCTAAAGTCTGAGAAAATTTTGAGCTGTTGAACACTTGTCTTGGTCGTTGTAATATTTGATATGTATTACTTCATTGCCTCGAGGCTTTTTACTATGAGTCACATAGCTAAAATAGAGACAAATTAATCAAAATCAAGTACGTCCAGACTTTTGACTGGTACTATAAGTACCAGTATACTGGTGCAGTTTCTACAAAAACAGAAATAACTTACACCCCTACAGCTGGTACGTCATAATTTTATCTTTTGATTTGACAATAAAAATACCCTGTTTATTTTTATGCCAAGTAAGGACACATTCTTAGATTTTCCTTCACTGAAAAGTTCCTTTACATTTATGGTTCTTTTATACCTGAGGTTACAAGTAACAATTCAATAACAATCATTTTGTGTTCACTTCTATTTTTTGCCCTGGATTTTCATGCACAGTTGTGATTACCGGCATGTTGGCACTTCCATTTTCAAATCCAGCCTCTTTGCAGACTTTACAAGACAATAATTATAAAATATCTCGATACATTCAGTTCATAATTGAGTTCCATTTTTCTGCATGGTTTTGGAATGTTTTTGGAAGGCCCAAGACTACTGACCGGTAACCAAAAGGGACCGCGCACACTTGGGCTTGGCTTTCATCCATGTATTGGTAATTTACATGAATGCTATTCTGGGGACAGTATATTGGCTCAGAGGTTAGCGATGTTGCTCATACCTCCAAGGTTGGGAGAGATATTCTACCTCCCTCTCTGTATGTGGAGCATGTTCTCTCCATGTTGCTCTGGTGAGTCCAGTTTCCTTCGGTAGTCTACATGCATTCAGTGATGGTGCTTTTCCACTGCCACCAAGAATCAAGCCATACCTGAACTGACAGTTTTCCATTGTAAATTATACAAGCTGTACCCGAGTGTTGACATGGCCCTGCTTACAACACCATCTGACTGGTCGAAATGCACGGATATACCAATGATCTGCTTCTGTGATATATCGCATTCCCAGTAACTCAGAACTTGAAAAGTTCCAACCTGCTACTTAAATAAGTACTATAGAACAGCTGAGCATAACGGATTCGCAATGCAAATTTACGTAAGCAAATGCTGATTCTGCTAGCGTTTGTTGCTAATACAGCACAACGATTCTAACAGACGTGTTAGTGGAAATTAACACATAGTAAATCATGAAGCACACCGTGTGGACAGTAAAGAAACTCTTCGGTTTTATGTCATCGTCGCTCCCCAAACTCAGCCACGCCTTTACCGAGCAGATCCTTCTGCAGTGGAAAACCGAAGCGAGCTGGAACTGTGCTGTAACCAGTTTCCCTTCATGGTACAGCTCAGATACAGCACAGTTTCTGTATGCCAGTGGCTATTAATGAACTGGGATCACAAAGTTGTCCATGGGTCGTGATTGTATGTGGGACCTGTAACAGACTAGCCTCCTGTCCATGGTATCCCCTAGCCTTGCATCCATTGCTGCTTAGGATATGCATCAGGGTTTCCTTTAAAGGGTGCATTGAAATTCATGTTGAGTCTCGCCTGCAGGAAATTACAGGCCAGCAGATTAGAGTGTGCATTATATGTCACTCATCTATGTCTTCTACCACTGTACAGCAAAGTCACACACAAGTCATGTTTGCCTACTTTAGTTTGCTTTAGCAGTATTGTATTGCATTGTACTGTATATGTACTAAAATTACTGTTCCGACTTACCTACAAATTCAACTTAAAGGCAGGTCCATATATTTGGATTCTACTATCTTAATATGTCATGTTTATATAACAATATTTATATTCTATTTATTACTTTATTTAACCAACTATAACCAATGAAAAATGATATTTCTTTGTCATAAAGCTGAGATAATAATGCAGGTGCTTTGGCTACTTCCAGGGTGATTTTGGAAATCGGAGAGCCTGCAGCCAATCACAACGGCGGCCAGCTTCTGTTCGGCCAGGACGGCTGCATGTACATCTTCACTGGGGACGGTGGGAAAGCAGGGGACCCTTTCGGCCTGTTTGGCAATTCGCAAAATAAGTAAGAGGATACACTGATGCAATAGCTTCCGTAGCCCAGAAAGTAGAGCATTGCGCTAACGACGCAAAGGTCATGGACACCAAATCTTAGGGAACACACACGTATTGTAACTCTTCCCTCTATTGTAAGTTGCTTTGGATAAGACCTTCCAAAAAATGTACATAATAATCTTCTTTTGCAGGATTCTTAACCATATGCTCGACTGAGTAACAAATGACAACAATGATCCTTATCCATGATCCCATTGCGTTGTGCTCTTATTTCATGCAAGTTTTGAAACTTTTGTTTGCTTCGTATTGTTAATATGCATTTGTTTTTACTTTCTTAAAAAACACACACAAAGAAATCTCAGAAATTGTCTTTTGAGGCAGCCCAGTGATTTTGAAATGGAGTTTTCCCCTCCGTGCCTATAGGAGTGCCCTTTTAGGGAAAGTTCTGCGTATCGATGTGGATGGAGAGAGTAGTGACGGCAAGCCCTACAGAATTCCGGTGGACAACCCGTTCGTGGTCGACCCCAGCGCGCGGGCCGAGGTCTACGCGTACGGGGTCAGGAATACGTGGCGCTGCTCCGTGGATCGCGGCGACCCCGTCACCCGGCGTGGGAGGGGGCGGATCTTCTGTGGCGACGTGGGCCAGAACCGTTACGAGGAGGTAGACATCATTGTGAAAGGAGGCAATTATGGCTGGAGAGCTAAGGAGGGATTTGAGTGCTTTGATGCCAAGCTGTGTCACAACTCCTCACTAGGTAAGGATGTTGCCAGAAGATGAAGGCTGGTCAGTGGCTAAGAGTAAAGAAATAAGCAAGAACAAACAACGTTTGCCAACCTGCTATTCCTGTTTCCGTATCTTTGAAGATAGCAATTTGCACCTTATTTAGAAGAATTCATTTTACTGCATTGCTCAAAGTTCACACAGTGAGTTCTTTATTGATTTTTCTATATCTGTTTTTGTTTTGTCTTTTTTGTTCCTTATGTCTACTGCTTAGGTGACATACCTCCGATTTTCGCATATGGTCACCACGTTGGAAAATCAGTTACCGGAGGCTATGTGTACAGAGGATGTGAGTCTCCCAATCTGAATGGATTGTACATCTTTGGAGACTTCATGACTGGGTAAAAGTAGGAAAGCTTTGCGATTCTTCTTTTTTTGATCCATAACATTATTTTCATGTTCATTTAAATTCTTATGTATCGCAACAAATTGACAATAAAATAAAAGAGACTTAACAAATATACGCATTTTACAAGCTGTTCTTTAAATATTTAACATCTTTGCGACACAAAGAGTACGGTTACACATATATTATATATATATTTTTATAATAATATAGCAACTATTCCTATTTTCCACATTATAGAAATATTTATAAAATATCTATCAATTATTTACTGGTTCAGATCCACCACTTTGCATAGTTGAAGATTTCCAAAAAAACATTCCAAACCTCACCCAGTGCATTTTTTGTTGTTTTTGAGATGAGACCACCTAAAGTCAGGCTTCCTCATTATATATTACAATATTTGGAACAAAAACTCAGTAATTCCTCAAGTAATCCAACAGTAATCCAGCTTTCGCTACATTTCCGAAGCTCACTAATAAGTGCTCAGAAATTCTCTCAGAAACATACCCCGTGGACTGAGTGAGTTTAGGAAATTTGCTCTTCAATTCTGAACTGTGACGCAAGTTAAAATCGCTTTTTGCCAGTATGACAATTGTGCCGTTTCTTCCCAAGGCGGCTGATGGCCTTAGAGGAAGACAAAATGGGAGCCTGGCGTGAGAAATCCATTTGCATGGGCAACACAAAGACCTGCTCTTTCCCTGGACTGATCAATCGTCACCACAAATTCATTATTTCCTTTGCCGAGGATGAAGTGGGTAAAGTGTTTATTTACAGGCATCTCTTTCTGGGAAAAGGACAGATCCTTCTATCCTTTTCATAAATGAAGATCTTTATCATCTCAGCTTGATCACAAATGGATACAATTCTCTCTTGTAGGAGAACTGTACTTCATGGCCACTTCATATCCCACTACATTGTCTCCATTTGGAACCATCTACAAATTCATGGACCCTTCCAGGTATTTAGTGTATACTTAATTAATAAAATTAACTCATTATCATTTGCTTATTAATTTAAAGCAATGGAAATAGTTCTGGGGGTGGAGGTTTCTAAAAACCTAAAGGACTAATAAGTGTCAAAAAGTGAACTACAACCTATGTCTTTACATGTATATTTCTAATAAGAAATCAGTAGGTTTCAGAATTTTAAGTCGATTATTTAATGTAGAAGCATTAATCAATAAAACCATGTGTGTGTATTTAAGTGCTCTGCAACAAATAAGCCTATTTTTCTCACCTTCTGTTTAGATCGGAGACAAAACCTTGTTAACATTCTGTATGCTTTGATTCATACGATAGCGTGTCGTTAGGGCTCTGGATTTTCACTCCGGAGCCATGATCACAGATTTTCAGGAACAAGAGCCACCTAACTGTGGTGTGAAATATAACCTCTCACATAGTGGTTGCATTTTGTATTTGGGAATGATTTCCCTAGGAGGGCTCCACCTGGAAAATGCAAACAAAAATCATTTCCTGTGAAAGTCAAAGGAAAAACAGTACCTTTTGTTCCAAGAGAATGTAAGTTTTTACTACATCATACTCAGTCATGATTTTGGACATTTTTAATAGTCACACTATGACATTTGATTTTGGTAACAATTCCTAGATTTTTTTTTTAATTCAAGAATTACAAAGGAACAGTGCATGAGATGTAAGACTGATTTTCAGAGCCTATCACACCACTTATTTCTAGCATTCTCTTGCATGTTGCCTTATTCGGCATATTGTACGGTCTTTGATTATCATATTGTATATATTGTATTTTATTTGCTACTGTCTAATATTACTGCTAGCGCTTAAGGACTTGTCTGCATTCTGCTTATTTCTGTGGCACTGTCCACTTTGCTGCTGTGAAATGCAAATTTACCACCTGTGGGATTAATGAAGGCTTATCTTATCTCATCTTATCTTATCTCATCTTATCTTATCTTATCTCATCTTATCTTATCTTATCTTAACACCAGCATTTAACAAACGTTACAAACACAGTTTCCATTTTTTCCCCCAGTGAAATTAAATATTTTATATTTCTTTTTGATATGCTATGGACAATAAAGATGTCCATGCAATCTCAATTTGTCCAACATTTTGTTTCAATTTAGTTGATAACTAATAAAAAGTATCCATAAATTAGAATTTGCACAAAAGCTGGAAAAAGCTGTGTTTATTTAGATGAAATGTTTGTAGCATTGTCATCTAACTGTTCAAAGAAATGAGTCGATAAATGTATTTAAAATCATTTTCAAAAAACATGTTCAAATGTTTCTTCCAAAGTAATAGATTTCGCTTTTATCCTCATTTATCCTGAACAAATCTTTATAGTGACAGTACTAGCATCCAACGAGAAACCTACCAGATCTCCACTGAAGAAAGTGAGATTTACTACCAAGGTACCAGTCACAAGCAAGCCGAGACTGACCACACCAAGAATGACCTCACCGAAAGTGGAAGCTCCCTCCACCCCCCAGAGGGGAGCAGCCAAGCGGCAGGGTGAGCGGCCAGCCGGGGGTAAGGCTGTGGCCCACAAGCAGTCTCCCAAAACAAAGCCTACCGTACTCCCTCAGCGAGGGAAAACCAAGAAGGAGAAAAAGGCACAGAAAAATAACTCTGTCCTTGGGGGAGGACTAACCCAGGCAGGAAATTTCTCAGTCAAGAAGCAAAAAAGTCAAACAGACTCTATAATAACGGGAAACAAAACAGTTACAGTCAAAGGCAGTGCCAAGCGAACTAAGAGCAAGGAAAAGCGGGACAAAAGTAAAGTCAAAGAATGACAAAGGATGGGGAAGGGACCCCTAAAAATAAAAATTATAGAAAAGTCTAAGAAAACAAACAATAAGTACAGCAGATCATGGAATAAACCTGTACGGACAGTAAAATTCACAGAAAAGCCAAATAATCACAATGTTTTAAGGGGGGGGGGGTCCATTTTTGCACATTCCTGTATGCCAATGTGTTTCGATAGATCTATATAATGTTTTGTGATATGAATGTGTTTGGAATATAAAGCATGGGGTAAATATAAAAGGTAAGCAAATAAAGGTAATTGAGCTGCCATTCAGGATTATGTACTATGACTTTTAATTCATTAAAATCTGTCCAGGTGCTCCCCTCCCGTTTGCCATGGATTTTCCTGGGCTGGGATCCAAGCTCAGTGTGAGCCTGTTCTGAATACGCAGCTGGAAATGGATGAATATCCTAAGTACTTCATGCTGTGACTGGCTTATGATGCTTAATCGACAGTATTTAAAGCTATAAATAACATTAATTGAATATGCTTTTTAAAGCAGTTTGCGCTTTTGTCACGTTGGATTTCACTGACAAATCTCCATTCAAACACTGCCACTACAAGTTTGCTCTTGACTCAGGTACAAATACAAGTAATTTCAATTTTCCTAGACATTAAAATAACCACAAAACTCATGTAATCCAGCCAGCACACTGGGTGGCACATTTTGATGTAAAATATCACTGCCAAGTTACCATAAAAACGTAAGTGAACTAATCTCAAGCAATGCTTTACCACCCATTTTCTGTTAAAATTTTTCTTTTTGCTCTTCTTAAAAACTGACATGTGGTCCTGTCAAAACAGGAATATATAGGCTTTTGTCTAATTTAAGTCTAGATGAACCTGTTTAAATCAAATATCTGACGTGAGAATATGTGGAATTGCCATTATTCTTCACGACAGGGTTTATATAGTGTTTCAAATAAAATCCTTAGCGAACTTGGCATTAAAATCCACACTTGGGTCAAAACAAAGTCTTTCTCCATCCTTCTCCCCCGACATTAAAGTTTTAAAATAACATATAGTGTACTTCTGTGGGTTTTAAACGCAGTACTCTAAGGGACTATTTTCACTAGGGTGAGAAGAGACGCTGATGAAATAGGGTCTCACACATCATGAAGATGGCTGTTTGACCTAGTGAGTCCCTCGCCGAGATCGCTTCTTCGTGTGGCATGTCACAGCGCTCCGCCATCTTCCACTCCTACTAACATGATGTAAGGATTCTGTTGGCAAAATATCAACAGGCAACTCACTTTACTGTCCGTACGGTACACACCTTTCTGCATGATTCATGTGCATTAAACGTGCGATCATTCAGTTGGGAATGATTCAACCACATATGTGGCGTACAGTCCATGAGCCCTGCACGTGAATTAAACACAAATCAATTGAGGTGGGTTCGCAGTGAATGTACAATATTTTTATGAGAAAGTTTAAAAAAAAAAAAAAACTTGCATCTATTCACATGCTACTTCGTTTCAGCAGCATGCAAGGATATTCTATAGCATAACACTGAATATGATCTTAATGACCTAGTGATTTTACTTTTATTTTGTATTTATTTATTTGGTAGGCTATGTATCTCTGAGTAATTTAGAAACGGTAGAAAAATAAATGTTTTTATAACGGTACTTTGCTTTGCATAAGAAAAGCCTATTGTTATGCAATAGTTATTTCTATCTGCCCTGGTATATAGTTGTTATACTTACAAATGAAAGCTTCGGTACTTAAACCAACAACAAACACGGCAATACATGACAGTGAAGAACCCGTTTAGTAACGAACACACTCCCAACAGATGAGCTGAAAAGTTATGGTGTTCTGCCCTCTGCTGGCTGAAATTGAAATCGGAATTAAATTTAATTCATTAATCAGCGCATGCTCCCCAACCTGACCTGACCTGATTAATCGAGACATTAATTAGACTTTATTTAAGTGCACAACGCTTAAGTACAATAGGCCTATTAACACACACAGAAATCATCCTGCTTACGAGCCATCCTGGAAATTGTGTGTAATCTCGTTGTGTGAAGAGCATATTTCCAAAACTCCATTTTTTGTTGTTTTTGGGAGGAGACCGCCAATTACTTGTGCTCCGTTCGCATTAATAATCACTGTAACTAATAAAAGGACATTAAACAATTTCAGTTTTATATGCAAAAACTGCCTGTTGGTAGGACACCACGAGCCTTTTATTAAATTTAAATAAGCGTATGGCTTTCAGTTATTTAATCATGCATTTCTTAAGTTTTGGGCAAATGATGACATCTAGTGGCATTTTACTATAACTTCACGTCGTAGGAGTTGTCACTATTCAAATTGACAGCCCATCTTCTATGCAGTTATGGAAGCCAGGCCTACATTTGAGATTTCGGGGCGGTGGGTTGGCGTCCCATCCCGGGTTGTTCCCTGCCTTGCGCCAGTCCGGGATAGGCTCCGGTGCCCCCACGGCCCTGCCTAGGACCGGCAGGTATGGAAAATCTATGAATGAATATACATGACGTATGTCACATAAAATGTACTCATCTGAACTGTATCACCCATTTTCAGTTAGGTTCAGAATTTCACTTCCCCTTTTGATTATGGAAATGCATTTATATTAAATGACTAGAATTCAGATCATGAAAGCTATAGGCCGATGATGTTTAAAAGTACAGCTTATCGGAGACATCATTCCCAAAATTATAATTATTCTCAGCAACAACTTTCATGAATCTGAAATTACTAATATTGCGGCCGTTGAAAGACATGAGACCGAATGGCAAAATTAAGAATAAGTCTGGAATTAAAATTAAATTCCATGATTTGTCAAAGAGATTTTTTTTTCAGTTTTGCACTAAAATCGGAATGTAAACTTGGTACTCGATTCAAAAACACAATAAGTTTCATACTGCCAAAGGTTTCATATTCTGTAATACATGACTGGGGGTATTTAAGTGCCTTTCTGTGTTTATATATGTTACGGACGCGGAGCACAGTGCAGGCAGAATGAAGTGACGATCCACATACGGCTCACGAGATAACAGGGGTTTATTAAGCAAGCTGAATACACTGGGGAAGGCACAAAACCAAAGGGGGTGCGAGGAGTCAAAGGCAAATGGGGAAAACAAGAACTACAAAAATACCAAAAAGGTAACAACACTGGGAAAAAAGAGCAACACAGGGAGCAGAACTAGAAAACCCAAACAGAGCAGCAGTAACACACAGTAACTTCAACACAGCACAATAGCTCATTAAAGAGTGGAGTGGGGTGGACACTTACATACAGACACAGGGCATGATGCGGAACAGGTGAGAATAATAACCAAATTAACCAAATTTAAAAAAAGGCACAGGACAATGAACAACAGGTGGAAACAATTAACACGGAAACTAGGAAACAAATCACACACTAGAAATACAATGATAAAACAGAACCGGATCTAGAAAAAGAAAACTAAGATGGAAAAAGAACAAATAGAAAATAAACACTGAAGAACAGAAACTAGCAGATGGGGTTGGCCTCAGACCCATAAGGGTTACCGTTTTCAGAGGCACACACTCAACCCATTGAGCCATACAGCAGGCTGGGGACAGGGAAGAGCACACTGGGCCTGACCAGAGACAGGGAGGAGAACAGAGTGGCTAGCAACACCTGCTGGCCAAACGGGGACATGACGAAAGCTGGACTCAGACCGGCATATAATGTTCTGTTTAGTCAACGATGTGAAAAACTTCCTTATGAGAAACAGTTTAAACTATAAAATAATTCTGTTTGAAAACATTATTTATTAATAGTAGACCTATAATGGGAATCAGTTTTATTTATGGATAGATGTGGTCTGGGTCCTCGTAATCCTTGCTCACCTATTAAACCTATATGCAATTCGCTAAAAGTACAGTCTATAAGCTGGTCTTTGTTAAGAACCTAGTTATTTCAGAAATACAGTTAAGTTTGCATTTATATCCTAATTCTGTAGTTTCTCCCGCATGCCCAAAAAACCTAATGTTTGTACAACTGGTCTTGGAAGTCAGGTTTTTATGGAAAACATGTGGTGAAAACGAAATGTCTTTCTGTTGGACCACAGGGTATGATTGCAAATTTATATTATATGTAACCATGTTCATATTGTCTTTGCCCTTGAGAAAATGAAAAAGATTTTGAAGTAATTCTTTGATGAACTGTATAAGCACCACCCAGTTCTAACCAAAGGAAAATTTTAAAAACAGTGAACGTTTTGAAAATTTCTGGTTCAGAACCCAGTTTGCCCTTAACGTAACTACTCATTAAAATGTGAGAATTTTAAATGTGCTGAAATGTATCTGAGTTGTTAAAATTAATAGGTCACATTAACAGCCTCTGGATTTAATAGCCTCTTCATTCAAAGTTGTAATTTTTGGCCGGGGTTGCAGGAGTGTAGTAACCTCACTTTGGGATTTAGGTTCCCCTGAAGTTTAAGTGGCACAGGAGAAGCAAAAGAAAGAGATTAATTGGCAAGTCTTCACTTAAGTTCACTACATTATTGCATTATGTGGTCTGCTGTAAGTTTATAATTAAAAAAAAAATCTTGGAGTAGGTCAGAGGTCAAACTGCTAGCAAGGAAAATGTTCCAGTGTTTTTCCCTGGAAAATTCTAGATGGTTTCTTAGGAAAAAAATAATAAACTGACGATTAGGTCACCTGTATATATGAGCCCTGCTGCTTGCAGATCTGTTAAGTGATGATAAATTTGAAAAAATATTTTATTGGTTAAATTGGTTTATTGGTTATTTTTCCCTACATTGTTGTTTGACAAGTACTTAAAACTGTCTAATAAAAACTATCTTCAAGTAAATATAATTCCCACGAGTATCAAGACTTATTAAAAACTGTCTAATCAGACTTGCACAGCAACTATATATTCATTCTAATTTTCTTGAATTGCAGAATAACTTTTTACGGTCAGGATTTGGCCCAGCCCACCTGGCCGTCATTGTAATTGTTAACAGCTTTTTGTCGCAGAATTGTGGCCACCGTCACTGGTCTGATGAATATAATGTAAAATATAAATTGCTGTATTTGTGGCAGGCAGCTTACCAGCCTAGAGCTATGAGCCATGCATCAAATCATTTATATTTGCACAACTCATTTCCTCTATAGTTCAGTACAGCTTGGAAATTTATACTTCACTTATGTGCAGCCACTTTTGTGTTATAAACTGCCCTGCTAGGCACAGTAAAATGAGGTAAGCTATGAAATCTATTGACTTCGTTGCTTTAGTCATTTTGAAATTTTGAATAAGGGGAAATTCTGAGTTGGCATGGTGGTTCAGCGTGAAGCACTCACAAGTCCAGCATGCTGTGTGTGTGTGTGTGTGTGTGTATGTGTGTGTGATGCATATACTACATTGTGGGGGGAAAAAACTGTTATTTTGATGTTGTGAGGACCATTTTGTTGGTCCCCACAAGGGGAAACTCAATTTTATAAAAGTCTATGACTGCAGGAAAAATCAAAAAAATCCAAAAATCTTGTATTTGGTTTGGTTACTTATGAGTAAGCTTCCAGCTAGGTAGGGGTTAAGGTCGTCATGTTGGGATTAGAGTTATGGCCAAAGAAATGAATGGAGAGTCCCCACAGAGATATAGACACCTAATCTCTCTCTCTTTCTATCTCAGTGTGTGTGTGTGTGTGTGTGGTTTCATCCAGGGGTACTTCTACAGTTTGGCTGGTAGGGGTTGCCACTATCAATCCTGAGAGATATGGTGTCTGAAGCCCCAAAAACTGACGGTTGGGCAAACCCAAGATAGTAGATTGCTGGGAATTTTTTCCCTGAGATGTTCCTCAGCTTGGTGCTGTCTGGCGGTGGCCCCATGGCAGAGGTTTCATGGCGGAGGCCCCATGACGGAGGCTTCATGGTGGCCCACATGACACTGTTTAGGAGAAATAAATGCAAGATAAATGGATGGCCAGACCACTTCTGATGTTTCCAATAAAGCTTATGAGAACTCACAAAAAACTGTTCCAGTATGTTGAAATGTCAATAATAAGAAGAAAAATAGCTGAAAATGTCAGTTGAACTTATTTTACCGTGTTGTATATTTGTCATACATTATTTTACATTCTGTTAAAACCTGTAACAGTGTTTACCACCAACAATAAAAATAACTTGGTAGTGCCAAGTGCAAATGCCCACTGGGTGGTTTGAATGTACTTTTTTTGCTAGTGGGCTTGACTACGGTTTGGCTAGGCTGCTATAACAATCAGTTTGTATCAACAACACACTGGTTGAAGTGAGTGAACTTTCTTTAGCAGTCACAGGTCGACTGCAGTTATTTTTTTTACAATTTCTAGTGAATATACACCGACAAATTTATTGCACTCGTAAAACCACTGCTCTCCAGCAAGTGTGTTTTCAACAGAAGTTTTAAAAAGTTTTGAATTACACTCAAACTGAATTGTGATTAATGGACTAAGCTGCTAATATGGTTCTTGTTTGTTTTTAGCCAGGAAATTTTCCTCCCCTCTAGCTATTCCAAGAGATGGAAAATATATTTGATAGAGTTCTACATTTTTTCAAGATACTGGTAGTTGATGATGAAGTGTAAAACTAAGGTAATGGTAAATGCAATAATTATTCATTCAAAAATTATTAGGGCCATGTAGGCAAGAGCATACACACAGGATTGTGTGTGCGTGCGTGTGTGTGTGTGTGTGTGTGTCTGAGAGAGAGTGAGAGAGAGAGAGACAGAAAGAGTAGTTGAGCATAGGCCATTTAGGACAAATTGATGATTTGAAAGTAGGCTTATTAATTATGAATGCCTTGATTGTACATTATGGGATGTAATCAAGGCTTCCAGGGATACACTCTTGATCACCATGTTCATCATTGAATAAGAGGCTCTTAAAACTACATATGTGACATCACTTTCTCTTAGCAACACAGCTGCATGAATTTCTCATCTGTTTGATGACACGATATGTTCAATCAATACTACATGTATCAATACTACATTCAACAGATTCCAGGAAATGTATTAATAGAAAAACGGTATGTGTAACTTGCCAACTTAGCTAGAAACGTCTTTTAGCCACCTAAGTTGTAATGTTAGGGAAAGGATTGTGCTTTTTTGGGATTGTAAAAGTCTCTTGCCGAATAAACGATAATACTGGGAAGCGCGTAGCAGCTGAATGCGCTCCTGCTGCTTTTCTCAGAAGTAACGACTCTGCGTGGATAGGAACAAAAAGCGTGAGGACAATCACCAGTGCTGCTTTTAAAATTATTACTTCATGTGTTCTTATAAAGTGGGCCCTGGTCTGTTTTATTCCGACTGTGAGTACTCCAGCAGCTTTGCCTAAAATAATATAATCCCAAAATTTGCATTTAGCTTTTGCACAATTACAAACTGACTGGAGTTACATCAGCATCCCATTAAATCCTCATAACTTCATATTAGTATTTTCAAGGCTGTTCATTTTACGATAAATTGGTGGTCGTCTCTGTTTTGTGTATTTTTGCATTATTGTAATTTAGCAAGAATGATGTATATCAATCACAAAAAGGTAACAATGAAACTTTTATAATATTTCTAGCTTAACCTCTGATTGTGCAGAATGGCAGTTTATGTATTATTCTTTCTATCATAAGCATGTAAATGTCGAAACAGTCGCATAAACCGATGTGTTTTGGAGCCCTTACATTACGTTGCTAGCAGGACACATTGAGTGGTGTGATATCAGCCCCAGCTTCTCACACGTGTAAACCCTCACACATTTAAAACTGTATAATGGCAGATTTCCTGCCACAGAGCCCTGTGTAATTTATGTCCCAATAAACCTATTGCTTTCCGAAAAATAAAACTGAACGCTTACGTTTGCCACAAAAGAAAACCTTTCTTTACAAAATTATACAAAACGCCTTACTCTTTACTAAATCATTTGCCTTCATCCTTCCATATCCCCAGTTTTTTTCACAGCTTGGAGGATTTCAGGAATAGCAGTTTTTAGTAAAGCAATGTTTCATAAAAATGAAATATTAACACCCCAATGACCTATTAGAATGACTATAGTCTCTAAAAATGCACAAATAAATTTACCAACCTTCATTTATCATGTGACATGGACATTAATATACATCCCAGAAAAGTAAAGGGTTAGGGTGTCGCAACTGTGATGGAGTACACTCGCAGTAGTCATTTTTCGGTTTTATGTAATGGGGGGCGGGGGAGTGGTGCTGACTGAGAAAGTAGCACTGTTGACTCCATTCCCTGCAGTTCAAATCCCTCCTTTGTTGTCTGTGTGCAAGTGTATGTGTGTAGATTATGCTGTGTGGGCCTCCTTCAAAGACATGCAGTTAGGATAACTGGTGTTTCTAAATTGCATATATATACAGTGCCAGTCAAAAGTCTGGACACAACTACTGAAAATATTTTTTTTTTCAACAAGATAGCAACCCTAAACACACCTCAAGGTTATGTAAGTACTGTATTATCTCATGAGCAAGCAGCGAGATGGAGTGCTGTGATAGACGGCCTGGCCCCCCCACAGTCACCAGACCTAAACCATATAGAGCCGGTCTGGGATGAGTTTGATTGAAGAGTAAGAGCAAAGTAGGCGACTTGTGCCCAGAACTTGTGGAAGCTCCTTCAGGGCTGAAGCGTTCCAGGTGGCTACATCTGGAAGCTGGTTGAAAGAATGCCAAGAGTCTGCAATATTGTCATCGAAGCAGAAGGAGCCTATTCTGAAGAGTCTGAAATGTAAGAAAATGTCGTGATGTTGAACATTTCTCTTGGTCATTGCAAAATTTGGTATTAATATTAATTAATTAATACTTAATTAACATTTAACTGCCTTGATGCCTTTTTATATATATTGTATAACATAGCTAAAATGGAGACAAATCCATTAAAAGCAGGTTGTCCAGACTTTTAACTGGTATGTGTATATTCCCTGTGATGGACTGGCATCCCATCCTGATTCTGGGCTAGACTCCAGCTTCCGCAGGACAAGCAGTTAAAAGATGGATGGACGTGCGTTTTAAATAATGCTACCTTAGCAGCTTTGCCCGGGATTTCGGTTGCTGCCTTCGGCAGGCGTTTCTGCTGCCGGACTCTCACGGCAGGGTCACAAAGGAGCTATGTTTGGCAACATGAAGAAGAGGGAAGTTAGGCTAGTAGCGTATTGACCCTCCATTACCGCAGCTGTTGAAGGTCTGAGATAAGATCAGGCTCGCTAAAAGGCCTTTGTCTGTCCATGGTATGATCAGGGCCACTGCACTGACACAGAACACCACAGTTGAAAAGTGCCCCGATGTCACTGCCTTGCTATGGGCCATACAATATTAAAAGTTATAATAAAGAACAGAAGTTACATTTTATATTGTTTTATGAGGCTAACAAAAGCCACCATTCGTAAATTAGATAACCAAGCTAGTTGTCTTCATACATTTATTTTTACGTTAATATATTTTGCCAAACGTTGACGTTAATAGTTTGATTGGAAGTATGCCGATTTAGGAACAGTTCCAAAGAAAAGATATGGTGCATGAACCATGAAAAGAAATGCTTCTTTCTGCCCCTCCTTCTAATTTTTAACTCATTAGGCATTTTATTTATGTATGGAGTACTTAATGAGGTCATTTGTCCGTCATATCAGATTGTTCACTGTGTATTTCCTCTTCACATTTTTGCTTTGAATTAATGAAAAGTCTATGCACAAAATGCCTCCTGCTCCTAGCCGTAAACATAAGGCCTGCTCCCCGCCCATTGTTGACCACGTATTCTGTTGTGTTTTGTCATTCTTCACTACCTCCAAGATGGTAACAGCCCGTATTCCCACAGTCAGTCATTCACCGTTTTCAGCAGCTGTTTTCATGAACGGCCGGGAGGAAGCCACATGCCTTTAATTGGGTTGCGGTCTCCCTTCCCGAGACGTTTAAATTCGCATAATGGTACAAGTACAAAAGGAGAGGAAGTTGCCATCATTTCAAAACATGAATTGACCAGTTTCCTTTCGGGAAGGCCTTTGTTAAGAGTTGTTAAGTTAAAATACCAACAAAAACAAGTGTAACTGTGAGTTTAATTCAACGTGTATGTGTGTGTGTGTTCTGGATACGCTAGCACTGTAACGATTTGGGATTTTTTCTTACAAACATGAGGGATTAGGTTGTAAAATCACAGTCATGTGTTAATACTCTGAGCTGGGAAAAATCTAGTCCCTTGCCAGTACTTCCAAACTTCATGTTCAGTATGTTTTCAATTAATGATGCATTATAACCGTAACTGGCAAAGAGTGTTTCTGACTGTCATCAGCTGTTACCTATTGCTTCTAATTAAACACTAGCTAAGAAGTTTGCTTTTGAGTCATTGCTGGTCAAGTGGTATTCCTTATAATTGTCTGCACTGCCCTGTTTGCAGGGCGAGGTTTGCATACTTTATAAATGTAGTTAAATTGGATTTTACAATGTCAGAGGAGGAGTGTAAGGAGTGGTGCACAAGATGGTAACAATTTGCTTGGTGAATCACAAATACTTAGTAATAACTCAGTTACTACTGAAATACAAATCATAAACAAATCATGAACAAACATAGTCTACTTGAGACAAAAGATGCATCATGATTCACTAATGAAGAACAAACATGAGATCAGTATTTCACTTGTTTTTCATTACTTGTTCCTTCAGTAGTACCTTCAGTAGTTCACTAACATTTACAGAATTAACAGATTTAGTGACAAAAATAGTGACTGATAAAAGATGCATCACGATTGATTAATGATAAATTAATGTGAGAGCACAATGTAAGTAAGAGTTAGTTTGTGGTTAATTAATACATAAGTAATAGCATAATACTATATTATTTGTGTTTCATCAAGTAAAGCGTTACCCTTCAGATGTGCTGTCTGTAAGAGCCTTACAGTCTGTTATGGAGGGTGCGAGCATTCTGTTGGCTTAGAATTGGCCAGTTCACCTTTTACAAGGGGTACTACTGCGCCTCGGTCTGATTCCCCTTCATAATATAAAACATTCTGTCAAGGGAATCTCTTTGAGCTGCACCATTTTTGTTTTTTTCTTTTTTGCAAACTCTAATAACGAACAATAATGACATAAGACATATGTTACTATGCTGCTGTGAACTGCTTAACAATTGCCCAGTTACCCATAATGTACTGGGAGCAATCTCAGAACACATGATGTCATGTGCTGCAAGATGAAAAGGTAACACTCACTGTTTAGAAACCCTTTTTTCATAGCCATAGCCATGCTGCAGTGTGACACGTTTAGATTTCACTTGCTCACGTTGGGTGTGCAAACTAGCACAGAATCGGTGAATGATATAACTGTAGTTTACTGTAACTGTAACAGGCGATCATTATTTGAATGGCATAATCAATAGTATGTTGGGAATATAATTTTATGTAAGGATCTTATTATAAATTAATTAAGAGATACTGCATGATGAAACCAAAATAGAACAGAAACAAAGACAATAGACAAATAGATCTGTTAACGTAATGTCAAAGTACAAAATGTACTTGGGGAGAAACATAAAAAAAATTATATATGAATATAGCTACTAAACCTGTTAACCTGACCCTCCGATTTTACGTCAAAATATTAATATATTAGTTTCTGTATTTTACAGCATCAGTTGTGGTGATGATGGTCATGAACTATGGTCTAGACTCAAGTTTGCCAGCTCAGAGGCATCAGACGGGGTCCTTTCATAAAACCCTTGAGCTTGGTTTAAACCTAAATTTCTCCAGTATAATATCCACCTGTGTTTGTGGATGAAGTCCCTTTTCAGAAAACAAAATGACAGTAAAGAATGCAGGATGTGTTTTATGGTCCTGGTTCTCTAAGGCGATAACTGCTTTTGTTTTATAGCCCTTTGAGGACCTGAATAAGATACTTGGTGCAACATTTTGCTTTCCTTTCTTGGCTCATCGGGAGCAAATAAACCAAATATATTACCGGCTTTTGAATTTCGTCCTGCGATACGAGCAAACCTAAGAGGAAAAAAAGAACATCAACGGACACCTGCCAGGAACTGTAAATTTCCCTGCTAAAATAAGAACTGAAAGTGATCCCAATCCTCAGCTAGCAAGGGCCTGGTGTTAATGCAAACGCCAGCTGGGGCTATAGCCACTTTGTGAGCGTGAAGAAGCGAATGTGCTACCTAAGTCAATCACCACAAGCCATCGGGCTATGTACCGTATAGCAACAGCCTGCAGCCTATTTATATTGCTGTCAAACTTTTTTTAAATTGTGGGGATATGAAGGTTTCGAGCAGGGATGGGGTACCTCTTCCATGGAGAGCTGCTGTGGGGGCGGGTTTTTGGGATGGCCTCTCGATCAGCCAATGACAGTGGGTCCCCAGGAGTGGAGTTGAGACCCACTGCTTTATTATTGGCTGATTGAGAGGTCATCCAAAATACCTGCACCCACACCGGGTCTCTGAGGATCTAGCCTTGGGTCAGATAGCATGGAACATGTATCTCTTTATAGTCACCACAATAATGTTCTCTACTGATCTCAGTACTGTCACCAATTCCAATTCCAAATACACCTGGTGAGATTTCATTCACATAGGAGTTCTAAGGAATATTTGTAAAAAAAACTGTAGTTTTATAGGAAACATTGAAACGCTGTGAGTTACAGGTTTTTACCACTCCATGAGTAAACTGGTACCTAGACCAATTTCAGGATCCATCGAACATCCATCCATGCATCTATCTTCACACCACTTATTCTGGACAACTGGGGACCGGAGTCTTTCCCAGGCAGCATAGGGCACAAGGCTGGGGTCCACCCATGATGGGATGCCAGACACACAATCCAACATAAGCTAATCGTGTTCCTCATGCAGAACATTAGCGATAGTCTGCACCAAAGTCTTCCTGCATCACTCGCTGTCTAACCTAAAAACTTTCTGAATTCTGTAAAATATTACTGTCATGAAAATGAGAAACCACAGGGACATTCACAATTCCTTATTGCCCTAATATAACCTATTCACAGCCACTGCAACATTCTTGGTTCCTTATTTTCACAGGAAGGCATTACTACACTTCCCAACAGCTGCAATCAGGTTAAAATGTGTGTTTTCTTAGCATTGTTTTGCCTCAGAACCCATTTCTCTTACTTATGTAATAAGATGCAGTTTTGCAGCCAACAAATTGTGCATAAGTAAGCTGTACAGCAAATGTAATAAACGACGATTTGGAAAGTCCCCACGTATTTACTTCCAAAGCGAATAGCATATGTTAGCATTTGACTCCGTCTCTCGACTCAGTTAGCTAGCCCTTGTGTATGAGAAAATAATCACTTATATGAAGAGGACAGCTATTGTAATTTATCTCAGCATCCCATTGAAAAGAAATGTTCAGGATTAATTTAACAGTTTCAATATATTTTATTAGGCCTGGACAATTTAAGCGTTAACTTCTACAGATAGAGCGTCATGGCTTTGCTCTGTGGGGTCTCCCCAGTGATACAACAGGTAGGTGATACAATGAAGTGTAGTTTTTCTGCGCATGGAGACATACAGCACTCACTCACTGAAGCGTGGAGCCTGTATAACTTTAACTGTATAACTTTTTTTAATAAGTACACTCTAAAATGACTAAGTATGTACACCATAAAATAATGATAAAAAGTACAGTACAATAAATACATAAACCAGTAACATAATTATTATCAAGTATTATAATCTTATGGTTGTACTTGCAGTCTGTCGTTGACTGAGATCACTGAGGTCATTATGCCGCACATGTCTGAACAGGCAAAGCCCCAAACATCTCATTTGATAAGGCGTCCTTCCTGTAACTGGTGAACTTGGGGCTCATTCCTGCACATGGCACAGGAGGAACCCTGGATGGGGAGCTAGATCATCGCAGGACAATGATCCTGTGCTATTTTCTTAATATTTTATTCTGATGCATTCAAGAGCAAAAATATATAGTAAAATGTATGGTTATGATTTAGATTAACTGCACCTTCATGATGCCATTATAAAGCATTTGTTGAACATTCATAAGTAGCATCTAAGTATATCCTAACATACCTTAACAGCTGTAGTTTACATTAATAACAAACATTATATGATAATAACAAACATTATAATGGCATAATGTTTGTTGTTAATGTATATTAAAGTTGTTAAGGTATGTTAGGATCTTAAGGTATATATGTTGCTTATGAATGTATTATGAATGCATTATGAAGGTGAACTGAATGTTCTATAAATGCATAATGAATTTATTATGAAAGTGCAGTGAATGTAAAGTGTTACCAGATATATTTATTGAAGTATTTGGATAGAAAGCCACTATATATTTCCAAAGGCAATTCTATTACTTACTGAAAGTGAACTCGAGAATTAGCAGACATGGCAATCCAGTAAGGATCTCCATTTCTGGAATGAAAAAACGCTATTTTTCCTGAACGAAATGTGGAAAATCCGCTATAAAACCTACAAGTAACATTCCTTGTGGTAGTGTTGCAAAAATATCTTTGTCTATATTGCATCCCGTGGCTGTTTTCTTGTAAAAACCCAAGCTTTTTTTAAATAGTTAATGCTTCTTCAAGAATAGTCTTTATACAAAGCTGCCGCTACTTTTCTGAGTGTATTTTTATCATTGAAATGCAAGTTGTATATTTATAGGAATTCTTTAAAATGTTTGCTCCTACATAGCCACAGCTGTGGCTTGTGAGATATCTTAACACAATCGTCCAGGCAGGGGTGAACTTAAAAGTTCTGAGCCCCCTGACATAATGTTACCTTGCCACCGCTTCCCAATTTTACGTATTCAAGGGCCAAACATCTCTGATGTCCCTGGGTTCAGAAAATGGGAGGAAAATTATTTTAAAAAAAAAATACATTATCACCCACACTTCAAACGGCCTCAAAAATGTTTTCTAATAAAAACTTTTGTGATGGTGTCTGTTTCATAAAGTAGGAATCTTTAATAAAATCAACTCAAGCAACTGCAGTCCACAATCCTACACTGTAAAAAAAAATCGGAAAAAAATAGTGAATCACTGCACAATTGATAAAAGTAAAAAAATGTAAAATAACATTTCTTTCCATCACTATGAATACAAATAATTTACGCAAAATAACATATAAACTTAGTATTTTCTCAGAAAACTGCTGTCTTTGTTCTACAAAAACGATGCTAAATTCCACCAAAATCTGTTAATCTTCAGAATTTAAAAGTTACAAATCGCTAGAAATCCAGTATAACTGCTCCTGATTGGTCATGTTCAGATATACGCGCTGTTAACTCAGCTATGACAGCTGGTATATCTGCTTATTTCTCCGAAGTAAACATTGTTTAACTAATTACATAATAATATCGCGGCAACTGGTGGACCGCGGTATCCCGGGAGCAGAGGGAGCCACAGAGACTCAGTCGCCAGAGAGAATATGCTCTTTATTGGTAGACACGAAAAAGAACTACAGCAGACATCCAACCAGCACCGAACCGCATATATTTGAAAGACAAGGCTGTCAGACGCCGAACTGTAAGACGCCTACACGGTGGGAGATTTAGGCCTACATAAGCTAATTACACACGAGGATCAGACCGGGTACTCACAAGACACAGGCAAACACGCGCGCGACAATAGGAAAATGTAACCATTAACATTAAACAGCAACAATAACAAGGGCTATTTACACTTGCACGCGGGGCATGCTGGGATATGCGCCCCGCCGGTGCTACAATATAATTATACTTAATATCAATTCGATTACTCGCATATTCCATATATTATCTAGTTTTTTATTATTTTTTGTAATGTGAATAAGTTTAGCTCTACACAAACCATTTCATATGCAACAACACAGTACAAGTGTGCTGAATATCTGTTAAAGAATTAAATGTGCAACTGATTTTAGGACAGTAAACCAATGTAGATTTTATGTACACTGAATGTAAAATTAAAGTTAATGAAAGAAAATTTATAGAAAACAGCTGTTGCGCCGTAGTATAACGACGGCACATGTTGGTACAGTAAAACCATTAAAATGTTACAGATCAAGCGTGTAAGCATAAGTCTAAGTTCTGTAAAAATACAGAAAAGAAATTTTCAAATTTCACTGAAGGGATTTCTCTGTTATTTTACAAACTGTGCGTAAATATACATTAATGTAACATAGTTTTAATAAAGCTTTTCTGTCATTTAACATATCAGGACAAAAATGTAAATTACAGTCAAACTGACTGATATAAAACGGTTTAAAACTGAAAAAATTGCCTTTTTTTACAGTGTACAATCGGGCAGTTTGTAAGGATTCAGGTATGTGCAGTTTGGACAGAGCACAAACTATATTTGTTGTCTCAGTATGTTGTAATATAAGTTTTGAGACCTTGACATTTTTTTGCAAGGGTAATAAAATGGCGTAGGATTTGTGTGGACTGGAAATGTTGATAGCATTTGGCAGCAGTGTTTTCCCGCGTTCCAGTGGGAGTTTGTGTACATCTATCAAACCAAAACAAGTTCTCCCCATCAGTGATCTGAAAATTTGCCTAGAGGTATAAAGAATAAAATTACGTCAAGCTTCCTGTTCCAATAACCCAAACAAACAAAAAAAGATTCCTCTGGGTCTTGCAATACAAGATCACCAAGATTTATATTTTAGCCATTTTATTTTATTTTACTTACCCCAAAGGTTGTAAAGTGGCAATCAAAGGTCTCATTGTCAGCTAACAATCAGTTCAAATTCTTTGAAGCCATTCGTTGGTCAAAAAAATCATCAGCATACAAAGACTTTTTATACCCGAAGCATGTCAAAAACCTGACTCATGGATGTGGCATTCATTTTCAGCTTTAGTGTGAATTTTTCTTTATGCTATCCCATATGTCATATATCTGTGGGTATATATGACTTGTATATACATGCATGTAGACATACATAAATACATACATAGATATATATACATATATCTACGTGCGTGTGTGTATTGTGTACCCTGCTATAATATGAAACTAATCGGCGAATATCAAGAAAAAAATAAAAGGTCAACGTATCTCACCCCATATTTAAATGGTGACACACCTGGAAAAATTACTCGCTTGAAACAGCTGCCTTGTTACCAATAATACTTGTTAAAAGCCTACCTAAAAAAGGAACTTTCGCTGTTATATTCATTGGCCACAGTCTGCAGATGTGTAGATGTAGTCTTGTGGCGTATTAAGTTTATAAGCGCAGTGCAGAATGAACTAACCCATCTGCTTTTTTTTTCCACAAGTACCAAAAACTACTTTAAGTTACATAAAGTTCGTGCAATACTTCTGCCTTTTTTTCGATAAAATTGCACGTCGTTTGATGGCCTGCTGTCACCTGCTTCTAGTTTTAATTAATCTGAGAATTAATACTATTTTAAAGTCAAGACAGCAAGCTTGCAGTAAAGGTCTGTACAGAATGTTGGCACCTTCCTTAGCCTTTGCAGCCTGGCGATAATTATGCCTTACAAGATGATTTACACAACATATTCAGCCAATAGGAAAAAGCCTAAAGCCCATCAGATGAGATCATCTCACAATTTATTTAAGCGCTGCCTGGGATATGTATGCAATCGCAGTAATATGAAGGATCAGATTTATGTTGAGAATTGCCACACTGCACATCCACAGATCAACCAAACATCAAGAAGGAGGATACTATCATGAATAAGGATAATGATAATAATGAGAATTACAGCTGAGCAGTGGGTCAAGCGATTTGGAAATACTTGAATCTTTTACCAATGTTTCCTTATTTGGGGTTAATTTATCTGAGATTTGTCAAGGTTTCTGCTCGATTTTTTTTATAAGGAATGTAGAAAGGAGTTTAAAAGAACTTTCAAGATAAGATATTAAAAAACTTTTCCTGAGCAACTGGTCAGGTAAAAAAAATGCTTAAGATTTGTTTTACTGGGTAGCATTTTATAAAGCAAAAACAAAGAAGGATGGATTATCTACGGTAATTCTCCAAGTTTATGGCAAAGACCGGTATTTTTGTCAGCGAGAGATTTTCTCATGTGGAAGCGACCCACACCAGCTATCCAGAATATTATTTGGTCATCTACTTCTTATAAGAAAAACAAAAATCAACAGGACGTCATACAAACCACGGAAGCATTTTTATATGTATTTTATGTTTCCGAGAAACATACAAGACGGTGCGAGACAATATGAAGACCAATAAACAGACAAGATAACTGGCCAGCGGGTGTCACTTTTTTATGCAATGTTACAAATCTCAATACATGCTAATTTTATAGGTGTCCTGCAAGTGCAAAGTGAAATATGTCCGAGAAGATTAACAGGACTCATTGCTCTATATATCTTGGACCTTGGGTTGTTCGTTTGGATGGAATCTGGGATGCAGCCAAAACCAGTAGGATCTTGACCTAAAGAATGATTTATCTTATGTTACCACATTGCAGCTGACAGTCCAAGATTAATTCCTTCCAGGTTTGGTACAGGAAACATAAACTAACGAAACATCAGTACAAATGCATAAGTTCACAGTTGCACAGAGTTACAAACTAGACTCAGTGGCAACTTTATTAGGTACCTTATTAGGTACGCCTATTCATTACGCAGTGAGTCATGTGACTGCAACTGAATACAGACAGCATACAGACAGGGTCAGGCGCTTTGCTTACTGTGTGGCTAAGCATTAGAATGGCTAAGATGAGTGATCTAAGTGATTTTTAATGCGTTATAATTCTTGGTGCCAATTGTGGTGGTTCCAGCATCTCAGGAACAGCCACGCTCCTGGGATTCTACCATTTCTATAATTTAGAGAATGGCGCAAAAAAAGAGGAAAAAAAACATCTAATAATTGGCACCTTGGTCAAATGAGAATGGCCAGGCCTGTTAAAACTAATAGCAAGTTCACAAGTGTAAAATTAACAACTCAGTACAGCAATATGTGCAGAGAGGCAACTCCGAACACCCAACTCGTCAAATCATTAAAGTGAGTCTGAAGACCACCTGGTCCTACATACATAGAAAGGAGAAACTGGGTGCACCTTCTCCCATATATAAGCAGTATATATTCATTCTCTTTCTTCAAATTGCATCCAATATTAAAAAAGTTTTGTGATACATTTATAAACTGGAAATATACCATCCATCCATCCATTGTCCAAACCGCTTATCCCAGTGGGTCGCGGGGAGTCCGGAGCCTATCCCGGAAACTATGGGCACGAGGGCGGGGAACAACCCAGGATAGGCGGCCAGCCCATCGCTGGGCACTGGAAATATACCGAATTTAATTAATTAAACATTCCTTTTGGAATTTTCCAGAAATAACCAATATCCCCCCAGTTTGCTTGCCTTCCTAATAGCGCTGTCTGAAAAAGCTCAAATCAATAGAGCGTGTTGTCATTAAACTCATTGCTGCCCTTGACAGCTCGCTAATATGCTGGTTCGTAATATCTAAAGGACCCGTTACGGATTCTTTTTTTTTTCAGGAATCATAACATCGTTGAAATTTGCTGGTTGCGTGTATATTTACCGTCTGTCTACATATCTAAAAGTTCATTCAGTGCATGTTTCCCTCCGGAATATTTAATATGTTAGATCTATGCTTTTTCATAGCATGTGTTATAAATAGGCCTACGTCATCAAATGTTCAGCCCCATGGAAAGAACTAATATCCATGTTGACCTTTAAAAAAAAAAAAACCACACAAACACACACAGTATCAATTTAAATCTTTTCACACATTCCTCGTGGCAAATATATTGAAAGTTTATTTTCCACTGTGCCGATATTTATTACGAGTTATGAAAGATTCTGAACTTTAAATTCGACGGGCTCGGTTTTCAGTAACCTGCAATATCAGAAGTTAAATTGCCTTAAAGATGAGAATAATATAGTTATGGTTGTCCTGTATTATATATATGCCTACATTATATATCCATATGTTTTATCATAACGATAAAAAGTAACACGGTGTTTTGGCTTGTAGTGGCCAAATGGAGACATTTTTTTAGCCATGCTTGCTGTTTAAGTCCACTTGGCGTCTACCGTAGGTACTTAATTCAGATATGTAGTGTTTTGTTGACTACGGATAGGAGGCAATGTTGCGGTACGAAGTATTTTGTTGTATTGAGGGAAGTTAATTAATCGTTGTCTTCTGATGTTATTTAACGTAGATTTCTATTTACTGACATTCGTATTGACTTAAAGTTAACGAAATGAACGTTCCCCTACTAGTCGTGAGGATGTAATGCTTCGGCGTTTTAGGTCTGTAGAGTAAATATGACGGGTATAAAATAAAACCCTGTAAATACAATACAGAGAGAGTACCACAAGAAATCATATATATTCATTGTGCTGTTGCATTGTGCGCAGTTGAGTATTTTATTATTTTATTCAGTTGCTTTGTCAAAAACCATAGGCCGAATAGTTTCCAATATTTGAACATTTGCATTTCAGTTCCCGGGGAGGCAGGTTCTGCCTCAGTCCAGTCCAAAGGTCCAAAGATGTTTATACAGGCTACACGAAGTGAATGAGCAAAAATGTATA
Source organism: Mormyrops boulengeri (assembly GCA_026781065.1). Classification (NCBI taxonomy): domain Eukaryota; kingdom Metazoa; phylum Chordata; class Actinopteri; order Osteoglossiformes; family Mormyridae; genus Mormyrops; species Mormyrops boulengeri. Next base: position 18,819,729 of record JAODLD010000030.1, on the reverse strand, counting down.
GGTATACTTTATATACACACACACACACACACACACACACACACACACACACACACAGTAGCTATATGAGCTATATGCTGAGAAGTGAGGAGATGCCAGGGCGAAATAACGTTATAGTGAATTTTATTCATCTTGAATTCTTTACATATGTATAAATCAATCTGCCTATTTATGTGATCTTTACCTCGAGATATCTACATTGCACGAAGTGGGTTATCATTATTCCATTGCAATATAGATTTATATCCAATACATACGACTGATAAATCGGCGTTCGTACACCTGTCGATCGACTTACAGCATAAAGAGGACGTGACGGTGTAATACCACCATATCTATTTCACGCTTTAATCCAAAACGGCTTACAGTGAAGGGTTACAATTCATGTGTGTCCTATAGTATGTATTTGGCAATGGTGCGTATTCTACTGGCATATCAGCATTGATTTTTTGTGTTTGCTTCATTACGACCGATAAAGAACTTTCACTAACGGTAAAACGGTACAGGGAAACCGTAACGTGGTTTAATTCACCAAAACAAAACCGAAGATATTTGTTATAAAATGAAATATAAATTGTAATATTCACCCACCACGTACAAGTCCTTTATAAGGAAACGACATGCATGCCTTAGGTAACTAAACGGCAACTTAAAAAAGCAAAATTTCTCTCAAACGAACTTTGTCTCAAATGAGTCTGTAAGATTTACTTTACAAAAATTAGGTGTTTTTTTGGTGGAGGGGGAGCTGTTCAACTTTGTATTATTCTCTACAGTTTCGTGTTGTGCCTTATATATATATATATAGAACTACCATATTTTAAATAAATCGTGTCTCCAGAAAAACTGGTTAGGGGTATTATTTTCTTTTTTTATGAAAATCGTCAAAAAAAAATTCAAATCATTCTTTATATAGGTCCTAAGCCGATATATGCCCTCTTACGTCATTGAGGTGTACGTTTTTGAGTGTCTACAACCATTTGCTAATTTAATTATTTTTTCTTTGGATGATGGTTTCATGCATATGGCAGTAAACCATGTTTATGACCACAGAAGTGTGCGAGAAATTTGTCTTTCCTATTTCACTGTTGTTTCGGGACATTAAGGCACGTTATGCTTTTTCACGTTAAGCATTTTAGGAAGGTCCTGTCAGTAAAGATGAAAACTTACCCATGACAACAGTAGAACCATTTTCATGTTAAAGGTGGCTCTCTTTGATGAATACAAACTGGACGATGACGCTTAAATTTTTGTACACGTTTCTGGGTATAAAAATGCAAGGAAGACATGTAATACATTCCACAAATCAAACTATAGTATTGCCTACAAATGATAATGCCTGCCAAACTGTTGTTTAAGGTGATAAATAAAAATCCAAAATCTGGATCATTACAAGCAGGCTGTTGAAAAGTGAATAAGCTACAGAAGTTGCTAGAAAACCAAAGCTTGGCAAGTCGCTTGTACTTAGTGAGACTCTTTCAATAGTTCGGGTGTTTGGTATATGAATGTTAACGCTGTCCCATTCACAAATTACAACATCAGTACGCTTAATCCAAATGTTGTCTTTAAAATCGTGGAGAAAAACAGCAATTCGGTTCCTCTATGTTCATCGTCACTCAGATCAGATCCTGACGTTAAATCGTTGGCTGAAGCGTCGCTCTCACCCTTGCTGACCATCATCGAATTCAGATTCGGTCCCGTCACTCTCACAACCGGATTCGTGATCCTTCTGAACAGCTTCCAGGCTGCCAGCTATCAAGCAATTAGTCTGCTGTGCTTTGTCTTTCTGCGTCTGGGCTTCCTTCGAGTGTCGCCATTTCATCCTCCTATTCTGGAACCATACTTTAACCTGGTGGAGATTAAATGGTCAGCCGTAGAACATAGGGTTGAATCACTATGTAGTTTCAATGCAAGGTACAATTATACACTTTTGTAAAATAATCCACGTTTTTACAACATTATACAACAAACAGACAAGTCTAATATGAATGACGTATTTATACCAATTCCCGTAATAGCATAAACGTTAAAATGTATTGATCGACAAAAACTTTATGAATAATTGCATAAGAAAATATAGGCCTATTTTGCTAGCTGTCATATTGGCATTTGTATTGTAACATTAGTTAATGGATCTGTTAATAGGCTTACATTATAGCATAGATTTTCTCGGGGTCTCTATTGGAAATAGGAATTTCCCAGAAATGTCTAGAAATTTAACTGTTTTTTCTTAGAATAAATTGGTGTTTGCCTTCTGAGCGTACCTGGGCATCCGTTAAACCTAACATCGCTGCGAGTTGTTTTCTGTCTGGTTTAGTAACATACTTTTGGACCTCGAATCGTTTCTCCAGTCCCATTCTCTGCAGATTGGAAAACACTGCCCTCGACCACGACCTTTTCCTTCTATTCGTCTGAGGCGCCGCATCCTTTGCGAGGACTGCGTACGGACCTGCGCAGGAAGAACAAATGTCCTTTTTTGCACGCTGGTTTCACATTTATAACGGTTCAGTTGAATTAATGAATAACGTCCGAGTGTCTCATTAAGATCTTCTACCTGGATAGCCTTCTTGAACCTGATGCTGCGCTATTTCTCTTGCCGCGTCGCCGTCTGAACGCGGCGCAGAGGAAGCGTTACGGGTATCTAAAGAAGAGTAGTATCGGTCTGTCGCAGACTGCACGTAGCAACCGAGTCCCGAAAAACCTTCTCTGCTAACAGTGGATACGAGATCTGTTGAAAGATCAGAAGAAAGCGAGAAATAAATGCAGTAGTCACACGGAAATCTGGGGCACACGTGGGACCAAGAATAAGTCACTTAAATTATCCATTTCGTGTCCCAGAAGCATAAAGATAAACATAAATCACCATATACAGGTAATAAATCGGAAAAAAGCGACATGTACCAAATTAAGATGCGTGATTTAACGCATGCTTATCCAGAAGCCATATTTAACTTTTGAATTAGGTGGTAGTTGACGCACAGCAAACTAATAATATATTTAAGCAACTACATGATAAAGTTTTCTTTAAAAAAATTAGGTGAACAATTATGCGTGTGTCATGTTTCCAAAACAATATGACTCAAATAAAATACTGCATAATGTATTTTATTTGAGTATATAAGCTATATAATACAGAAGGAAGACTGTGTCGGACTTAAGACTGACGTCTCACCTCTGAAAGTGGAGGCTTCTTTTGCCTTTAGGTCAAAATCGGTGGACAATATCCGATCAATCCCAAACTTAAGGTTTCCGGACTGTGCAGCATATGGCTGAGAGGGTCCCGGGTCCCGCTCCATCCCGTACCTGTAATTTAGGTACGCCTGGTTTGCCCAAGTCCTGCCATTTAAAGGCTCCGTATTCGCCGCAGCGCAGCGAAGCTGAGATCCCGAAGACTGAAGCGGACCACGGCATGCAAAAAGTGCCGTGGAATATCCTGGGATAAGCGGACTATCGGCGAAGGAAAGCAATTTACTGGGGTAGCTCGAAGACAAAAAATTAAAATCGGACGCATAAAAATGATTCGTCTGCGCTGGATGTCCATACATCATTTTCGCGTACATATACTCGGTAGTAAATGCGATATTCACTTACTCTTTCATATTTAAAGCGTTGGTGAAAGCGGCTGCTTTCTTTCCTTATTGATGAGGAGTCTTTACACAGCTCGAAAACTTCAGCAGCTGGTCCAAGTAATCTTAAGCAGAAGTTGCGTTTCTACAGATGATTGGTTAAGCTCCGAGGATAAATTCGTACAGTTCGTGTCCGTATGAATATTTCCAGTGGCTGAATTTTAAATAAGCGACGGAAAATGGTTTCAGGAATTAAAAAAAAAAAATATGCAATAAGCCAATTCCCTTAATCCACGTGTGCTGCGAAACCCATTTGCATAAAAACGTAGGCTAAATAATTAACATACCTACATAACATTTAAAAATGCAAGCCAGCTTAAAAGTCACAGTTGACCAACTCTCTTTAATAAACTCCAATAACAGCTAAGTATTGCTTCCAATCAGAACACTTCTAATGTGATTTTTCCGCGTTTACTTCAAGATGTGTAAAATATTCCCATCGAACAACTGCTCTTCCTATTAATTGTAGGTCATCCTGTTTTTGATGGATGCCAAATGTAAGTAGGCGGATATGACTGCTCGCGTTAGTGTGCAACAGGAACGCAGCCTTTACGTAGCCTGAACAAAGTGCAGCCTGTATCAAAACTGTTATAACTTCCCTTTTTTAAATGTCTCATCCCGAAAGTTGCGCATTGACGCAAGTCCGTCCTCATACTTAAAAAAGAAAAGGAAAAAACTTTTAAGAGGAAATTAGTTCCCGCTCAAAAGTAAAACAGCTTAAATGAATAAGCCAAAGATTCAAACTTCAGTAAACAGGTTGTATCAGAAAGCTGAATATTACGCTAAAAGAAAAATGTAACGCGCTCAGCTGAGTTTGATGAACTTTGCGCACTTAACGGAAGTTACTGCAAGAAAATACGATTACATCATCATCCTTGTTCTCATTATTAATTAAACACAAACCCATTACTACTAGGAGTATTGCTGCGTTTACCGTAATGTTTCGTTAATATTTAGCCTATTAGTAGGCCGATAGCTATTGTTTTAGAACCGTGACCGTGTTGGATATACAGTCGGACAAGCGATGAATCATTTTAGAACATTTATTAAATTGTGGCCAGATTTTCTTGGTTAATATAAAGAAAATGTCCAAGTATGATGATACACCGTTTATAGAATTGCATCGATAGAAAAGATCTAAAATCACAGACGATTATTTGCATACTTATTACGGAATACAGATATTCCAAAATAATTCTAGACTGCGTTCAGGTTTCAGCATTGATTTTCAGTGGTGGGCTTATGCACAAAGCAAAATAAGTAATAAGCCCTTAATTTAATATAGCCTTATATTAGATCAGTGCTGAAAAAATTACACACAAAGTTTTTCTGGATTGCATCTGGATTCATGTGTTCACTTATCAAAACACCTCGAGTATATTTTGCACAAGCAGCTTTCTGCGGGCTTTTGCTTGGAATTAAAATTATATGTAATTGCATAATAGAATTCATGAAGCGAGATGAAATCTTATGAATCTACCATATAAAACACATATTTCTCAACTGAATGAATTACATAATTTCTCACTTGAATTCCTGCAGTTATAGATTGGTATTCCATTTGACATAACACCTCGTATAACAGATTACACTACCCTGGTCTTTAATTTTACCACTGGTGTATAACAACCAATGTAACCACATTAGTGTATTTTATGTACTCATCACTGCATAAAAAATACAATAATGTTATTACAGATCAGACCCAGAACAGATCACTGGCAGTATATGGAAGCCACGATTATTTAAGCAAATAACTGTATTATGATTTATACATTTATACAGTGTCAACATAATTTTTTTCATTTTCTCTTTAAAGTGACTTACAAAAACGCCATTGATTCAGTTAGTAATTGTGTATACAGCATCTCCAACTTGAAGGACTCCAGTTTTAATAACACTGTAGTATTGCCCGAACAGTGGTGAGCTTCCGTAAATATGCTTCTCAGATGCGTCACACATGCGGTAGCTATGAAGAAATTTTATAGCACATGAAAAGAGCGTCAGTAAGAGGTTATCAACAATACAACTTGGAGACAGTTAACCTGCAAGCTACAGAGACTGCATCGTTTTCATTTCCAAATTCTTATTCAGACACTTTCAGTCAGTCTCTTTGATTTTACAAGTTAGTTTACTTAGCAGGAACCTCCAAAATCAGTCACTGAAAACATACTTAAGCAGCAACAAAGGACTGTCGAAACGACATGTAAATTATGTCTATTTATCCTCTTACTATTCTTGGCAACATTATGAGGACTTTTTCTAGAATTTACATCTATTACATGGGTAACTTGTACATATAAGTTACATTAAAGAATAACTTGAAAATCAAACATCACTAGAGAGAAAAGAGGAAACCAAGTTATACTATTATACTAGTACATTCTTATTTATTTTATTTATGATTATTAATGATTATATGATCTAATCTAATAAAAACATACAAATGTAAATGTTCAGGCAGTAAACAAGGGTATATCGTGACATTTTATTCAACTACAGAGAGCAACTACAGTACATTCTTAATACAGTGAATCCATCCATTCCTCTGTTTTCTTATCCAGTGCAGCCAAAGGCCAAAGGCTGCACTGCCTAAAATTCACTCTGAAGTGGATTTTTCTTACCTTTTAAGAGTTTCCAGTGGGTCTTTACGAGAAATGACTCCGGTATCAGGATTCACGGTCGTTAACACACACCTAGGGATAATTGTATTACATCACTAGTACATTAGTAATTTATGTTTAAGTAAAGGTTAATTAAGGTTACATTTCCAAAAATGACACACAGCAGTGCCTTGCTTAGCGTCCAAGTCTATATTTTTACTGTAAAATGCTTTTGGGCTTAAACAACACTGAAGAGCAGCGGGGGCAGTATGTTAGCTTGGAGGTTATCACTGTTGCCTGAACCCCCCCAGGGTTGGGGTTTCGAATCTCATTCCCACTCTGTGGGTGTGGAACTTGTATGTTCTCCTTGTATCGCACAGGTCAGCTTTGGGTCGTCTGGTTCCCTCCCACAATCCAAAGTAACACAGTTAAGTAAATTAGTGTCTTGAACTTGGTCATAGTGGGTGAATGTGTACATTTCGGTACCCTGTCAAAAACTGGCATCCCATCCAAGCTGTTTTCCAGCCCCATGCCCTGTGCTGCCTGGGACAGGCCCCAGCCCCCCACCCCTCTCGTACCGGATAAGTATTTACAAGATGGATGGTTGGTAGATTTGAACCTCACCAATTAGCTGAACTGCATGCCTTTACAGTGTGGGAGGAAACATTCTAGAACATGGTGAGAATGTGCAGAGCTTGAATCCACAACTCTGGAGACACAGGGTGTCAAATGTGGCCAAAGCCAATTGTTACGTGCCGCTGTTAGTTCATGTTTACGTTCAGCTCCCTCCATAGAGCTCGTCTTCTCAACTCTCTACTCCATTCATCGTTCGCTCCGCCTCCCCATCCAGACCCCGCCCCGACTCGTCATATGCGCCATATGTCACTTCCGTCTCCCAGGAGTGAAAAGCCGTAAGCAAGACGTCTCGAGAGCTCTGCTCATTGATTATTCTTGTTGGTTTGCTTTTCTTTGATTGACATTGCTGTGTATGATTTGCTTGGTTTATTGGATTCCTGATTTTTGCTTTGGTTTATTTGCTATTTGCTTTCGAACTCTCGCCCGGTTTTTGGTTAACGTCTTCGTGTGCCTCTCAGACTTTTGTTGCTTTGATCTGTGTGCATGTTCTGTTTGTAGGGGGTGACTGCCATTTCCTTTTGTGGACATATGTTGTAGACATATGTCATATGTATTTGGATAGGGAGTTAGGTGGAGAATTTGTCGTTTTGTTTGTTTTCTTTGCACTTGGGTAAGTTTAGCTTTGGGTTGCGTTTGGAAGCTTGGTTTTGTTTATCGTTTTGGCGATAGTCACTCCTGAGTCCTTTTGCACTGGGCTTATTTGTTCTGTGTCCGTGGCGTTTCAATAAAAAG
>JAODLD010000030.1:18800176-18810971 GCA_026781065.1 Mormyrops boulengeri | reverse complement strand
ATAAAAAATATACCCCTTTGTCCATGTGTGTTCCCTTGTCCATCACACCCTGTTCTTCCCTTACTCCACTCCCCCATCCCCTTGTAACACAATGTACCACCCTGAATGTGTAATGGTGAAGATGACCCCAAAAAACAACTCCTATACTTTTCAGATTACCTTGAACAAGCCATGGCGCGACGCAGTCTCACTCTGCCGATCTGCAGCTCATCCCAGGAATCCTCAAAAGACAAATAGAAACAGTCTTGACAGACTGTCTGAAAAACCACGTAGCTACATGTAGCTACACATAGCTAGGGCCAACCACTTAACCTAGCACCATAATCTTAGCGGTAAAAAACAGTTACATAAATATTCTGCACATACTCAAATCACTACACATCGATACACCGAAACATTTTGACCTCCCCTATGTGAAGCAAAAAACATTAACTATCTTGTAAAAATGGTGTGTGTCTAGGTCTTGGATACATTAGACAGCGAGCCAACATTTGGAACTCAGAGTCGACATGCTGAATGCAGACCAAATGAGCAGGAATAAAGATCTGAGTGACTTCGACAAGGGCCAAATCATTATGGCCAGACGACTGGGTCAGAGCATCTCCGAAACTGGGGACTTCTGGGGTGCTCACAGTGAGCTGTGGTGAGCACCTACTGAGAGTAGTCTGAAGAGGGCAAGACCCGTTGATGCGGATGTCAATGAAGGCTATCCTGTTTGGTATCAACTAAAAGAAGGGCAACTGTGGCAGAAGTGGCAAATAGTCTTGAACTGTGTCATGAAATGCAGTGCACAGAGTCCCACTGTATATAGGACTGATAAACGTACATTTACACTACACCATTTTGTTGTTTGCAGTGTTTACCTGTACTGTTCACTTGTATTATTTGCAGTGTGTCATTGCTATCATTGTTGTCTACTGTTGTGTACTGTTTTTTATTCTAATTTGATTTGATTTCCTTTTTGATTTAATTTATTCTTCATTCCCCCTCTCCAGTATTCGTTGTTCGTTGTTTGTTTTGTAACCGTTTCTTTTCCTGGCTATACACTGCTCCACAGAAGCGCAATTTCATTTCATGCATGTGAAATGACAAAGTGACAAATTTTTTTGAACCATTCCTTCAGCTTTGGAAATCTTTTTGATACACGGTTTATGTCCACACCTCAGCATAGGGGTCGCAGCCAGTCACCACAATACTGGGTCGGAACCAGGCCGTTGTGACTTTGTCTATTAGACGGGTGTTCAGGTCCGTCACTGAACTTTCGGTCATTAACAGGATTGCAGCGGAATCAGGATACGCCACCTGGAGGCAGCAAAGGTTAACACAACTGTCAGCAATTGATGGGTTCAGAGTGGGGGAGGCAGGTATTAAACAACCAACCACCTTCCTGCGATAAGGATGAACTTGTAATGAGAACTGATAGAAAAAAAAATCAGGAGTAGACAGTCTAAAGATAAAAAAAAATAACCTTTTTGGGAAAGAAATGGGATTCGTGTTTGAGAAAAAAAACATTTTTTTCTGCATTTCTTTCAAAATGTATAAGTCACATAAAAGTGATTACCTTTTCGTGCTTAAGGAAAAAAGGGAATTTTTCCCATGGGCTGCGTCCCTTCATCTGGGGCTCGAACTGCACAACGCGGAAGGTCTTGTCACCAGACAGGTAGTGAGTGATCCAAAGAGACGCCGGTTCCCCGCAGTCTCTACCCTGAATGTCACTGCTCCACACTCTGATAAGGCACACGAGGCACGAGACCGGTGACACAAAACATCAGAATGCCTTACAGTGCTGGGGAATTTAATCAGAAGAGTAATCCTTGACAGATAGGTGGAAAGTTCACATCCAGTAAGTACAAATCCAGGCTAATGTTTTGTTTCAACCAACCAGGTAAATACTCTGACTCTTTATGCTCAGCGGGGGTGGTTGAAACAAAACCTTGGTCTCACTTTATACTTTCTGGACCTCAGCTTTCCACCTGTCTGTAACTTAACCAGTGAGTAACCTGCCCAACACTGATGTCTCAATGGCATCCAACCTCCCCAGAATGGATGCGATTCATACAGCAACTGGCAGCAACCTAAAACACTTATGGTCCCGGTGTATGCATAGTCTACCTCAGGACCATACAAGTGAAGGGTGTTTCACAGAATGTCATATTTCAATGTAATGTAATAACTTCTGTCTATACAGGGACCTCTAGACTAGAAAACAACATAAAGTCCTTGGTATAGCGGGGTCCTACATGACGTTGGGCGACAAAAAGACACCAACCTGCAGTTTATGACCTGGTTTTGAGGTTGAGAAAGGGGAACGATCAGCTGCTCCATGCCAGGGGCATTCAGGCACAGTCGACCATCCTGGCAGGTGAAGGAGAGCAGCACAAGACGCGGCTCCTGGCGCGCTGTCACCTGATGGCCGTCGTCCGTGACGACGAGCCAGTGCCTATGCAGATAAAAGAGAGTGTGCAGCACCTCCAGCGTGACAAAGACAAAAAACGTCTGGTAGAGAGTCAGAACTAGGTTCATGTCAAAGTAAGACCTAAATGAATGTCAAAATCCAGGACACCAATATGAAAACCATTTCAATGCACTGTAAACTTGTGCATGGATGTGTTGACAATGAACTTGCGAGACTTGGCTTTTGAGTCTCACCTGATTTTGGCTATATTGCGCAGGACCACACATGCCACAATAAGGGCTCTCTGGGGTGACAGTGGATCCACGCAGACACTGGACCTCAAAATAACCTTTTGAGTGCTAAGCATATTTTCCGCTGCCATGTCATCGTGTTCGGCATTGTCTCTATTAGGCTACATACATTTTCAGTAAGTCTAGCAGAAAAAAATACAGCAATTCAAAAGTCTGTAAAGATGTGCGTTTTGTTTGCCCCACCGTGCGTTTTGTTTGAAATGTGAGGCTCAAAACAGGAGTCAAAATAAATAAGATAAACTTTATTGGTCGCAGGGGGTAATTCTTGAATAAATCGCACAGATATTCACCGAGGAATGACAAAATGCCTAACCGGAGAAAGCTGTATCCGAATTCAGGTATGAACCCTTCGAAGGACGTGGTCTCTGGGGGGGGCAATCTTATCCGGAAAGGGCCCGTGTGTGTGCTGGTTTTTGGGGTAACCTTTAGGTCTGCTGTTCAAACCAAGGTGTGAGGACTCTTCAGCCAATCAGTCCTCTAATTAGTAATCTAATTAGGCAGTTGCAGCGAAAATCCGCAGACACAGTGGCCCTTTCTGGATAAGATTGGCCACCCCTGTTGTAGCCTTTACAGGCGAATGTGTCACAGCGGCGCGACATAAGAAATTTACAAACGAGAGGAGGCCATTCGGCCCATCAAGCTCGTTTGGGGAGCCTTTCAATGCACTGTAAACTTGCGCATGGATGTGTTGACAATGAACTTGCGAGACTTGGCTTTTGAGTCTCACCTGATTGTGGGTATATTGCACAGGACCACACATGCCACAATAAGGACTCTCTGGGGTGACAGTGGATCCACGCAGACAAGTCTGTCCCGTTTCAAAGGCTCCTTCAGACGCAGCCTACAATTGCGATATTCTTTAGCTGAGATCCCAAGACTGATGCAGCCCCTGAATTAGGACACATCCCATTTCAGCAGCCTCTTGGAGAAACGAGCAGGCCGAATCAAACTACCGAGCGGTGCTGAAGCAGCGGCAGCCGCGCATTTCAGACCCCGAGTTTCGGTCAGATGATCCGGATTTTAAGTACATTTGGTTCGGAGCATTAGTTCCTACGGTAGCTGTGTGATCCACATTCTAATCTCGGTTTATGGAACGGAAATTGTTTCAGGTGTAAAGCACTAATTCGGAATTACTCGCTAAACCCACCGCTTTCTGGAATACACCCCCCGTAGGCGTGTAACTATGTTTCTAAACAACTTGTTGTGAAAACCATAATTCAACTATACGTGTTGATTAAATCAAGCCAGTCATCGCCGGACCAAATGCAATATCCGCACAGGAAAAGCAATGCAAGATCTTCGCCATCTGTTTCAGTTATATTACGTGCATTTAAACACGTGCATGTTTATAATGCATTACAATGTCGCACGCACCTTATTAGTGTTTCTGCATGGATCTATTTCGGAAGCATCAAAACTATTAAACGTCATTAATTTTATTAAAAATAAAAAAAAGTTTATGAAGTTATCTTAAATGTGATTTTAATGTCTAACTGTATCCCTCTGCCTTTGTAAATCACTTAAAATTGCCTTGCGTGCTGTATAAATAAACTCGCCTTGCTTTATCTCGCCTTGAATATACGTGATTAATACTGAAAATAAAAATAATCTTAAATACTCACCGGTCTTTAAGTTCGCCATACTTCAGGCCCATTTCTAGGCACTGTGCAGTAGTCACAGAAAGTCCTTTGCCGGATTTCAGGGGATAGACGTTAACCTGCGATATGACCCCTACTCGCCTAACTTTCTTCGGTCTTCGAAAATACCTGAAGCCGACGCACAACGCGGCCGAAAGCAGCCCGATCCCCAGCGCGCACAGCACGGCTTTCCGATGCGCCGCGAACGCGGTCATGGTGGCGTCTCGGAGTCCCATGCCTGCGATTTAATGACTGAAAGTGTGAACTTTGATAAACCTTAAACTACAACGTCGGCCGTATTTCTGCCCGGAGTGTATCACCGTATTTATTCGGGCTGGAAACAGCGGTCTTAGAAACGTTCCCGAAGCTGCGCCCAAGGCAGACGGAATTGCATCGATTTGATATTTATTCCCTTTTATGCAGCATCATTTAATTTTGGTTAGTATTTAACTGGAAACAGTTGCATCTCTTGCAAGGTAAGAGTGACGTGTCAACAGTTTTTTTCCCCGCTGGTTAGTCTTGCCTCTCACTTATTTCTACAATTTCTATAAATTGCAGTATCAGCAGGTCTCAGTATCTGCTGGTAATGAATAACAAAGGAAGTACCAGCACCCAGTACTGAATAACAAGGGGAGTTTCAGCACCGGTTTCTCCCAATAATACTGAAGGTAAAGCAAGTACAGAAAGATGCAAGTCAGACAAAGGAATAAGTTTAAGGTGTCAGGCAAAGGACTAAATATGCATGGTGCTGTCGAGCAATTTATTTAGGAGGAGCACGTAGGACTAACGTTAATGACCGGACTGGGGAAACATCCTTTAACGCGGACTTAAAATACACAAGAGCAATTAACAAGACTAGAAACGGCTGGCAACACGTGGATTCCACATGGGGTAGATGAGGGGGCGTGGCACACGGGAGGCTCGGACGATTGGGGCATGACAGCGGTCAAGAAAAACTTAAGTTTAATATTTATATTGTTGTATACTTGTCTACAGTCCAAGGCCTTGCACTGACAAATGAAACCAACATGTAATTTTTTTTAATTAAAAGTAATATCCATATTTATTTGAAAGTCAGTGTCATTAAAGCAATTATAAGTCAAATTCATTGTTAAATACAGTATTGTTTCACCGAAGTTCTAACATATTGGTCCTGGAAGATCACAATCTTTGCAACTTTGAAAGCAGCAATAAAACCTCTTATTTAATTGTTGCCTCTGTTAAATCAATGCACATTGATGCTGGAAAAATGATACTGATTGCTGTGCTCTCTCCTGGTTCTCGTTTCACAGCAGTATCATGAGTAAGCCTAGGTGTTGTCACATTGACCTGCTTTCCAAAAACGATTTGTACAAGTAACTGAGGAAACAAGACAGAGACTTACGAAGTTTTCTATCAGTATGAGGCTCAGTGGCCATCAGGATGAAGTTTAGAATTGTTTGGAATTGTAAATAGCCAATTCGCAAGGTGAATGTACCTACACGTTTCTACTTATCTGGAATACCGAACATTTTCCTGAGTAGGAGGATTGGTTTGTGGGTCGGCAAGATTTATTGTGGGATTATTAATCCCTGTCCAGCCCTGGTGTATCCTATGTGTTTTTTCCTGTAAATCATAGTGCCTTTGCCATAGATATATAGTTTCAGTCAAAACATGTAACTGTTTCATTTCCCTGTAAGTATGTCTGATTCAAACTGAATCATAACTGATGTGTGTGTTTAAGATTGTTCTATTACCTCATTAGTAAAGTTAATTACATTGATTATAAGAACAGTGATACCTCCCTATCAAATAATAATAATGACCAAGTAATATATGTCCTCAGCCCAAAGCTTAATATATACCTTCAGCCTTGTGTGAGAACAAAAGAGGGCTTGCTGTTAATACTAAACTGATCTGCGCCTTTTCAAAAGCACACTATTTGCTGCATGATGATATGAGACAGTAGATTTACCGCTAATCACAGACCGGTGTCGCGCACTGCAACTGCACATGTGCATATTAGCGCAAGGATTTGGGACTTGCCCTGACAAGTCCTCTTCCTGTTCCACAGTGACGTTTGAGCATGACCAGTCCCGGGGGAAGATCATGGGGATGGAGTAGGGCACCTTCTCCCGGCCCTTGTAGCAAAGGCAGGTGCACATGGACTGAAAGTGAAGCATCTCGGGATAGACGCAGAACAGGCCTCTCCGCACAGAGCCCTCCAGGCCAGAGGTGGTGCTGTTGACCCTAGCACAGGTTTTGTGTTCCTGCATGTTCTGAGACAACAAAGCCTGGCACTCAGCATCCTGCCTCTCGTCCTCAGTATTCAGAGTCATGAAGCGTAGCACCACGAGGTTGAGGAATGCTCCGATGACTGTCAAGCCTATCAGGATGTAGAAGAAGCTGAAGGCCACATATTTAGGGTTGTTCTGCAATGCGTGGTCTTTCTGCAGAGCCACATAGTCCCCGAAGCCGATCGTGGTAAGAGTAATAAAACAATAGTAATACGCCTGAAAGAAGCTCCAGTCTTCATAGTGAGAGAAAGCCGCTGCACCGATACCCAGGATGCTGACGCAGGAAAGGAAGCCAATGGTAACCATGTTGGCCATGGAGACCTCGGTCTTATGCATTCTGAGGAGCTTCTTGATTCGGTAGAGCAAGTACCTGACAAACGTGTTGATGCGCTCACCCAGACTCTGGAACATGACCAGGGTGAGGGGGATCCCCAGCACGGCATAGAACATGCAGAACACCTTTCCTCCATCTGTGCTGGGAGCTGCGTGTCCATAACCTAGAGAGTAAGCATGTTTTGATATAGACATTATGCATGTTTCCAAGTCTTATTTCCATCTACCAACCAAACATAGCTTGTGGGGCCTGGAGCCTATCAAAGACAGCAATACATCACAAGGTAGGGGTACATCCTGGATGGGAGACCAGTCACAGAGCCCACTCTGTGCACAATTTAGAAAAGCCAATAAATCTGTATATGTATGGACAGCATACAGAACTGGATTACTTGAAGGATGCATGCAAACTCTATGGATGCAGTACGGAGGTGGAATTTGAATCTCCAGTCAACAGCGGGACCCACTGAGATACCATGTCTTCCTGCAAGCATTCTTTGTTTAAATCCTTTCACTCAAATTTGCTGTGTTTGTATTTTTTCCATTTGTCTGATTCTGTGACTTGTTTTTTTTGGGGGTGGGGGGGGGGGGTCTCTTTAAGTTTGCATAATGTTTCCCATTATGCAAGAGTGTTGTGTGCTGCTGTTCCTAGAAATCCGTCCATCCATCTTCTAACTGCATGCTCTGGGTCGCAGGGAGGGGTGCAGCCAATCCCAGGCAGGATAGGGCACACGGCTGGGGTACACCCAGGACGGCATGCCAGTATTTCCTAGAAATGATAATCTGAACTAATGGTCCGGAAAATATGGCACCATTGCACAGCTGTTAGGGAGTTCTTTTTTCCACGTGTACACAAAACACTAAAAGTGCAGGTAGCCTGGTACGTTTACAGTACATTTCCAAATATAAATATAAAGACATTTCTTATATGGGGATTTTCGTACCTTTTCCCCTTTCAGATTTTACCACCCCACAAACTGAAAATCAGATGATCCCACAGAGACATCGCTAACCAAACAACTGGAAGAAGCGCGTTTTAGTGCCCTAGGAAAACGTTTGCGATGACCAAATCCACAGTTTTACTTAGACAATATTAGGCACATATATTGGATGTTATTCAAATTCGCATTAAGGCACTGATAGTTATTCATGTTAATATGTATCTTTTCTTACCTATTGTTGTGATCACCGTGATCGCAAAATAAAATGATCCCGCGAATTTCCACTGGAGGCCCGCTTTATGAGGCTCCAGCTGTAAAAGCACCCATTCAAGCTCGTCAAAATTAACTTCAGTTAAATTATACTTTGTCATCAACTCCACTTTCCTCTTCTGCATCTTCTTTCTCTGCGTGGTTTCCAGTTTAGATTCCAGTGCATCGAAGATCGCAGCCCCAAAAAGCAAATAGACTATCGTGGAGATGATCAGGGCGAGTGTCCTCACGTTTTGCCTCTTCATGATCTAGTTCAGTGGCCACACTTTAGTTGGGAATGTTTTGAGGATCGATAAGTCGTCGGCATCGCTAACCGTTCGCAGCTTCTTCTGGAAATTCCGGTGTCAGTCCAAAGATGCGTTCCGAATTCGGTCACGGAAGATGACATTCACGGGAGCTGCTCGTTCAGCACCACCCCACTTCTGAGACTTGTGGAAATTTCCTCCGAAGTTGTATTTGCGTTTGCTGTGATGGCAGTACGAAAGGGGGAAATGGTCGCTGTGCTCCTCTGGTGTGTATTCTCCCCAATTATTAGCATGAATAAATAAATATATTTAACAAATATTTTTTTTTAATAACTGAAATGCATAGCTTAGTCCCGGGACTGAATTACTTATGAAATTATTGTCATACGGCTTACCTCGGAGAGCACTGCGGAAAAACTATAATTGTAAGATTATTTAGAGTCATTGTGGTTACATGTTTGCGTAGCTATCATGAGGGTAAGTGACACCCATTTAATCTTCTATAAAGGTAACATTGATAGCTATACGTATTTGAATAATAGCATTTGTCAACAGCAATATTAAAAGTGATTACATGAGAGGATCAATGAGAAATTAATCTGTTTAAATAATAATGACGTTCATTATTTTTTATTAGAAATATGGTTCTATATCTATGTTTAATGTTTAATTGTATACTCAGTAGAGTCTAAGTATACGAATAAAGTTGTTCCATGCATATGTGTTGAATAAAAAATAGAGCATAGAGGCCAAACTGATATTTAACCATATGCTTTCAAAATTATGCTTCCAAAATTAACAATGCATCTTTTTCCTCCGACTAAAGATATTATTTTTTTACAATTGTGTGGTAAACGATCTCTTTCATTTACAAGTAAAATTCTACTGGTGAAGGTTTTGTGTATATCACATTCGAAGACTTTAAATTAATTCGCTTAATTGTTAAAATACCTGGTGTTGCTTAATTGTTCAAGTACATTAAAAACTGAAAACAATACAGAAACAATACAAATTAATATGAAATCAAGGTCTGTATTTTTTACATATGCATTGAATGATTTAGTTCATAGTGGACACCTCCACTGTACTTATTTTTCAATTTTTTACAAAGTTACTAAAGGCTATTTAAAGGAAATGATCCTGATTTATTTGTGTATACATAATCATTTAAACTGCCCAGTATACTGTATTTTGTTTTGGCACGCTGATCCATAAAATCATCTTACAGGATTACTAGGCATTACATGTCAAACAAAGTTAAATACCTGTATATGAAGGATAAAGCATACTTCCCTGTACTAGGACTGCACGTGATCATGCATGATAGCCTTTTGTATGTCATAATGTGTGGTCAGTGTCTTTTCATGTCACTATAGTTTAATATTGTAAATATTCCGATTAATTCCGCTTAATTCCGATTCTCCAGTCTATGGTGAATGTAGAAGGTAGGCTATGTTTGAAAAAGCAAAGCAATTTGATTTTACGACAAAAATTAATTTCAAATTATACGAAATGTAACTTAAAATTTGAGCGTAGGGAATGTTGACCCTTAGGCTGTTTAAACAGCCGGTTTCCAAGATTCACAAGATGTTGTCTGGCAACGTAGTTATCCTTTACTTAGTTGTGTAAATATTAAAAGGCATTTGTGGGTACCATGAATATCTTTATTTCCCTTCTGGGAATACTACAATTTTAATTGAGTCATTTTATATATATCCATGTATTTATATGATGTATAATATTTAAAAAGTTACACTAGGTAATAATTATGCCATCGCAAATCCTTGAAAATCAAGACAATGGAAAAAACGCTCCTGACAATTAAACAAACTTTGACATAGAAAAGTGTACTGATGTCAGTCAATAAAGGTGCATGATACAATATTATAATATGAAATTAATGTATGATATTACAGTATGAATGTAACCTACTGCATTTTCTTGGGCTCACCATGACCCTGTACTGAATAAGGTGTTACAGAAGATGGATAAATGGTATTCATTTCATTTGGAGTTCAGTGTCTGGCGTAATCTTCAGCTGTGGAAGTCAGTCCATAGCTCTCTCGGTGAATTACATAAATAAATGCTTTACAGAAATGTAAACTATGATATATTGTAATGGACAACTAACCCTACATGGGTAATTATTGGGTTAAGGAATGTAGGTTGTATGAGAGAATAGGCAGCGCAGAAGAAGACATGTCAGCTGTGGAAGATGTGTTCAAGGCTAAGCTGTAATCCATGAAAGTGCTTATGGACACATTTCTGGTCATCCTGACTTCTGTTGCCATACTGAAAAACGCCAGTGTCACCTAGGCAATTGGTAGCACCCAGTAACGGGGGGGGGGGGGGGGGGGGGGGGGGGGGGGGGGGGGGGGGGGGGGGGG
>JAODLD010000030.1:18762243-18793515 GCA_026781065.1 Mormyrops boulengeri | reverse complement strand
GCACTTCACATCTACACTTAATGTTTCCCATTCTATTTGAAGGTCGCTTGAGGTCATCCTCCGATTTATGAGGCACTTGCAGATAACTTGACGTTCATCTCTAGCATTAGAAAGTTGCTTCTGCCCTCTACTTGGCTGGTTTTTGGTTACTGCCAGTGTCTCCTGCTTCACCTTCTTCTTGTGTACTGCTGTCTTAGAGACTGTGAGCCTGGAAGCAGCCTGCCTCGCAGTGTAGCCTTCTGCCAACAGGACCAGGATTAAACCAGGATTTAAAAACAGATTTTTTAAAAGCATAAAGTGGTCTCTCGTTTTTTTTTCCAGACCTGTATATATAATACCGTATTTTCTAAGCTGATACTCAACTACTTAACGGGTCTAGCCTTTGTTTTAGCATCTTGAGAAACAGGAATCGTATAAAGTAAATTATGCTAAATAATGTAAGTAAAAGTGGTGACAACGATATTCTACTCTGAGGCTAAATGAAAATAGTTTATCTATTGCTAGCATCATATTACTGAATGTATATTTAATAATGAATACTAATATTATGGCATGCCTGCATGTTGTATTGTCATTCTGATGTTTCATCTTTTATCTGTTTTTAATCCCAGAGGACTACTTTATAGATGGAAGTGAAAATCCAGAGAACAGCAGACTGCGGTTTCAGCTTTTCCAGTCACAGTGGCAGGACATGAAAGAGGAAGTGCAGGTGGGAGAAGAGTAAACGCAGTGCATTTACAGTCGGCATCAGAAACCGATTCATTAAGGCAGATTGCTGTAATGGTAATGACTTTGAGAGATTGGATGCTTTTTTTGTTTTGTCCTGTGTAATTATTTAAATCTTCCAATTAATTGCAAGCCTAAATGAATTTGGATAAACCTCTAAATTTAGTGACAGTCAAATTTAACCTCTGTTACAGACTGTATCCGTTTTGTATTTAATTTTCCACTCCTTCAGATGGTGCAAGATGATTTAAACAAAAAGATCCTGGACAGTCTTCTTGAGTTCATCAGAAAGTCTGTGGCCAGCTTTCAGTCCAGAGCTGATGGTTGGGAATCGCGCATGCGGGCCAGTGAAATCCCCACAGCTGCACTGGTTCTGGGTGAGGAACACTGAAGATTTCAGCATTTTCTAGCTGCAATCCAAACCCCCTTTTTTTAAAAAATAAAATAATTTACTGCAGTGTTTCCTGTCTAGTCCTCAGGCACTCACAGTCCACGTTTTTGCTCCCCATCTTCATTAGAAAAATACTTCAATAGACAAGTTGTAAATGACCAACTTTGTCCTTTTAAGGTGTAAATGTGCCAGACCATGATGTGACATTTCAGAGCCTGTCTGATTTGCTGAGGGGGTCTGTGTCTCCTTTTGTGGCTTCCGTTCAGGCTAAGGAGTGTGGAGGTATGTAAAGGTTCTAAACAGATTTGACTATAGAAGGGGAAATATGATAAAAATGGTGTATTAAGAAATACACACAGTTAAAACCAAAGGGGATGAAAAGGTACTGATGCTGGAGTTTGTAGACCGCTTGGTTGCATCTGCTCACTTATCTGTGTTTTTTTTTTTTTCCCTCCCCTCCCCTCCCCTCTCCTCTCCTCCCCTCCCTCCAGCCCTGCGACATCTGATGCAGAAAGTCATGCAGCGACTTATGGGGGGCAGCGTGGCTCTCGATGAGGATGATGCAGAAGACGATTCTGGGTATCAGATCAGTGACCTTCCACGGAAGGGGGTCGACTGCTCTCTCAGCATTCTTTGTGACTGGTACCAGAACATGAACAAGGTACAACACCGTCATCGTTAGTAGTGTGGCAGGTTACTGAGCAGGTTCGCACAATGTGATTCTGGTGTTAGATATTCCTACCCAACAGGTGTAAAAGTTTTCAGTGTGTGTTGTGCTCACCTGGTTCGCTATAGAAATCCTGTATCAAGTCTCCTGGGAAGAAGCGCAGCAGCTCAGGGCCTGAGTTCCCAAAGAAGCCCCCTGTAGTAGTGATCTTCAAAGACCTGGAGGCATTTAGCCCCCAAGTGCTACAGGATTTCATTGTCATATGCAGGTACTGAGCTAATCACTCATAGGCACCTTTTTAAGTAAAATTTTGATGGTCTTATCTTGATGGTGCATTCTTGTGACCTTTTGTCGTCTTGACAGTCAGTACATCCAGCAGCTCCCTCTAGTGTTTGTCTTCGGTATCGCCACATCCCCCAGCACCATTCAGCGAATGCTGCCCCACTCTGTGAGCTCCCTGTTGTGTATTGAGCTCTTTCAGTCTCTGTCCTGCACCCAGCATCTGGCCACAGTCATCGACAAGGTAACTGAAATGGACCTATCTTTTACGGTCTTGCATTGTTATAGATGTCCATAGAAAATTATGAATTTTAATTATTTAAAAATCACAAAGGTAGTTCACTAGTTGATTTGTTTGAATCGTTTACCTCCTCAGTTGGTGCTGACTTCCACGTTTCCTTTCAAGATCAGTGGGAAGGTGCTAAAGGTTCTGGTGGGGATTTTTCTCTACCATGACTTTTCTGTGTGCAACTTTATCCGAGGTCTGCAGGTAATCCTCTGAAAACTAATATTGCACTTTAACCCAGTTTTTCTATATTTTGTGTATCTTTTGTGCAGCCTGAACATTTGGTTGGAGGTACTGAATGAATGAAATATAAATGTAGCTAGCACTTTTCAAGACACCCAAAGCACTTCACCAAACCAATGGGGAGCCACTTCAACCACCACTGTGTATTACCCACCTGGATGATGCAACAGCAGCCATTCTCCGCCCGTACACCCACCACACAGTAGCTAATGTGGTGATGGGCAGGAGAGAATTCACCAATTAGATATAGGGGATGATTAGGACGCCTGACCTGATAGGGCCACAGTGGACAATTTTAGCCAGGACATCGGTGTACCACCACTACTCTTTTGAAAGATGCCCAGGGATATTTTTATGACCTCACAAAGTCAGGACCCCGGTCTTATGTTTCATTCGAAGGACGGTACCATTTTTACAGCACAGTGTCCCCGTCACTGCAGTGGGGCATTGGGACCCACACAGATCACAGGATGGACTAACCTGCTGGCCACACCACACCTCTTCCAGCAGCAACCCAGCTTTCCTTGTCGGGCTCCCATCAAAGTACTGGCCAGGGCCAAACCTGCTTAGCTTCAGATGGATTACCGGGTCTGAACTGCAGGTGGCATGACCTGCTGAGAATACTGTCCCTATCCTGCAGCTTGGTTCATTAGAGCTATGGAAATACATCAATTACCTACAACTTGTAATTCTTATTGTCCCGTTTTCTTCTGTACTTTTCTGGCTCTACTTCGCATTTTGACCAGTGATGTTGGGGAGAAATAGCAGAGAAACCCTGTGTGTGGCATTAATACATTCAAACACAGCCTGAAGAAACGATTCTCTCATTGTCGTGGTCTACCTGTTACAGCTGGCCCTATTTGAGCACTTCTTTGGCCAGCCATTGAGCGTGCTTTGCTGTGAGGAGGAGGAGGCCCTCGCCCAGGTGTGCCAGCTCAGCCATGAGGATGTGGAGAAGATCCTACAGCTCCCTTCCATCATGAGGTCTCATGAGCCAGTCACCATTTTTTGTTGGGGCAGGGTTGCATTGCGGTGCCTAAAAACGAACTGGACTTTGGCTCGTAAGGATCGGGTTAGTGTAACAACAGCCTTTTTCCCCCTCCTGTTACCCACCCAGATATGTGGAGAAGCAGGAGCCTCAAGAACAAGTTCAGCTGCTAACCAGTGATGACCATGTAAAGGTAAACTTCTCCTAAAGTGAACATGTAGTCAGTCATGTTTTGTTTTTCATGGGGTTTTTGAGTGTGTGTGTGTGTATATATATGTGTGTGTGTGTGTGTGTGTGTGTGTATATATATATATATATATATACGCGCATATTTTGTTTTTAAAGGAGGTGACCCAGAACTTATTAAAGGATCTCTGCAGCTACCACAGGAACTTCTACCCCATTCTGAGATGTCTTCACCTCCTCACCTCCTTTCTCCCCAAGTTCCCTTTAGGAAAGCAGGTCAGCACTCAAATGCGAGACATTTAATAAAAACCTCTATCCACCCACCTCCAGTGACCATTGATCCAGACATAGTAATTCCAAAAGCAGTGCTCCCCGGTGTATTTTAGAACTCGTTGGAGCATTTGCTTTGAAAGTCCAGTCAAAAAACAAGTACATTTAGTAGAAAGCCGCATGTACTTATAGCTGACAAATTCTGAGCTGGGATTGTGTCTTTAGCACGATTCCATGTGCCCTGTGCTCAGATCCGAGAGCTACACGTATTGTGTCTTGAAAAAAACGTATGGGAGAGTGAGGAGTATGAATCTGCCATGCAGCTCCTCAGGTAAGCTGTACTTTGCTGCCCCTTTATTTATTTACCACTTATTTAAAGGAATTATTTTGTGTTCTCTGAGGGAGTGAGACTGTAAACAAGTTAGCCAGCTGCACTGAAGTTTCAACTTGAGCATTTGTTATTTGGGGATAGTTTAAGGGATGGTATACGGTGACTTTGAATACTTTTACTCTGCTAAATCTCTTGCAGGATGCTTGCAAAAGATGAGCTGGTTGCTGCTCTGCAGAAGTGTGTTGAGGTTCTACAACCAGGGATGACAAAAAAACTTAAAGAAGTGGTGCACCAACTGAAGGACATCATCGCCAAGTTAAAAATGCTTGACCGTAAGCTGATTGCTATACTAGAACATCTCTGTGCAACCATCTGGAATAAGTGCTTGTTTTGTTATGGTACTGGACCAAGAGAAATGTTAACCTATTGAAATCTAACTTTGGCTTTACAGAGCTCAGTGATGAAACAATTTCCTGCAAGGGTGAGCAGGAATCTTCCTCAGGAAAGAGTCTCCAGAAGACAGACCTGTTCCACCTTCAGAAGGTTCTGAATGGTCCACCACAAAATTCATATTCAGTTGGGGCATCCGTAACAAAGTAGCTCACTATTCTCTTATCTTTCAGACTCTGATTGAGATGAGAGAGACTCGTAGGAACAAGGCGAAAACACCATATGAGGTTCTCAGGAACCACACGGTAGACTATCTGGATAGTCTGGTCAAGTAAGTGAAATGTTTGATGGGCCACTGGTTTCAGTACCAAGATGGCTGGAGTACAACTTATGTTATCTATCTTGTACCCAGAATGCACCTCCTGCCTCCAGAATCTCAGCCGCTGTATGAGGTATTCTACTATAGCTCTTCTGCCACCGTGCGCCGACACCTCAATGCCACGCCTCGAACCTCCATTCAGACTGCGCTCAGCCACCCCTACTACTACATGCAGGTGACTGATCTATTCACATTGTTTCACCACCCGCTCAAAACATAATAAACTCACAGTGATTCATACTGGCAGAATGAAGCTCTGAAGAGTGAAGGAGGTACCATCTCCAAGGCAGCACCTGACATCTGCATCATCTACAAGCTGCATCTGGAATGTGGCAGGCTTATAAACTTGTACGACTGGCTGCAAGTGAGTTGTGAAACTGTCTATAGGCTTACCAGCTAGGGTGCTGAAAGAGAATTTCATATCTAGCTGCAGCAGAAGTCAAACAGCATAGGGAGGGAGAGAGACAGGAAAACTGCTGTCTTTTGTTGCAGGCTTACTGTACTGTTACTGCTGCTGATGGCCAGGATCCAGACTCAGCAGAAGGACACGTTGATGAAATGAAACAGTATCCTTTCTCTGTTGTGGAGGCTTTTCACTTAATGGGCCCATTCAAGTTGAGGTGCAGAGGTCTGTGTCACAGTGTCTGTTTACGTAATCCGGTAATGCAGTGGTATGGACCTTTCTGGAAACGAAGGGCCCCTCTCAATGGAACAGCTTTCTCCTTAACTGTTCGAAGTGCTCGTTTCATTCGAGCCGTGTCTGAACTGGAGTTCCTGGGCTTCATAAAATCCACGAAGCAGAAGACTGATCACGTGGCACGGCTAACCTGGGGGGGCTGCTAAGCCTGAAAATGACCCGTGGTGGCCTAAAATTTCCAATAAAATCAGATTCAAATAAATAAAAGCAGAATGCATAGTTAAATGATTTCTAAAGAGCTGCATAGAAAGGTCTCACTACGTTCTTGATGTAACTTTATTTTTTTATTTAAGTCCATGTAGGGGCAATTAAAAGAACAAGATCAAAATAACTAACCGGGGGAGGTAACTTGTCCACTATATGACTTGCTATGCAGAAATGCTTATTGTAACCTGCGGGACACTGAAGAAGACAAGGCTGGGGACTGTCTGCAGCTACTTGTCTTCAGGCCAATCATTCTTTACAGACTGACCTAAAAAAAAAACACACTACGTTACACTGCTATGGTACACATAAAAAAATGGAATGGGGGGAAAAGAAAATCAATCAGGAGCTAAAGAACAATATTAAGACAGCTAATGCCACAGGCCAATGTCCATATGCGTAGTTACTTCAGGAAGCCCCTAGCTGTGATTTTTGTTTTACATCACTGACAGGAAGCGTCAAGCAGCCTGTGTCCAAAGGGGAAACAATGGCACTGCTACCATTCCTACATCAAACGTCTCTGTAAATGTTTGTGACAATCCGTCGTAACGGTTCGCTGCAGTCGTAGACCAAAGGGGCACCCACAGCTGTCACTGGGGTTTTCCTCAGGATACATCTGGAAACAGAAGCTAACAAATTAGCCTCTCGACAAAGCAATGATCTACGATCCAGACAGCAAAAGATGTTGATGCATCAAACTTAAAAAAACATTTTTTCGAGATCATCCATTGAGTAAAACTTACAACTAGAAGGTTGCTCTCCAAATCGTCGCATCAATTGGTCATGTGTGAACTTCACAAAAGCATCATATTGTTCTATGAAAGGCAGAGAGAAATGTAACGTCATCTTAAGGAGAAAGTAGCTCCATGATACCAAGCTGGAAGATTTTACCTTCAAGCCAACATACCTGCTAGCTTTGAGGTCAGTATCTCCTCATACTCCTCTCGGACCTTGTCTTCACGTTCATTCAACAGACGTTCGCAGATCATTCCTACTTGTCTTAATGTAAATAAAGGCTGCTCTTTCCTAGTTGGTGATGATGCTCCAGACAATGTACCTTGAGAGATTTTTTCAAAAGGTTAAGCCCTGTAATGGATTATCATCAACATGTTACTGAGAAGCAAAGTCAGATCTTTGACCTTTTCCTGTCAATGAACCTACAATCGATATGCGTCATGCTTACAGAGCAGTCGCTTGAATATTGTATTCAGGTGGTCATCTGTGGACTTTGTTTTCTACAGTACGTCATGACAATGGCCTTGGTGATGCACTGATTGCCTGCTTATTTAAATGTTTGAATTCTAATCCCCATTGATTATTTGGTATGGAGGAAATAATCTCACACAGCGAGAGAGACCACTAGTTTTCTCATAAAATCTAAGTGGACTTTGTATTCAAAAGAACATTAGCCCTTTCTCCATCTCAAAGATGCTTACCGATGCAAATTATTTTTAAGATATCTGTCCCCTTTTCTGAGAAGGGAAGCTAGCGCCCATCAACAGTTTTGTTCTACTTTCGCCATCAATTGCTCAACACCCGCCAAATTCTCTACACAACCAAAAAGCTGAACATTTTTGTAAACACAAAGGCGATGCTCTCAAATGATCCCTAGTGGTCGAAGCGATTTCATACACTGTTATCTATTTCAGCTTGTGTTTAACAAAAAAAAGGAAAAAAATGTCAGCAACAAAATCTATTTTTCTAAACTCTCAAAATGCTATTCTCAACTACCACTTTTAAATTAAGACTATTACAAAGTGCTTGAACCCATTAGGCTGACTTTAGCACACGTCAACGCAGACAACAGATGCGGGTTACCTGGCAGCGTGGGTCCACTCAGGATGGAGGAGTGCGGAGGAGAATCTGGGGAGCAACAGGCATCCGTCTGCTGAAAGCTGTTCTCCACATGACGCCTCTTCTGCATGCGTTTATATTCTTGTTTTATGCTGTATAGGATTTGCTCTGGGGAACGTGGGACAGAAATGTGGCAGTAAGCAACGGAAACCACCCACCCACTGGAAAGTATCAGGTTCGTCTGGGAATTTAATTTCATTGGAAATACTACTAATTATTTCCTAAATTATGTCCCACTTAAACTAGAGACGGTTGGGGAGGAGCTGGTCAATTATTGTTTAGTATGACTATTCCACACGGTGCCGTAATCAAATACACGAGAGCTTCCTTACGGTACATACCAACACTGATATTGGTAACATGATTACATGAGTACAATTATATGCCACTTTGTTACATTTCTGCTATACTACACAGATATTTTTCCATGCTATTAATCTTCAGCAAACATGCAACATGAAACATCCCTCGGGTCGGTTTGCTTCCTTCGTTCGCAGTACATTTTCAAACGAGGGCAGCTGTTTGCTATTTGTGGGAAGCAGATTGGTCCCTGGTGATTTAAAAGCAAAATGGTGGACAGATCTTATCTGTCCTAATGCCAGAAAAAAATTCATTATCCTATAGTGACTTTTACAATTAAACAAAATGTCGCATGTTCTCCATGTTGCTTAGTTGTATAAATGATTCCATTAGCCAAAGACACACCCCAGGTGAATTTCAGTATGCCCCAATTTGACCATCTAGAAACAGCTACCTAAAACGATAAATGCTTCGACTCCGCTAAAAAGACGGCAAAGTTGCTCTACTGCCTGCAAATTAAACTTTTAATTGTTAGCCTCAACAATTTTTCCAAGTAGTATTAACTTTATGATGTCACAGAACTCTGAATTAGCTAGCAATGTTAAATTAGGCCACTTACTGCATGTTAATGGCAGATGGGAATGGAAAAAACGAGGCTATTAAGGACAGATATTTCGTTAAGCAAAGACTTTCTTGTAATGGAGCATAAACCATATCTGCAGCACAGAAGCTTGCTGGACATTTTAGGGGTGACAATAATCTAAAAGTAACCAGCTTCACGTACTTTGTTAGCTTGGATCGGTTAAGATTAAATTTAATTTAGAGACTGATCAGACAGTCTGAAAGCAATGGTTTCCTACGATGTTATGATACAAGCAACCTGAATTTCTTCCTTTCCTGAT
This sequence comes from Mormyrops boulengeri, assembly GCA_026781065.1. Classification (NCBI taxonomy): domain Eukaryota; kingdom Metazoa; phylum Chordata; class Actinopteri; order Osteoglossiformes; family Mormyridae; genus Mormyrops; species Mormyrops boulengeri. Next base: position 18,784,422 of record JAODLD010000030.1, on the reverse strand, counting down.
AGGGTCTCATTGTAGCCATCTCCAGAAATACAATGTATCTACACACCAGTTCAGGGAAAATCTTTTTCCTCAATTGCCTTTTGTTATTGAAGTCTATAAATTTACACTGTACAAACCATATGTGATGTGGTAGATAAAGGACTTTTATTAAAACCAGCTGCATTCACCAAACAGCAGAGAAACAAGGGGAGACAGGTGCTACTTGTACTGAGATAATGCTATCGTGCACAAGCTTCCCATAAATGAATAGGTGCCTGGAAACAAGATTAGATAGATCATTCTAACAGGAGGGGAGAGACCACTTCCTGAGTGAGATACCAGCACAAAAACACCATTAGCACATAACTAAACAACTTTTGTGATTTTCACATGACAGTGTAAACAGCATCCTATGACTCAAAACTGTCCCTTATTAACCTGCAAATAATTATCATAATCTGCTTACTGAATAGTTAGCTGATTATTAACCACACACACCTAAAGGAAGATACTTCAACAGCTTTCTTATAATTGCACGCATCAGATCAAATGTCACTCCCGTCATTTTAGATCTTGGCCAAAAAGATTAGTGTGTTGTATTCAACTTAGAAAATATACTTCGATAAGCCTAAAATCACTTTTTTTTTTTGGTTCGGCGGGTACACCAGCTATAAACACCACAAGTTATCAAATATTGTACCGTTGACTCAGGCTGCTGGTTAATTGGAGCTATTGTCTAATTACATATCTTCGGGAAAATATGCAATGCTAAAATAAGTTATAACAAGTTACTGAGCTGCATGTCCAGTTACATACAGATTCTCAAGTCTTACAGGGATGACGGTACCGCAACAGAACCCATGAAAACGTAGACTTTCGTTTGAAATGGTTTAAGACCAACAAACATCGGCGTCAGCACCGATGGCGTCTGCTCACCAGGAAGCAGGGCGGTGAGGGTTTAAAGCCACCGAGTGGTACCGATAACTCCGCAGGACTTGTCTACATTACCTAGTAATCAGTTCTTGGAAATATTTTTTTTCCAGAGGAGGTAACTGGGAATCTGACTCGAATCTCTAAGCAACTAGTTATCGAGTAGACTTTCCGTTACCTACACAGGTCTGCACTGACTAGTTAAGGACCGAACTGGCCGGAGATTATAAATGCCGGTGAGGTTTCGGGGTCAGGATGGTTGTACCCAGCCGTTAACGCCGGATCACACGAACGTTAACCAGCCCCAGGCTGCATTACTAAACCCCAGTGGGCGCTTAAACGTTTGGGGTTTGCGGTGCTGTACCGACCTGTGCTGGGTCTGGCCGACGCCTCGCCGAAAGGTGACGGCTCCATGCGAAGGTATTTCTGCGGGGAAGAGCTGGACGGAGACAGCGGGGCACAACGCCTCCGCTTGGGCGACGCCGGGCTCATTAACGGATCGAAATCCACAGTCCTTTTCAAAGTAGCCCCGCAAGCCATGTTTCCAGTCCAGCTAAAACGAACGATGCTGGGGTAGATCCTGGGTTACGCGACTAGATGCGCCGAGGGGACTAACCCTCCTAACTTTGACTGGAAGCGACTCTCTGAAGGCGGAAAACTGCTGCGCGGTGCGGTCGCTTTCCTCTGTACAGTCCAGGCCCTCTTCCTGCTTCGTATCACTCCTGCTCGGCTAGATGGGAAACATTGCCGGATGAAGACGAACGTCTCGCCGCAGCCGACCCTCCCGTTTGCGTTCCGGTATCTCGCCCCTCAAGCGGCTAACATGGCGTCCACAACAACGTCAGTCTCCAGCCGAGTCCCTACGCGCAGGCGCAGACCGTGTCGCCTCCTGTAGGGAGTTGTAGTTTTTTTTTACTGACTTCATGTTTTACGTATTTACACATTTCCCATAACAAACGGTAAATCTCATACAGTGTCTCATGTGGTTCTTCTAATATGTGAGCGAAGAAAAAAAATACCACACACATACGTCAAACCAATTTGCATAACAGCTTCAATGGTAGTAGTTGATCATATCAGTCGTAAAGCTTGGTAGAAAGATAAACTGAAACCGAGCAATAGTTTAAAACATTTCTATTACGTGTTGGATATATTTTATTACGACTTTTTTAGAATTGCCCTTTCGTAAATGCAAATACCCACGGACAATTTATGACAATTTGTGGCTATGAGGATGACTAAACTCTCAATGAACAAGAGCTATAATTCAATATCAAATATGTTATCTACTATTCGGGATCTGTAAAAATATTTGAATAAACATACATATCCGGGCAGAAGTTTGTGAGATTCTGTAGTTAATAGATTACATATGAATATAGATTCCAATAAAGCTAGCTGTAGTCTGTGTCAACATAGTCCTATTACTTACTGTCCACCGGAGGGCGATATAGCTCTGTCAACAACTTGAGAAAAGATTAAACGTCTGTTGAAAAGATGTTTTCTATTGCGTCGACTACTGTTTCTGGATGTTATTTAACAAAACTATAAAACACAGACGGCTAGCACTTTGGACAATTCTGTCTTTATTTAAAGATTTACAGGCTTGGAAGAGGGCACTGTGAAAGTATGAACAATGAATTAGGACACATCCCATACTGGATCTTCTGTGTGAAGCTTAGCAGGTGTTCAGTACCGACAGAAGGACAGCAGTAGTATGGTGTGAACTTTATCACTGTATTTTAATTGTTTTAACATGCTGAATAGGCAGAAAGCAAAATTTCTCAACTTCTGTCTTTAAATGTAAGTTTCCAATTATATTATTATTTTAAGGAGTGTGAAAAGGGTTTTAATTTACATTCCCTAAGAAGCTGTTAAGAAACACAGCTAATTCAAATACATTTTTTTTGTGTAATGCTTTATTCCTCTATTCCGCTATTCCTGTTTCTGATTTGATCCCAAAACATAGGACCAGGGAAGATTTTGCTCTTTATACATAGTAGAAAAATTCACTGTAACAAAATAAATCGCAACGATTTAAGCAAGATAGCAAGATACATTATTTATCTATTTATAGCCATTAACAATACATATACACTTCACCAGCCTGTTACCTGTTAAACAATAATAAGATAATAAATACAACCACAACACAAAACATTTAAATGGTCACTATTAGGATTTGAAAGGTTACATTAGTGTGACCAGCACACTATACTAACAATAAGTTAAAATGAATACATAAAACAGTAATCACACTTACAGCACAGCGTAACAAAATTTCTACCAATCAAAAACATCTACTACGCAGACACTGGATTTACGACACAAAGCAATTAACACAATTTTAAAGTCATTTTTAATACTGTTGCGTAGCTGTGAAATGTGAAGTATGCTGTAGTATATTTCTGTAGGCTTTCCTCCTACAAGCAAGGAGGTTCTGTTCAAGATTACTGCGTATAGATCAGTCACTCTAAATTATGCTTAATCTGTGAGCATGTGTGACTGGTCTCTGACTGGCCTCCTTACATGACTTTGATGTGTACACCCTGCTTCTTAGAAAGGGGTCCACATCACTGCCATCCAAGCTAGATAAATGTTAATTGAAAACAATCAATAGATATTTGACCAATGTCAGAAGCTGAGCATACAAACTGGCCTCATAAAGAAGGCAAGTTTGATACTGCTATGGTGCCTTAATCTCCTACGCAGATGGTGTAGAGAATGGATGAGAGGGCTTCAGATCTTTAACATTTAAAATTTATGCACTTAGCCTGAATTTCTTAAGAAGATCTATTAAATTTTGTAAAAAGGTAAACTGTAATGTTATGTAATATCATCGAATTAAAATACTTTTCCTCTAAATTATGTAATTGATTGGATTTGAGATTTGCTGGATGAAGGTAATTTATATCTGTAACAAAATACTGTAACACGATGTGAACATCTTAAATTAGCAAACTTACGCCTAGCTATGCTCTGCATTCCCCATACACTGGACTCCTTGTTTCATGTTTCATTGAAAAACGAAACACCAAACCGGTAACTTCTGACTGCCATTATCAAAAGCTGTCGTGCGTGGTGCACGTTTGCTGTTCCAATTAATCCATGAGGTTATCATTTGTCTTTATTTTCACTATATGTTCTGTACATACCTTCTTTTATGTATACATAAATCAGAAATATAATCTCATAATTCAAATCAAAATAAGTGCTTCCACTAATGAAATGTTACATATACCTTTCATGTAATTCGATAAATATCTACAAGTTTTTCGCAACATTAACAAAGTTTCTCAAAAAATGACATCTTTATTCAGAGTATCATCAATAACTGCTAATTGTTACACATATAGATATTGAGGATGCGTATCCTGTTTTTCCCAACCTTTTTTTCTAAAGGATCTATCCTGACACCATAGAGATTGTATCAAAGAAAGAATTTTAGAGCTAGAATTATATATTTTCATGATATGCTTTACATTAACGCAATTTTATGTGCCAAGATAGCTAATGAAGTATACTGAGCGATCTTTGTTGCAAGTTTAAAGATTCCATTATTAAGAATCTCGTTTCACAGTAAAACACAGCTTCTCCCTATTAAAAACCACAAACATTCTGGACAACATTAGTACTAAACCTCAGTACTAATGAAGATGACATGTCCTATCTAACATTACGAATCCTCGTTTCAGTCCACTTCACAAAGAGTCCTTTCATTCTGTTCATATTAACAAACATTTTGGCACTTAGTCAAGTACTAATACACACTAGTACTTGTCAGGTGAAATATACATGTAATGTCTTGATTTTTCACAGTTTCTCTGTATTTTTCACTTTCCCACGTGTTACCAGTGTTATGTCACCACCATTAAGTAAAATTCGCATAACTCTCAGAGGAGTGCTGAGGGATTATGGGCTTGTGAGTCACCAGCATGTTCACAAGTACAAAAAGGCATCTCAGACAGCCTCTGCAGATGTCTCGGTTGAGATGGACATGGTCACTTTGGCTATTTTTACTGTGGTCTTCACACAGCTCTCAGCTGCCCTACTGGCATTCCTGACATTCTGGTAATCAGATTCCAAGCTGTTGTCCAATGTCTGACTGGTGCCCCTGCATACTCGGAAAATGACCAGGAAGGCATGGCGCAAGTCTTTGCTCCTGAGGGCGTAGATGACGGGGTTGACTGTGGAGTTGAATAAGCAGAGCATGCTGCAGAAGGCAAAGACCGTCTTGGTGAAGTTGTTCATCTTCCAGAAGAGATCGTAGACCATGATGGCCAGGACAGGACCCCAGCAGATGATCAGCACTACCAGGATGAGCACTAGTGTCTTGGCCAGTCGGATGTCCATACGTGTCTGCTCCGGACGGGTGGTCTGCACCTTGGTGCCATCTGCAGCGTAGACGATGATACTCTTTTGGGAGCTTCGCCTAATCATGCGCTTTGCATGGTGGTGTGCTTTCCACAGGATGAACATGTACGCGTAAATGATGAAGAGCAAGAGCACGCTGGTCACCCCGATCCAAAACATCAGATAGTTCTCATCGATGAGGGGGAAGATGTCCGAGCACACGGAGTTGAGTCTCTTACAGTTCCAGCCCAGCAGGGGGAGCACTGCAATGATAATTGAGATGCCCCACATCAAGCAGAAGGCAACGATGGCCTTGGTCTTGGTGACAATGCGCTTGTAGGACAGCGGCTTGTGAATGGAGATGTAGCGATCGATGGCGGTGAGAAAGAGGCTGCCCACCGAGGCGGTGAATGAGGCCGTGACCCCGCCCAGCTTGAACAGGAAAACGTTGGGGGTGTCCTTCCTGTGGAACACATGGAAGTCCAGGAAGCTGTAGACGAAGATGACGCTTCCCAGCAGGTCGGCCACGGCCAGGCTGCCAATGAAATGGTAGGAGGGACGGCAGCGCAGTGTGTGGGACTGAAAGATCACACAAAGTATCACCAAGTTCTCAAGAACGGTGAACGTGCCCAGAGTGAGAGCCATCACGGCCACGGCCAGCTGCTGGCTGGGCGTCAGGATCATGAAGCACTCCATGTCCATGAAGTTCTCCCCACACTGGAGACTGTCACCTCCCAAAGTGGCACCACTCCTGTTGCCGAAGAGCTCAGTGACATTGGTCGGGTAGAAGGGGACACCTTTGAGGATAAGCTCGTCATCGCCTGGCACTTTCCCCTGGAAGGCATTGCTGCGGAATGCCGACAGGGGCTTCTGTGCAGAATATACGCCTTTGGTAAAGTCGGCATCTATGGTGGCATCATCGTAACTGGCATCGTTGGAGCTGAGGTACTGCAGGCCAGTAGTAATGGTTCGGAAGGTTGTGTCAGCTACACCATCCAGTATGGATTTCATGGTTAGGCCTCTTGGAGATCAAAAAAAAGCCTGAAACCTTTCCAAGACAACCTAAGTGGACAAAAAGGAAAACGTCTGGGAAAATATTTCTACTGTAAAAAAACATGGACAATTCACCATTAAATAATCAATAAAAGGGTCATCTTTTATTAAGTTGAGTCAGGTGTCATTACATACAAACTTCACCAGTCGGCGCTGCCGCACCATGTAATTTTACATGAAAACGCTCTCTAAACTTTACATCAAAGTCTAAAATGCGTCGTAACCTACTCAAAAACGTTTAACTGCAAACCTGTTTACCAGCAATAATTCAAGCTATGGAAAATGGAATATTGTTACTTCATTTGTTACAGACAAGTAACACATTTAACAGTATATTATTACTGCTCTGTCAATAATATTACCGTATTATTATTATTGCGTTAATGATGAAGCCTAATATAAAAATACTTGTGACAAGACGTTTTTTCTCATTCCCAGAGGTATATTGATTTGTTGGTTTATGTACGAAGTTTTGTAACAGCCTTTAAATGGAGGTTTTAGAAAAATCATAAAACGAAAACCCTGTGCCACGCCAAATACCTGCTATATCGACAATAGTAAAAATTAATCACATAAATCCATATACGCAGCGACTGCTTTTCTTTATGGGTTTAATTTTAGGTGTACCTTCTAGATCTCTCATCCCGTTTTCGGCTTTTTGCTGGTGTATAAAGGCATTAATCTGTAGAAAAATATGCCCAGAGGGACGCAACGATCACTTTTTTTAGGTTCATGGTAATGAACCATGGCACAAGATTAATTAAATTTTTTGAGGTTGAATTTATCTTTAATGTTTATATGTTATAGCTGGCGATTTATGTTTGTGCTACTAATAAAACTAATAAAACAATAAGGCAGTTATGATGCAATTTCTTGGTAACTTTTCCAGTGAAACAGGAGTCTAAGAATCACCCCTATAAAAACATATCCAACTTGTCTTCAGGCTCAACTCATTAAGTGTACTTGGTAGTAATTAAACACAGTAGGGATAATTACACCAGCGTACATTACATATATATGCCCTTTCATTGTATAATATTGGTTTATTTATCCGAATGTCAATAAAAAAAATCTGTTTTTAAAAAGCTGCATGTCAATAAATATTAAAAATAGCATTTATGAGTAATTAGATGCTCCCTTAGATGTAATTAGATGTAATTTTTATTTCCTATGGTTTAGTTTTCTAATCAACAATACATTTTCTAATTAAAATAAAAATATTTTGCGTTTTACATTCTTCACATCAAACAAACTAGATGTTTTTTTTAATCATGATTTTTCTCCTATAGGCTGATTTAATCTAAAAGAAATACGGCATTGCTTAACATAACACTACTTTTCGTACATAAATTATTAATAACACGTGCAGTTAAAGTATAACTATGCAATGTAATGCGTGGCGAGAAAATTAAGAGCAATTAAAGTAGATTACCTTCAAAAACCTTGTCCACATGTATAGAATCCTCTGATAAAATGAGCGGTCTTCTCCATTTTCCAATAGATAACTTAATATCTGCTGCTATGCAAACAGTTAACTATTTAAGAGCGCTATTTGTATTGCGAATTAACAAGCGCCGATATATTATTTTGTTTCTGACGGACAGCTCACATTAAAGCTCATATTGCGTTTTGACGGATGGTTCGCTGGATAGAGTCACAGGCGCACAACGCAGACCTTCTGCGGCTGGCGGCGCCTCGGAGGCTCTATGTTTATGAGGCATCGCCTCCGAGCGCCGCATCACGTGCTACAGAACGCCCATGAAAACGCCTTACCCGCGTACCATATAAAACTATGAAAGTTGGATATGCATAACTGCAAATGTTATCTTGTAGCTGTGCAGCAGAACTGTTTAAAGTGAAACCGCTTATTGTGGATTGTTCTTTGAAACGTACAACACTAAAATGACTTTTTTTCCAAGCACTCATCCAGGCACATGGTTGCGTTGACTATACTGTCTGTTTTTGTTACAAATCTATCACTGCTTCTACTAATAAAATGAATGGCGAGATGTTTTTCAAGTTTTAATTACACCAAGAAATCGTATTGTAAGGAATAAGTTCTTATTAATCAATCGCTCTACGTTTAATAATCGTATATCACCGCATATTCAACTTCTCTTGATACAGATGGATTTGTTGTTAAAAATGTCATCTCAGTTTTGGCTTCAGGCTTTTGTCCCATAAAGCTTAATCATGTTATCATTCAGTTATGCATGTAAGAGTGATTTTTTTTACTGGATATGACAGCTTTGCTTCTTGTTGGACCTTGTTGGATCAGCTTAGCTACTGACTGGCCAGCTAGGCTCTGACAACCAATATGACATTTAGAGCTCAGAGGAGAGAGGAAATTAGAACCATATGATGCAGCCCTCACGATTCAAATCATCTCAGCTAAATGTATGTCAAACAGCATGAGGTTTACTACATCAGGGGGCTGATTATTTTACGGTCTAAAATGCTATCAGCCAAGTTTTATGTTTTTCCTACAGATATTGCCATTTCCATTTTAGGTAATGAGTAGATGAGATTACACATAAATCTACGCTATAGGGAGTATGTGTGACCCGTGGATTCCGTAATACTGCTGCATTTTTCTCCAGCCCAGCCACTTTCATTTGCATTTACATTTAGGTAGGTGTATTGCTGAAGCAATCCAGGTCAAGTGCCTCGTTCAGGGACACTACAGCAGCAACTCCGAGCATGTCTGTGCATATTAAGAATGTTTATGAGCACAGAGGAAGTAATATAGAATAAAGATTTGACAGCCACATGTTGCAGACTAAATAAGGAAAATAGCATTTTAAGTTCGATGTTTGTCCCGCAATCTAAAATTTCATTATGAATTGTCAGCGTGATCCCATTATGTTTAAGGCGTACTGCTGCATCGTAGCAGCCAGACAGAGAATTAGCACTCTTATGACACATTACCTTTCACTGGAAGTGGATGGAGATCAACACCTCCGACATTTGGCAATCTTGTTAATCTACTTCCCTCAGTTCATTCGGGTTGGATGAAATTCAGTTCGCACTCCGCGGTCCATAAATTCATCTACGGCCATCACAAGTGTAAGATTAATTTCCAGGGCTCAGAATGCACCTGTGTCTTTGTGGTGAATATTACAGTGAATGTGGACTGAGCTGGAAAATTTTCCCTGCTGGAAACTAGAAAACTGGAACATTCTGTCGCTTAGTCTGTTTTGTTGAGAGCAGAATCGACCCCGGCCCCTTTCCCTGCAATCTCCGGCAAGAGGGAGGCCTTAGTCAAAATTTAAAAACCATTTTGATCACACTGTCAAACCTGGCACTCCTTTTTTAAAATCTGTTTTTTGTATCTTTTGCTCTCACGGATTCATAAAACATAGGCAGCGGAATGGCACTGAATTACTGTACAGTTACTTTAGGTCTTCTGCACTGTTTTGAACAGTGTTTTTGTTGTTCTGTTTATAAAAGCTACAGATTCCCTACAGCATGATACAGCACGACAGAAGTGTCAGCACCAAACCTACATCCTAAACAGGAGCTGTGATTTATTTGGAGACTGTAGAGATATATATGTAATATTTGTGAAACAGCTATCAAATGGCATACACAGGTAAAAAAAAAAAAACAAGATAAATAAAATATCTGCATGCATAATCCACACATCAAGCAAGGCTACATAATTTGAAAAACCTCAAGGGGTTTCCCAAAAAGAGTAATCGGTGAGGTAAATATGTTTAACATTAAAATACAAAGGAAAAATTGTTACCACACCAGATTGGTGGAAATTGTGTATGTTCCATAACTGTTAGGTGTTCATACATAGGACACATTTGACACACATTGAGATGGATATGCATCCATTGTGTTAGAAAACAAGGCTACTGGGGCAGCTGTATCAGTTATTCATGACTTTGGGGAATAAGCCATTGTGGATATTTAGGTGTAAATATAAATATAAATATACATATACATGAGGAATGTATACATAGTGGATATTATTTGTATACACAGCAGGGATCATTTGTATTTAACATGCTGAAAATCTGGGGCGTTCATTAACCTACTGCGTGCCTAACATGCATAAATAATAGTAAAAAGGTTTAAATCACCAGAATTTTCTGAAGAGAAAATGTGTCCTATGAAGTCTACAGGGATTCCGCAATGTACTATGCTTGCTGATAATCGGGTGACGGAAAAAGGGGGCTTTATACTAAAATCTGAAAACTTGAACTTTCCAAAGCCTAAATGACGGAGAATGTAGACATTCAGTCGTACTTCTCCGGTTCATCAATCACGGAGGCAACTCGCGATACTCGCATCCACTATCAGTCTGCATTAGCATAACACAAACCTCCATTTCTCTGCCAACATAATAACATTTGCCACCCCCGACACTGCCCCCCCCACACACATACTCACTCACCCCCCATCTGAGTTTCAACCCTGCCCACTCTCCTAGTATCACCATATCTGAAACTGTCAGCAAGTTCCTTTTGTTTCTGAAGATGTGCTCATATTTTTCATGTAAGAGAATTCTATGACACCATTTTCCCCTTAATTATATACTTTAGTTTTTCTCTAGGAGAAATGTTTTCTCATTCAAATTATTGTGGGGGGTGGGTTAATATCATCCATCCATCACTGGCTCTGGATCATGATTTGCTTATCGTCTGCCTAAACAATATCACCTCCCTGCTCCCACCTCAATTGTCAACTCTGCTTCCATACCAGTACAATTCAAATCCTTCAATCACAAAGAAGTTTTTCTACTGACTGACTAACCATCTGCCTCATCAACAAGCTCCGCCACCATCTGACCGCTGTGTCAGGTACCAGGTGCAACAGACACCCTCAGCCAGCCTAGATTAGCACTATAGAAGTAATGGTTGGTACAGATAAAGGCCTATAAAGCAATATTTTATCTCTCTGACACGGTGCTCTCTTCCATGTCCCACAGTGGCTTTTCAGGTCAGCATGAGAGACAAAAACAAACTAATACAGGTTATAGCATTTTACAGGCCCTAAATGAGGCTTCCAAATTATAAAAGCGCCACGTTTATAGTCTAGCTGTCATGGCAACTAATGGCATACCACTGATGTTTCTGATGCAATCTTCATGTGCTGGTACCAGACCTCATATGATCGAATGGTAGGCGTCCCCTTGCAGTAGGCTGCACTGTGCTTGGGATTTTTGTTTGGGCAGAGTACACAAATTTAAGATAGATTACAATCGGTCATTGTTTCTCTTCTTGTTTCAAAATGCAGAATGCAGCAGAAAATAAAAATATTTCAGAGCTTCAACAGGGCTGTGGATAAGACAGTGACAGTAGCTGGATAGAGGTAAGATACCGCAGATTAGTCATACAGAAAATGTGGTGGGTCAGGAAATTCCCTGTCAGGTCCTCTTCACCGTACTACAATAGATCTGGGGAGGTTTGCAATTGCAACACGGGTCCCTCGATTTCACTTTGCTTCATCTGCAGCGTGACCTTCTCCTCAATAAAGCATGAAACCATAATTCTGCCTCATCAAACATTTCTGCTCTGGGGTGGAAAGAGAAGTTTGGAATGAAGTGTCATTGTTTAGGCTGTCAAATCAGAGCTTCAAAATCAAAGCTTTTTACACAACCTCAGTAACAAAAATATCAATTCTGTTTTCTTGTTCATAGTATTTATTTATTAATAACATATAACCGATAATACATAAGAACATAAGGACATAAGAAATTTACAAACGAGAGGAGGCCATTCGGCCCATCAAGCTCGTTTGGGGAGAACTTAACTAATAGCTCAGTTGTTAAAATCTTATCTAGCTGTGATTTAAAGGAACCCAGGGTTTTAGCCTGCACTACTTGAACAGGAAGACTACTACTGGGCTTTCCATAAAATTGGGCTGTCTAGTGGAGCCATCCAGTCAACTGAAAATACAGAACAGGATGTGGACATGGCAGTAAGTTTCATGTCGGACCACAAACCATAATAAGACAAAAAGGCTGAAGAATGTGAATGTCTCACTTCCTGAAATGATCTGTAACACATTAGCTTCATTGTTGCCCACAATGCATTTGAGTTTGATTGTGTGCCATTTGATGGACTGGCACCCCTTCCAGAGTGTGCCCTGCCTCATGTGCTGTGCATCCTGGGAAAGGCATCAGAGTCATGGCGACTCTGTAGGGGAAAAGTTGGAAATGGTCAGATGTATAGTTAGATTGATAGGTTGCTTATATTGACTGCTAAATATCTGAAACATTTAAATACCATTTTATATCACCTCGTAAATGTATCATTCTTTTAAAAGTGATTATAAGTTTTGCCGTGTGAATGCAGTGTGGGTTAAACAAAATCTGACTGATTGTGAGGCTCCTTTTGCGGAAACATCAATCGATTAAAACCTCGCGTCAGAGGAAAATGCGACGGTGCAGAATTCATTTTGAACAACTTCCTCCTCACTAATGTGCTGACTCTTCAGAAGATTCATGAGATCATGTTTAATGTTGGACAGCTTCTTAAGTTTTTTTTTTCATTCCTTGACTATTGCTGTAGCAAGGTATTGGAATTTACAGGCTCTTTCATCTAACCTATGGCCTACCATAGTAAATATCTGACTGGAACATTTATCGCTCAATGACTTCCTATTGTTCTGTGTCAGAGACATCAGAGCACACAGGATTTTAAAATATAATATCAATCGTTAATAATCTGTTGTTCTAACATTGTTCCTTTATAATGTATGTCAATCTATTATTGATGAATAGCACATAAAACCAGGGTCCTTGTGATTCAGAAACCCTTTCCTGGATGAACAGAGTGAGGTACGAAATGTGCAGGATGTATACTGTACATGCATTCACCCACATGTGGCTAAGGAGATTTGAGGTCACTGAATATACCAGTTAAGAGAGAGCTGAGAAGCATGGTTTGGGATTGCAGGAATGCCCTCTCCAGATAGCAGGATAAAGTTGCACCTTCAACGTAAGCCCCAGGGATGGTGAGAAAGCGCCAGCACTTCCATCAGGACCTCTGAGCTGCCTTCGCTCAAGTAGAATTACAATGACAGCGTCTGCAGAAACGTCCACTCAACTTCACGGTTTTTAGCAGTGGACGCTTTCCTCTATTGACAGCAGATGTTTTGATTTAAAGGTTAATCCCCACTGAAAGCAGTAATGGTGCAAGTCGCCTTGTCAGGTAAAGATGTGATCAATTAATTTCCTGCAAACAAAATCGCTCCAAGCTACTCCATCGCAGGTCTTTGCTGGTATTCTGGCATTTTCCTGATTGACATCAGTATGTTAATTGGCTTTTCCGCTGTCTTGGATTCTTCTCGTTGAGAAATTACGCAAAGTGTTGACATTAGGAGAACATGGATTCAGCAGTATCGGAGTCACTTCAGTTTGTTGATGGCAAATAACAAGGCTTCGGCACCCACAATGTGGGATCACTGAATGCTGTCAATCACTGTCTGTTTTCTCCCTCAGGAAAATAATCTTATCTTATCTTATCTTGTCTTGTCTTGTCTTATCAAACAGGGTGGTGATTTACAGCACTTGATAGTCCCACACACCATGGGTTTCTAAGATTAATTTCTTTAAAGTTGGCTGCTACTGTGCCTCATCGTCCTTCAGACTCATTTCTCTGCACTTCCTCCACCCCTTGCTGCTGTCTCAATTGGATTTCCCTCAAAGTGCTAATGACAGGCTGGCCAGAAATGTCCACTTGCCCCCACAGTGGGCAGAGCCGCATACCAAGGACACAGACATAGCGGCTTGTGATATTGGCCTAAAGTCCTTGAACCTGTAGAACCAGTCATTCGTTTGCTTGTAGGAGTTTTACTTGCACAAAAATGTTCTAAGGGCAGAAGGAAAAATGACTGGTTCAGAGAGATAACAATCAGATTGTAGAGGAGGTAGGTCCAAGCAACCAGAGGAGGCTGGACCGACCAGATGTCTCAGAAAATTTTTTGTAAGTAAAACTCCTATAAGCCATTCATTCATTCATAAAGAGTGGGTGTGGCCACATCTCAGAATCAGAAGAATCAGAATCAGCTTTATTGTCATTCAAACCACTTGAAATGTACATGGGTGTGGAGCAGTTTAACAGTCTGACTGCAGCTGGACAGAAGCTGTTTCTCAGTGTGGATGTTTTTGCTCGGATGCAGCGCAGACTCCTTCCCGATGGCAGGGGGGTGAACAGCTCATGTGCAGGGTGGGTGGGGTCATGATGGACGCAGGAGGCTTTTTCCCTGCATCTAGTGACGTGAATGTCCCCGATGGGTGGTAAGCTGCACCCGACGGTCCTCTGAGCAGATTTCACCACCCTCTGTAGCGCCTCCTTCTCTGCCACAGTGCAGCTGCCACACCACACAGTTAGGCAGGAGGTCAGGACACTCTCCACCACACAGCTGTAAAAGGACCTGAGGACGTCAGCCACCAGTCCTGCTCTTTTCAGCTCCCTCAAGAAATAGAGGCGCTGGTGGGCCTCGTTAACGACAGCTGTGGTGTTGGTGCGCCAGGTGAGGGTGTTGGTGAGTTGTACCCCAAGGTACTTGACGGAGGTGACCATCTCCACTGCGGCTCCATGTATGTAAAGGGGGGGGGAGTGCCAGTTGGGTGGGTGTGGGTGTGACCTTGTTTCCGTCATTTTGATGTAAACAAGGTCACATGACTGATGACTCTGATGATTGGAGACTTTTGATTGGATAGTGTCCAGAGGGTGGACAGCTAGAGTGGAAATTCCAGCTATGAAAATCTGCAGCCTCTTGTACTGTGAAAGCCAGCACCTGCCTCTGGGCGGTGGGCAAGACGTGTGTGACTCAGAAATTCAGTTGGTGGTAAGATCCCTACCGTGCGGTAAGACCGGTACAGGGATGGTGAGAGGCATAGTTAGACAGCTGCAGTCACTTAATACTGAACCTGGATCCTTGACTGAGAATCCCCTGAGTTGTTGGGGACTTCACAAGGTTCTATGTGTCATGTGTGTATGCTACCGTGCCTCTCTGAAAATGCATTCCAAGATCTGACATATATAGACATTCCTTATTCAAAAGCAGAACCCTCCTGCATGAAGAAGAAAATTTAAATCTCAGCCAATATTGGATAAAAATGAAAGAGACGCTGCTCCGTTAAAAGATGTTTTCATAGTTCATTCCTAGCCACATTTCTCATCTTATTTTTATGCCAGTCAGTGGTAATGGGTGTCATCTAAAGCCATGCTAGTCTCAGCTGACGGAGATTAACCCTTCACTCTCAGAATGTCCTAACCGGAAAGACCAGACAAGCACTCGCCCTGCTGAATTCTCGGACTTTAGTCCCACGGTCATTGGCACACCGCACCGATTCCCAGCATATGGTTCTGCCCTGTGCCAAGAGCTGGACCGCTGTAGCGCTCCATATGTAGACGCAAGGAGCATGTGGTTAGAGCGTGGTGCTGGGCGCCATGGTGCGTGGCGGCGTCAACCATGCTGATAAATAAAAAGCGACCTCCTGGCGCTTGGGTGGGACCTCGGGGCCTCGAATGGACAGGTGCGGGCCTTTGACGCGTCGAGTGGCCTTCTGTGACCCGCCAGGGGCAGGGGGGCATGTGGGTCCCTCTCTTCACAGGGTGCCACGTCACAGCATATGGCGCCGTGGGAGGTTGCAAAGGCGCCGCGGGCGGGAGGTGTGATCGCAGTAGATCCAAAATGAGGCCAGGGGACTCCAGCACGAAAAGGTGAACTGTAAAGACCTGTCAGCAGGTCATATATGCACAGATTGTGAGACTCCCCACAGGGAAATGTAGCATTCTGTGAAAGGACCTGAACCGCTATACCGTGAAAAAGAAATTGCTTCAAAATGGACTCTGTGAAGGAGGGGCTGGTGGTATTAGGAAGAGAGGTAGGTGTCCCGGATGGAAATGCTGATCAGTATCCCTTCCCAGTTGTGTATGAATTGGAGTTTTTTTATTTACCCCTGCCCAGTAACCTGCCGGAGTTCTAGTAACCTGCCAATTATCACTAAATGTGTGACCCTGTAGGCTCATCCAGCAAACCCAGGCAAGCCAAAGCTTCTCCCAGCCCCAGATTCACCCTCTTGTTTTCAATCCCAGTCCTTCATTGACCTGGTGTGTGAGCCGCAACCCATTCAAATTGCAGATTCCCCCCCAAAAAAGATCCCTCCCCCCCTCCAGGCTCATCACTTCAGTCAGAGGGTGCTTTATGTTGGCCTAATCTGAACAACACTGCTACCTGATTTTTTTATATTTTTAAAGATTTATTGATTTATGGTTGCCGGAAAATTCCATTTCATTTCCAAAAGGGAGGGCACCAGTCCTGGAATTTACAAATTTGAGCTCTTCTATGAATATTAATCAAAATATCCTTGTTGTATGCCCATATCAATAATAAACTGATAGTAATGTTTATCCATCCATCCATACATCCATACATCCCTCTTCCAATCATTTAATCAGTCCAGAAAGCGCACGGCACAAGGCAGGGGAACACCCTGAATGGAATACCAGCATTATAATACTACAATTTGCATTTTTAATTTGTTGCATGGATTTTACATGTATTTTACTATGTACACAAAACTACCTTGGACAGTACTGTGCAATTTCATCGGTTCCTCCTGGTGAAATCACACAAGCCAAATTATATAATTTTATCTAGAAGTTTGGGAAAATCCTGCCCTCAAACCACCACAGAAAATTTCACTCATCCCTGCTGGCTATCTACTTTGAATCAATGTATGCGACTAGAGTTACGTTTTTTTTTCAATGCAATAATCCATGGAGATTCTTAATAGGTGTCCTTTAAAGTACGTCTGCACTAGGTATTTACCTTATTTATGCATGGCCTTGGCACTTTCTGTTGCGGCAGATGGAAATTTCCTCAGGAAAAATGGCTTGCGTACCTCTAGGGCCGAGAGCTGGAATCACACCTGAAATTAGTTTGGGTGGAGTTTGAATGTTTCCACCCAGTAGACTGTTTTCCTCCTGCTTTCCAAAAAGATGAGTAGGTAACACTTTACTTCAAACAGTCGTGTATAATGCACTATAGATACCTTCATAATGCATTATGATTCATTCATAAAGCATTCTAAACGCAGCTATAACTATTTATAGAAAGCATTATGAATGCTTCAGGTAGCTCTCATCTATAACACACTATAGATACCTTTATAATGCAATACAAAGCATCATTAATGCGTATACTGACCATTATAATGCATTATGAAGCTATCTATAGTGCATTATTCAGGTGAGTTTCACAGAGCATTCATAAGGCATAATAACCATAGCTATAATGTATTTTTATAAATATTTATAGCCATGTTTATAATACTTTATGAATTCATTATAATGCATTATGAAGATATCTATATGCATTAAGATGACTGCTTTAAGTAAAGTGTTTCCAATGTGTTTAGGTGAATCAGCATCTTAATTGCTCTTAGTGTGAATGTTGTGTGCATGACAGACTTCCTTCAGACATGCCGAACTACAACCGCTCATCAGACTCCTTCTCCATCTCCCTCTCAAACTTCAGTACCCATCTGTTCCAGGAATTCCTCTACTAGTCTGATACCACTCTGTGTTCCCTGGATACTCCTAATGTTGCATTTGACGCTGATAGCCATCTTATCAGGTTCTTGCTTTGTCTACAACACATTGTGTAGCTCTTGCTCTGGTACTGCTTACACTTGTACCTGGCAATTCATTGGAAAGTCAGCCTAGGTGACTCCTTAAAAGCACCTCACCTCACTTTGGTCAAAAGCGTCTCCTAAATAAAAATAAATGTAAAAGGTATGGACTGTATTTTTTTAAAGAGTCCAGTGTCTTTTGCCCTGTGCTTCCTAAGACAAGCCCCAAGTCCAGTAGCTCTGTACTGATTGCGACGTTGTGGATGATGAAGAAATAATCCCCATAACCTTAGACACAGTTTTAACCACATATTTGAGTAGGTCCAAGTTTAATCTGACTGCTTTTCCAGATTCCAATTAGATGCCGCAAGTATTTTAAAAAAAAACTAAAAACCACAACAGTGCCCCCTACCTCAATGCTCATGAATTATTCACTGACAATTTCCTTCGTTTAATCCTCAGCCGTGGCTGATTTCAGGCCCCCCTGCCAGACCCAGAGGAAAGTATGAAGTGTTGAACCATTCCTGTGTGGCTTTTGTGTCTGATCTTCAGGACGTCGGTGCCAATCACGCCGGCTGTTGATCCAGTCTCGCCGAGAAGCACGCGATCGGAACCGACTCAGAGGTTTACTAGTCAACTTCGCCTCTCGTGGTACGAATGTGCGATAAAGACACGCCATTCATTTTCATCGTTTCACTTTCACGGAGACGAGCCGCCGGGAGATGGAGACACTTCGATCTTCTACGATCTTTCATGAACCTTTCAGTGACAGTTAATGAAATATTTTAATTCGTTTCCGTCCACAGCTTCTGCTAAAAACACAGAGGCTTGCAGAAGAAAATGTTGCTTTGTTTGGATACCTTCTCTATATTATTGGGGAGACCTGGAACTAATGATGCATTAATTATGCAAACAGGCAAGCCATAAGTATTCATCTGTAGCCACTCAGGGCTGCTGTGGGCTGAATTCTATCCTGAGAAGCCCAGGTCACAGGGGTATGCTTGCCCATCATAGAGCATGCACACACACTCAGACTAAGAGCACTGATGATTGGCTGCATTATTCATCTATTATTATAGGGCAGAGACCATAGTCGTCAAGACAATGGGAGGAAAACATAGATGGAGACCTGAGACTGGATTCCAACCTGCGACCTTGGGAGAGAGAGGCAATAGTACTGCTTTGTAAGTAACCGGGCCACCAAACCTGAAGCATCTGGGGTATAGATAGGGGACGTGCCATCTAGGAAATCCTTAATTTGTAGCAAGAAGGCTAAGACACAGACTCAGCACGATTTCCCTTTAAGACTCTGAAGCTGATTAAGCCATCATGTGCAGGGGCAGCTTCTTAACTGGACTCAGGTGTGCTGAAGCTAATGGCTTCCGCAGTTCTGTGCTGAGAGCCTCTTGGTAGATCGTAGCCTTGAACCAATAGCATAGAGAGCATACACGGCGCCCATATATATGCTTGGCAAGCTCAGAGAGGTTATACTTGCATGTTGCCAGGAAATGAGACTGGGGGGAAGGGGAACGCAAAGTGGTCCATGAAAAAACCAGACCTTGCAGTGTCTGGGTGATGCTGAAAGCGCAAAGCCCGTCGACGCGGCAACCCGCAGAGTCCCGGGGGCAGCATCGATCGCGGCGCGTCCGCAGTCCCGGACGCCGGAAAGCCCAGGCCACTCACTGCGTGGGCCCTGGAACGGCGGCTCAGCAATAAAAGGGTGCCAGTCGCAAGATTGACAAGGAGGGACAAGAATAAAGGAAGGGGCCCGCGGGCCAGGTGAGAGCGAACGCAAGCGTGTCGCCTGAAATTTCTGGATCTTTATCGGCAGCGTTGACTCTAACCCAGTTATATAAATAAACAGGTACGGAAACAAGAAAACGGTCCTAACTGGTAACAAATTCCCCCCAGGCATCCGCTCTGCCAGCTTCCCAAGTCATATTTGAGAGCAAAAGGATGAGATGTACTCTTACAAAATCAGAGGGTTGGTAAATAGGGGTCTACTGGACCTTTAATTATTTCCATAACTTGCAGACATGTCTGAAATCTCTCCCAGCCAAATCATTTCTTTGATAGGAAGGGTATCATGAATAATGGATATCATAGCAGTATGGCGATTAGAATAATGGGTTAGAGTCTCAGTAGGCTGAGGGTTTGGGGGGGGGGCTCTCTAGACTGCGAGGATCTCGCCTATTAGATATGTGATTCGGCCAAAGTAGGGGACGCCACGTTCCCGAACTGGCTCCCGATACATCTGCCCAAAAAACATTTATGGCTGAGCATTTGATTGCTTATGTGAATGATGCAGGGGGACCAGTTATTTTCTGCATCAAAACTACCTTCACTGAAGGCAGAGGACACAATTTCCCTCTAACACTGTTTTGGAAAATGGCTCTCGATAATCGCACATCCATCGATACTGCTTATTTGGGATGGGACTGTGGCATCGAGTCTGGAGCCGGTAGCAGCCGGGAATAAGGCAGAGGACACCTTAGAGGGGATGCTGGGCCAGTGCAGGACGCTATGGGAAGCACTTAGGCTACAGGACATGTACCAACTATTTGGCTTTATTCAAGATTCAGGGTCGTTGATTTGTCACATACACGTTATGCAGTGAAATGTCTTACCTGAGTCACTCCTGGACAGTGTAGTAAGGAGAAGCAGAGTAAGAAGGGCCAGCAATAAGATTTTAAAAGTAAAAATAGGCAGTCAGGAAGAAAAATAACATTTAAAAAACAAAATGAATAAAATAAAAAATAAAATGAAATACATATAAGATATTAGGGGCTGGACTACGATACATGTGCTTGGCAATGAAGTCACAATGGCATATTTTAGGCATATTTTAGGGAAAATACACAGAGGCATGATTGACCATACAGAGAGGCCTATTTACCTAACTGCATGTTTTTGGAACTTCAGGAGGGAAACTTCACACACTCTGCACCCACACACACACTGGTGTCAGGATTTAATCCCTCGGCACTGGATGTGTAAGGGTACAGAACGACCCAGCACACCACCGCGCCTCCCTTCTTAAGGATTATAACAAAAGAACACTTGAAATCTATTCTCTTTTTGTTTCCCCATACAAAAATGTTCGAGAGGCTTTCTTTTGTGTTTATTTAAAGAAACGTAAGCATGGGAACATCAAAGCGCTGTACTGGGGCCACACCAGCAGTCAATGGCCTCGTGTTTCGCAGTTGCACATAATGAGCACGTAGCGGACCGTAGGAAATGAGGGGTTCTGGTCCATCTTCTCGCACGGCCGTGTTCGTGAGGCGCTGACACGTAAAAAAGGGGGCTGTCTTGGCAACGAGCAGAGGAGAGATGCTTCTCTGTGCTACATTTAGCTACAGAAGTGCCATCATCAGCCAGAAACTCGGCTATCAAAAAATGGGAGAGTGGCCATTATAGAAAGATATAGATACTTCATGGACACCCCCTCCCCTTTAACAACATAGTGAGGGGACTGAATCCAGCATTAATAGCTCTGAACTCGTGAAATTAACCTTGGAATGTTTCTGTATCAAATCCCTAAAGCACATTCTAATTCTTTCTCATCCTCGTCGTTACCCCTTCGTACCCGGAGGACTTGGAGGTAATGGAACAGCATTTTAGTCTACATGAAAAGCAGTTTTATGAGAAAGCCATTACTACCTTTTTAATGGTTCAGTTTAGCAGATTATGTGCTGTAATACTAAAAAGAATGAAAAAATAAAGAATGCAAAGAAACATGAACAAGAAAAAAAGAACAATGAGTTGAAAGTGTTAATTTCTGTTTACGATTGTACTGTATGTATGAGATTAAAACGTTAATGTTCTTTTGTACCAATGAGATAAGTCCACCAGAAGACCAAATATTCAAACAAAGTATATAATCAGTCTTATACCTATGACCACAATAGGCAGTTTTACGACGTGGTATGACAGCTTGTTAAATTCTTTAATACCATGAATGGCTTTTGCGGCTTTTCAAATTAAGAGTCCCTCCTGCAGTGCCGGGCCCCCGACAACATGGCTGGTTATGCTAATAAAAGCAGTGAGATTTGCATATCTTAAGTGGTGAGGGTGGGCACAGGGGCAACAGACAGGAGAGGAGGCTGCAAGAAACAATCCCCAAGAAGAGCGTCCCATGGCAGTGATGGCGTGGGGGGGGGGGGGGGGGGGGGCGGGGGGGGGGGGCGGGGGGGCGCCCGCCCGGGGGGCGCCCCCCCCCCCCCCCCCCACGAGGGGGCCCACCCGCGGCGCCCCCGGGGCCCCCC
>JAODLD010000030.1:18741610-18753068 GCA_026781065.1 Mormyrops boulengeri | reverse complement strand
ATGAGTGGATGGATGGATGGGTGGGTGGATGGATAGATGGATGGATGGATGGTTAACTAGGATTTTTAAACCCTCGGGGTATTACTCACCTTGCGGCTTGCTTCGCACATCTTGGTTGGTGTCAGGAAAGATGCTGCAGATTCTGACATTTCCAGAATATCATCCTACTGCTGCTCCGAGGGGGAGTTTCGCAAGATGTCAGGTCTCTTCATTTTGCTTGAGGACAGAAAAAGAGCCCTGCGGTGGAAAGAAAGAAATCCCAGAATAAGCAGCCCATCATGTCTGTCAGATAGAAACATCTGTGACTTTTTTCCATTTTGTCCACCTAATATTACTTAACCCTAATATTACATGCGATTGGCCCTTTTAGCTGTTCTGCGCTTTATTTTGGTCTGACTCTCTCAGATCTCCCCCAGGGTACCATATTCATTTTATTTGACACTTTTATCCAAAGCAATTTACAGCATAGGGAAAGGTTACAATTTATGCGCACTGCCTGGATTTGAACCCACGACCATCCTGTTGTTAGCACATTGCTCCATTTGCTGACCAAAAAAAAAAAAAAGAACAAAGGCTGCAGACCTTCCGCCCCCACCCTTTTTCCGCTACTATGCATAAGTTTATCAACGCTGTCAAATAACTCAGTTGCTTAACTATATAAAAGTGGCATGCGACAAGATGCTTAAAAATTTTCCCCAGTGATGTACAATTGCACACAGAGCTTGTGAAGACATCGACCATTAACGGCCTGCTTAACAAAGACTCAATATCACTCTTTGTTGCCATTCTTGTGCATAAAAATAAGTATTGAGATGCACTCAGTCACAAAGTCGAAATCAGTGCTACATCTGTCCATCTTCTAGATAGTTCTCTTCCAGCTCCAGGGACTGAAGTCAATACGGCATCCAGGGCGCCTTTGATTTAAGTGCTTCGGAAGCCTGGCAAAAAAAAGAAAATACTGGTATCATTACAGTTTTGAGATTCCCCTGAGGATTGTCGATGGACAGCCGTCTCTCCGAGCTTCAGTGTAAACCTCAGGATTTCACTAAGTGTCTCCTGTTTAGGACTGATCTCTTGAAAGTCCCCCGTTAATCATCTTAAAAGTTGAGCTTAGATTGACGTCGCACAGATTGCTCTAAATATCATGCCCTAGTATATATAACTTATCATAATAATCAGAAAAGATGACACATCTAGAATAACATACAGATGAACAGGAAAAGGGATCTTGCAAAAAGAAACATAATCAACCGACATCTTACCGCATAATTAGTAGTGAATGAATGATAAAGGTCTCATTTAAGTTGTGTGGATGTTACTTAAGGGACTTGCTGGCAAGTTCATATTAAAATCCTTTGAGGGAAAAAAAACATGGACTGACAAAACATGGACTGACAATTCAACAAAAAATTAATTTGCAAATGGCTGTGCTGACCTTCAGAAAAAATATATCAGTTATGAAAACCTGGCCATGCAGAATTATATACCAGCCTTCAATAACATGCATTATGTGAAATATGCCTGTAACTTTCTGACATTCATTGCACTGTCTTCTTTGTATTCTGCACATCTTCTGTAGCGATGCTTTAGATTTATACGTGACAGACGACATCTCAGCAGTAGTGGGGCAGAATTGGACTTCGCTCTATTCTCTGCAAACTCGAGATTTAATTCCAAGAGGGAGTTCAGAGTTCAGATTAGCCATCAAAGTCACAGATTCGAATGTGCAATAGAAAAAATCTGAATGGTCCATCCCCTACCAGGACTGACACTTGCCCTCATTCACGCTCTTCTTAAGCTTGATGGCGGCCATAACACCTCAGGTATAGATGTCATTTGTAGTGCGATATGCCTAAATCCACGATAAAACCTGACACAAACAGTATGAACTGCCTTTTGCAATGTGCAGAAGTAAGTCATCAGATATGACAACTGTACCTTAGTGAAAATAAAAGTCACAAATTAAAAAGAGTAGTAGTTTATTCAGAATTACACTTTCAAAATTAGAACTGACCATTACTATCCTTTATCCACTATGGAATGTGACAGTGTCTGTGCAAGTACGGAGGAACTCGATCGCGCTGGACCGTGATGGGTGGCAAATGCAGGCAGTGGTGTTAAAAGTTGTCAGTTGGGGGTGGGGGCTGTATTGAAAAGTCTGACATCAGATGAAGCTGTAATATGAAATTTTCCAGATGTTTTTGTTTATTTGCTTTGGGATGAATGCCTTTACTAAAAAATAAAGCTTAAATAAAATAAAAGATTGTGTCCTTGGTGGATGTCGATTTGGGAGAGATGAAATTGGGGGGGGGCATGGCCTGCGAATGCCTCCCCCATGGCGACCCTGCTATGCAGCAATGATAATCCAAATGAGGATTCTGGGATTGATGCAGAATGTGATACATTGTGTGTATGTAGTGAAGTGACTCACTGGATCTCACACCTCCATGGCTGGGGTTCAGTTCCTGCCCTTGGCTGCGTGTGTGTGTGATTTACATGTTCTTCCTGCGTTTGTATGAGGCTTCTTCCAGTCCGGACCAATGCAGTTGGACAAACTGGCAAATCTTAAAGCTCCCCAGAGCGTGTTGACTGTGTGTGAGTGCCTGCACTGTGGTGCACTGGCATCCATCCAGGATGCACCATGTCTTGTACCCCGTGCACCAGGCTCCACGCTCCACCCATGACCACATCCTGGATAACTGGTTGGATGATGTATGTGGAGCACTGTTTGTAAATATCAAACATTTGCAAGCAGAACTCCACTGAAATGGTGTTTGAGTATCTCTTTGAACAGACAAGTTGCCATATTCCACTTAAGGAGCTTGTCAAACACTCCGCGGGAAGCGATCATAATTTACTCCCTCTGCTGGACTGATATGCGCGGCTGTAGGTCTCCATGGCAACGGGGCTCTTTTAATGCCGGGCTCTCCTCCGGAGTTTTGCTCCAGGGTCCCTCGCTTGCCTGTCATGATCACTACTCGCACAGGGTGGGGGGCCGGAAGGGGGGCATAGGTGGCCGTCCGTCCGTGACGACCCTGTCACGGCTGGATGCCTTAAAGGCAAACAGAAGGCGGCCCCCTCACCTCCAGTCTCAGAAAAGACGTAGGCGTTTAACCACGTCTGGACAGCAGGTGGCAGCTTTCCAGTTCACCTCGCCTGGGGGGGTGCCTACTGTTGTGCTTTGGAGAATGGTACTTAAGATACATATTTCAGACATCTTGAATTTAACATACTCAGTTAAATAAAAATATGCAAACCTGTGCTGAGCTCT
This sequence comes from Mormyrops boulengeri, assembly GCA_026781065.1. Taxonomy (NCBI): domain Eukaryota; kingdom Metazoa; phylum Chordata; class Actinopteri; order Osteoglossiformes; family Mormyridae; genus Mormyrops; species Mormyrops boulengeri. Next base: position 18,749,797 of record JAODLD010000030.1, on the reverse strand, counting down.
AGCTAATCAGCGAAATGGTCATTTGGAAAATAGTAATTATAATAGCTTTGGCCAGTCAGTGGTCATGCACTGTGGTCTCACACATCCAAGGTGGTGGGTCTGTGTTTGTATGTTTGCACTGGGTACTCTGACATCCTCCCACAGTCAACATGGATAAGTATAAGTTTACATGGCGAGTGTGACCTGTCCTCCTGTCCTTCAGCCATGCTGGTTGGCCGTGGCCACTAGCCAAAGGAGCAAAGGTGCACAATGTGGCCCCCAGATACAATCACGCTCACCATGGCCGGGTAATTTGTCATTATTTAATCTGAGGAGAACATCATGGGACTTGGCTTTGCGACTGCAGAAGCCGACCTCGTTCCTCATTAGAAACACAGTCACACACATAAGCCGCTTGATCAGAAGCACTGGAGAAACTGACAGCCTGACACTGTTTGTTGCATAATGGGTGTATTATATTATCCATCCCCCATGGCAGAACATATCATATTCGATGGATGGGGGCCCTTGACAATGGATAAAAGGTATTATAACAGCCAATGACAAAAAACATTAAGCAGTCGGCCTTCAGAAGTTCTACCACATAGAAATGCCAGAAAAACACGCCAAAGAACTCAAATGCAAACAAGCCGGGTTTACCCTCGTTCACTAACACTTTTGCCCCCCCCCCCCCCCCACCTCATGCCTGCCAGGCGTCTGTCGTGATGCAGACCTTAGAAATAACCATCAACCGGTATTTGAGATTTTCACACCTCCCGCAGTGGTCGAGGGACACTTCAGAGGCCATACGTGTAGGTGTGAGCGGAGCGCGCGGCTCAGCTGCCGTCCAGAATCAATACTCAACTTAATCAGCGGCAAAAGAAACCCAGATCTACAGGCTGCCGCTTTTCATATTCACTGCAAAATAAAGGTTTCTGAACGGTGTGTGAGTGAGCCCTGCGATGGGTTGGCTCCTCGTCCTGGGTTGTTCCCTGCCTTGCGCCCGTAGCCTCTGGAATAGGCTACGGACCCCCTGCGACCCTGAATAGGACAAGCGGTTACAGAAAATGGATGGATCAATAAAGGTTTTTCAGTATACACAAAGATAACAGTATATACGGTAAATTCGGGTCTCAACACAAGATTGTTCCTCGTAATATTATTCACACTGATGATACTTCTTCATCTTAGAGTAACTTGTTTGAAAATTACCACCGAGAATCCATCGCTAATGCTAAGTACACGCCCACAGCTTATGATTAGACACAAACAAAAAGCACTAGCTAGCTTTTCAGCTGTAATCCAGCAGCAGCTATGAGGCGATGTGGATTTTCTATGCAGCGTGTCACTGAACAAGGAACAGAAAACATCCTGACTGATGCAAAAATACTATTCTTTACACCTGCCAGGTATAGTAATAAAAAATGAGAACGACATTTAGGTAATAATTAATTACATCCCCGCTGCAAAAACAAACTGCATAGACCAGCACACCAGCATAATGCATACTGGTTATACCGGCATATGTTGTGTTTTGGTGCTGGTGGACCAGCGTCATGAATGAAACATTGCTGGTGGACCGGTTTCATGTGCAGGTAGACCAGGACCGCTATGCTGCTCCACCAGATACACCAGCACCAAACAGCACTAACCAGAATAGACCGGCATGAAAATTATGGTTGTCTATCCTGTTTATTTCAGCAGGCGTCCCGTGTTTATATAAGCATAAAGAAAATAAAATACAATGAACTGAACATGAAAATACATTAGAAGCAAAATAAATTTTCCTAGTTCTCTTTTTAAACTGTGCTCATTTGCATTTCACTATGTTTATTCAGTCCTTAGCAATTACTGTCACAAAGAGTAACAGTACATTCATTAATACAATTATTTGGCTACATATTCTTTTTGAACCCTATTAATGCAGTTGTGATTAAGCCACGAAGCATTTAGATCAAAGCCTAATTTATGAAAATTAAATAAAAACTCGAGAGATAATTGAATTATACTGACATACAGAAAAAAATGGGACTGAGAAAGTAACATGGAATGAAAACAAAATTGCACTGGGAGAATTGGATTTGGCCTATTACAAATGTGATTTGTTTGTGAAAAGCCAAAATGTCTTTGTCCAGAATGCAGGAGATCTGGACATCCAAATTCAGTGCATTATGTAACATCTATCTGCAGATCTGGCCACAGTTTAATACAGAAGTTATATTCAAAAGTATTAAAAAGAAAACTTATCCATAAGCCATAAACAATTAATATTTACAAACACAGGAAGGTATGATTTACATAATTTGTGTGATCCATTAATAAACAATGTGTGTTTAGCAATAATTTTGATTACTCCTTACAGGTAAAGTAAACTCTTGTGAGATCTAAGACTATAGAACATCTGGTAACACTTTCTATGAATGCCACGTCTATAAGAATCTATAAACACATTCATGACACATTACAATGCATTCATAAAGCATTATAACATGGTTATAAATATTTAGAAAGAGACTAAACAGATTATACACATGTTTATTATGCATTAGGAATTCTTTATGGAGCTCTAATCTAATCTAATTTGGTAGGACTTTACTTAAAGCCATCATCTATAATGCAATACAGATACCTTTATAATGCAGTACAAAGCATCCTTAATTCTTATTCTGACCATTATAATGCATTATGAAGCATTATAATCAACACTATATTACCTTTTGACTGCCAGTAGAAGATGCTGTAGCGCTTTACTAATTCGAATAGTGACCATTATAATGCATTGTGAAGGTATCTATAGTGAATTATAGATGACGGCTTTAAGTAAAGTGTTACCAAACATCCTTCTTTAAAAAACATTAAGGTGGAGTAAAGTGAAGGAGCAGATTGTCAGGGGAAGGTTTTATAACAATTTCTGTAACAGAAGTCTGGGGTGAAAAATGAGGGACGAAATTTTGTTTTCATTTTGCAGCAGGGAGGATCTCTGAGGTTTACAAAAGTAAAAGATTTAGACAGCTCTGAATTTTGCTTCCAGTCCACACACCACAGGAAAAGCTATACGACAATGGTCTTAACAAGAGCATTTAATACCACTACAGTACACCAGAGATATGCTGAGGAGAGGCTGCGTGGAAAACGATGTTTGACCTAATTATTAAATAATTGCATTTCATGTTATTTATTTATCCATCCAGCCATCCATTTTCCTTAACTGCTTCACCAATACAGGGTTCTGGATGTACCTGGAACCCACCCCAGGAAGCAGAAGGTGCAAGGGAGAAAATATCCTGGAAGCCTGCCAAGTGCCGGAAACACACTCACACACACAATCCCACTATAGGCAAGTTATGGTCATCATCTTATTGAGATAAATATATTTCACTTGTATATTTCCTGGGCGTTAAAAAGGCCGTACAACACAGATTTTATATCGAACAATGGAATTCAACAATTCAATATTTCTTATTATTTTTCCATATGTCTTTTGTTTTCTGTGTTTTCCGGGAGTTTATGTTCCGCTCTCTTGTACGCCAAGTCTCAGTTAAACCTTTCAACTTTCAACTAATTTCAGCCCACTCATGTCTCGTCAGCCAATTCGTCACCCACACTCACGGGAAGATACCTCAGTTAAAAAAAAAAAATAAAAAACACCTTCAATGGTTTACATCCCCATCACGCTGCAGGACTTCACAGCAAAATGTGACACGAATAAACATCCGTATTCCAGCCAATAAAAGTACTCATTCACGACTCAGCCAGAAAGATGAGCCGTAGAAGAACCTAATAGCATTTACCACAATGTCAAACTGTCTTCACAGCTATCTGTCCTAGAAGAAAACAAGTCAAACTTTCATTCACCTATAAAAGTCACACACAGTGCAATATTTCTGCTACAATCTGGTGATGAATGCAAACAATAATCAGATACTACAAGCAATGGAGTCATAAGAGGCCAATTTAAATGAAAAGCTTTTTTTTTTAAAAAATATGATTCGACTAATGTTCTGCTGGCTGGAAGCTATGAATAAATTAAAATGCTTAATTACTTAGGTTTTGGTTGAAGTTAAGAAAAAGTAAATAATATCTCTAAGCAGGGATCTCAAAAAACGAGCCATGAATATCGGGGCTACATAATAAGGTCACGTGATCAGCTTTGACAGAATTTAGCCAACGACTTCATTTTAAAATATAACCTTTTACGGGTTTTTAATTTTACGTTTATATGAAAAATTAATGAAATAATATTTCTGGCTGCCTGGCAGAATATGTGAATGATAAAAAAGACAATCAAGACTGACGTCCCCAATCTGTTACTTTGTTTAGTAGGTGATATTGCTATTGATTGGTATCACAGAGATATCAGAGGTCAGGAACAGTGTAAATAAAAGTCTGTTCAGTAGGCAGGGAGAATGTGTAACAGTTTCAGCAAGGCTTACACAAAGCAATACAAACACTGTGAGCCTGGTGTGGTTAAATAGCATTGAAAATGTGTTTGTTAAAAGAAGCCAAGTCAATGAAAGGTCAGCTAGCATGGAGGTAGAGGATATAGATTTGTAACCTAAACTGCATGCCCCAGGAGGGCAACCTCTTGACCAGATCTCTAAGTCAGGTTTTTAAATGGAAATGTACACTGTTTTTGAGTGAAAAAGAGAAAAGTGGAAATTCTAGTCTTGCTTTTGCCTCAGAATTACCAAAACGTTTCCTGGAAAAACTCACATTCCATGCCTTTTATCTGTTATTTAAAAGAAATTGTGAAATCTTGTGTCATTGGGTCATATGTGAAACTGAAACTTTGATGTGTAATGACTAGTAAAAGGATTTGAGAGCACTTTTGTCTATATATAATGACATTAATGAGTGTATACACCTTGTAACAAGGAATAGCAGCTTTTTTTATGAGCCTCTGCTTCCTTGAAGGTAAATGCTGCAGGCTTAAATTACATAAAATTATCAGTATACAAACATAACTACTGATATTACTACATCCTGTACCGCCAGCCTATCTGACAGAGTCACAACAAACGGAATTTCATCTTTCCTCAGAGGAAACGCTCACTTCTCAGGTCACATACTGAAAAAAGAGAAACACATTAATTCATAAATTGAGTCAATTCGAAAAACAAAATAAATTTGATAGATGACAGAACACGGAGTCAGCGAAGCTGCCAGTTCAGCATGCAAAAAGGCTAAGACTAATGACTCTCTCCTACATCACAAAACTGAACAGAATTTATAGAAGATTTGGGAAAAGAACAAGGCGTGCAGTGTGGATGGTGGAAGATAACGGTCCCTGAACGGCTCCTCAATTTGACAAATGTATCACATTTGCATAGGCGGAAGGGCATTTAATCCGTCACAGTCAGACTTTACTAAAAGTCTGGATCAGATTACACCTGCCATCATCAAAGTAGAACAGCGATGCCATATCTTGTTTAATTACCTCTAGATTTCAACCTGATCTCTCATCTGAAATATTATGATGAGGAGTCTTGAGAGTAAAGGAACGTTGACAAAAATAACCCGTACGTGACTCATAATTAAAATGGGATTTAAGCCCAGCGTACCGAACGGAGTACGAATCTCAACTGTGCTGTTGGCAGGTGTCGATATGCGTGGAATAATTAACAAACCCAAGACGTCAGGTCATTTCAGATCTTAGGATGAAGAGTTACAGTATGCCCCATATACACGAACGGAGACAGCACAGCGACAGGCTGGAAAAACAATAAATTCAAAGGGACTTTATCTCAGTATAGCTATTCCCCACGCTTAACACTCAAACAATAACTATCAAATCTCCTAGGCATTTATCTATTACGTACATTTAATTACCGTATTTTCCCTTGGAATCAATAAAGCACATCTATCCATCTATATCTATGGTAACATTTCGCATTAATACCGCGCGTGATGGGCTGCAATGCAATGCAATTCAGCATTTAAGATACAAATGCAAGACAGTGTAATTAAGCACGCATAATTGTGAATCCAATTTTCAGGGAAGTTCTGGCAATGGGAGCAGACGATAATGAGACGGAGACCGAGAGACGTCCCTGGGCTATTTGCAAAGCGAGCGAGCAACACTTAGCTCCCTGTCTGACTTCCGCGTCTGCTTTTAGCCGGTGCTGACCTTGAGTAATCTGTGCGCTGCTATGTTTTACCATCACAAAACACATAATTATTTATACCAATTAAGTCTTTCAAAAGAACTGAACCAATCCCATGCCATCCCCACCCCCATGTCATTGCTGAAGTCAAGTCAACCAGTTATTTTAAAACACTCTTTCTTTGTTTGCATGGCCAAATAAGCCGAGTAATTTTCTGATTCCATTTTCCTCGACCAGGGTGATTATTCAAGCGCATTCACAATATGCCACAACGTTAATTGCCGAACTTAATGAATTTACGCGATTATGTGTTTTCTTTTTTTGGTTAACTACTAACTAAAATCTGTATCCCCATGTCGCCCGAACATGGAGTCCTAGCCATCTTCAGAAGACAACTGGATTTTTCCAGCCTCAGTCAATGACAAAAGAATTTCTAGAACTGACTTTGACCATTCTTGCTATTATTCTTTGATATGCTTGGAGTTTATTTATCTTTTGAAGTACGCAGGCATTTGTCGCGCGCTGCGACGTACAAAAGCACAAAGGCTTATTGAAATGTTGAAAATGTGTTTTTCCCTGAAAATGCCGCAAATCTGAGACGCTATACAGGATACTTATATTGTCTGGATAGGGTGGAAAGAAAAATTCGTGGAAGAAAACACAAGTTTTCTATTCATCTTTACAATATTACAATTACTTTTTCTAAAGTGCCCCATTGTGTATGATCCACAGCCAGCAATCATCTATATTACTGACTCTTTTAAAAAACTCATATGATGAAAATCTGAAAATGAAAGAAATGATTTTCTCTGTAAAACTATTTCCCCATATAACAGTTTTGTAGTAATACATTAGTAATGTCATTCTATGAGGAATATCCTCATAGCAGCGCATGCTGAGTCATAATGCATTACAATTGACAGCCATAACTTGTTCTCTTTTAGTTAATTCATAGCTGACACGATTAAATTGTGACTGTTTCAAGTACAATGTAATGCTGGCAAGTAAAACTGCATCCTGCCGGGTGACACAGTGACCACCAATGCTGTCTCTCAGATGCATCAATCCCACCTCTGTTGTGTGTGTGTGAGTCGTGTCATGTGGATTTGCTCCCACAATCCAAAGACAAAGAGTAAGAAAGACAAATAGTCCGTATAGTGTGTGCATGTCTGTGCCCTGTGATAGACTGGTATTCTCTGCCTGCTGTACCCCAGCCTTGTACCCTGTGATAGACTGACATTCTCTGCCTGCTGTACCCCAGCCTTGTACCCTGTGATAGACTGGGATAGGCTTCAGGCTAAGATGATAGAGGATAGATGGACGGAAATGTGAAATGTAGCGCCTTCCAGTGACTGTCTTGTTAAAGCCAAAGCTGATATACAACAGAATCTTTCTGAACAGTGACGGTGAACAATGCAGCTTTTAGTGAGACATGAAATGATCCTCTAGTGGGCATTTGCATAAGTATGAGTACAGGTACACTGGAATGCTTCTTTCCTTACTCCATCTTCCTCTCCAGGAGACACTTATACAGGAGAGAGTAAGTTTGGAGCCACTCACTGCCGCTGGCCCCTCACCCCCCCCGTGCTTAGAGTTAGCATGCCTTAGTATGCTGAACAGTACATACGTGATGCAATTTTCACTCTTAGCTGGAAGGTTTTAGTAAGAACTGTGGTTTGACTTGCAATGCAATGCACCATGCATGGTTTTATACGACATATATATGTAGCACAGCTCGCCTCATGGTGCTACCTTCTGCTGAGTTCTCGTAGCAGCATTCAACCAGATCTGAGCATCAAGGCAATGAATGCATTTATGTTTCAATGGAGCATGCTGTACGACTATTTAATAGGCTAATATAAAATGAATCATATGTTTGCATCTAGCTTCGTAGTCATATTATTACTAAGAGGTGAACAACATGTTAAACGGGTTAAGTGTGCCTTTCAGCATACTTGTAATTTTTTAGTAAATCTATTTACTAAATCTGGAATTGTTAGGGTTAGCACCCATCCTTCTCAACCTTTCGTGGGGCGGCCCCCCCCCCCCCCGGGGGGCCCGGGGGGCGGCGGGGGGCGGGCGGGGCGCCGGGCCCGGCACCCCG
>JAODLD010000030.1:18679476-18720589 GCA_026781065.1 Mormyrops boulengeri | reverse complement strand
ATAAAATCAGGCCCCTAACCATGCAGTCAGGTTTACAAATATTTGTGAAAGAACGGGCTGTTCTGAGGAGCTCCATGAATTCAGGCGTGGAACTGTCCTAGGATGCCACCTTTGCAATAAGTCAGTTTGTGAAATGTCTTCCCTGCTAGGTACTCCACAGTTGTGTAAGTGGTACTATTGCCAATTGGAAGCATTTAGGAATAACAGAAACTCAGCCATGAAGTGGCAGAGCATGTAAAGTAACAGAGCGGGGTTGGCAAGTGCTGACGTGCATAGTGCGTAAAAGTCTCTCTGTTGAGTCAATGACTGCAGAGTTTCAAACTTCCTCGGGCATTAGCCCCAGCTGGGAGCTTCATGGAACAGACTTCCATGGCTGTGCAGCTGCATGCAAGCCTTACATCACTAAGCACAGTGCTATGTGTCGGATGGAGTGACAAATCACGCTTCTCTGTCTGCCAGCCTGATGGAAGAGTGTTTGCCGGATGCCAGGAAAACATTACCTGCCTGACTGCATTGAGTCAACTGTAAAGTTCGGTGGAGGAGGGATAATGGTATGGGGATGTTCTTCAGGAGTTGGGAAAGGCTCCTTAGTTCCAGTGAAGGGAACTCTCAATGCTTCAGCATAGCAAGACATTTTGAACTTGACTGGCTCCCATTGAACACCCTTGGGATTGCCTAGAATGGAGATTGCGAGCCTGGCCTTCACGTTCAAACGCAGTGCCTGGCCTCGCAAATCCTCTTCTGGCTGAATGGGAAAAAAATTCCCACAGACACACTCCATAAACTTGTGGAAAGCCGTCCCAGAGGAGTGGCAGCTGTTATAGCTGCAAAGGAGGGACCGACTCCACATTGGTGCCTATAGATTAAGAATGGGATATCAAAAGAATTCCAGTATAATAGCCAGGTGTCTCAATACTTTTGTCCATATAGTGTATATATATGGATACTTGTTATTACAGGATTGAATGACCATAATTACATTGGATTAGATTCAACTTCTTTGTCATTGTGCTGAGTACAGGTATAGAATCAATGAAATGTAAGGTGCATCTAACCAGGTGCAAGTAAAATATATACAAATGCAATAAATACAATAAATTATAATTAATTATAGTCACCTTATCAATATAAGTGTAGGTTATGCTTCTGTAAAAAATATGCATAAGGTAGTCTGTGGCATTTAGATGCAGACAGGAAGAGAATAATTGTTCTGGGAAACATGACAAGACGAATTGGTACAAGTGCAAACTGGAGATACACACTGGAGCAGAAAAAACCGAGGCCAAGGTACCAAGTAGTGTGCGAAGGGAGGCGGGGGGAAATGAATGCTGTAAAGTAGGCCCACTGTCGAGGGAACAAAGCTGTCAGCTGTTCCTCAACCTAACCTTTAAATTCCACCATAGACATATTATGCCTTATTATCTTCATTTGAATTAATTAATTTGCTACCGTAAAACCCATAGTATTCACGCAGAGGCAAAGTATATGCAGATGACATTTTTTTGACATTTTTTGTTACCGTGCTGACAAGTCAAGTTCCTGAGGCTGCCCTTTGCCATCACTATACGGCTATGCTTCAATTTTGGGACAATTTGTCTCGAAATTTGACCAGGTTCAGATCTTCACCCTTGAAATGTGTCAGCAAAGGTTGAAAACGATCAGACAAATACTTTTTGAGTTGTCACAGTTACAAGATCAAACGTCTGAAACTGCCCCTTTTCTTCGCTATCACTGTGCTATCTAAACTAAAACTTCTTTCGTTTTGGTGCAACCTGTCTCAAAATTTCATCACTTCCAGATCATCTTCAAGACAATGTGTCTGCAAAGAAAATAATCCATCCAATAATTTTACAGTTACTTTGTTCACAAAACCAAGTGTCTTCAACAGCCTTAGTTTTTTTCTTTCAACACAGTACTGCTGCTTCATATTTGGGGCAATTTGACTCAAAATGAAACTTGATGTTGATATTCATGCACGTAATGTTTCTGTCCCAGGGAATACAATGCAATTATTAATTCATCGTCAAACTCTAGCATAGGCTCAAGACCCCCCGTGACTCTGAATGGAACAAGCGATTACAGAAAATGCATGAAAAATGGAAATGGTTGGATATCAACCTAATGTCTATGTTTACTATACCTTACATTCAATTTCTACTTTGCATTCTACAGCAAGCCACTGATAAAAATTCTGGGACTTCAAGGATTCAACAATTTTTATTTGGCACAAGCAAGGTTTACAGTCAGACTGTAGGCAGTTCTCTAGGTCAGTGTCTCTCACCCCCATCCTCGAAGACCCAGCTCCCTGCCAGACAATACGCATCACTGCACCCTCCGGGAGCTGGGAAGGAGTGAAAAAGTGGACTGTTTGGGGGTCACCGGGGATCCGGTTGTGAAACTGCCTAGGTTATATCACACCAGAAAAAAGTTACAATCCTATTTAAGCTGTCTTTTGTGATTCAGCTGAAATTTATTACTTGGTCCCTAGTTGTTAACCGAGGATTTGCAGCACATACTACCCATATGATCTGTGTCTGTCATCAGTGTGCCAGAATAAGCACTGTCCTGCCAATGCAGCAAAATTAGCAAGCACAAAGAATAAAAGAAAACACAAAACTGGCAGGCAGAAGTACAAATTAACAGAAGATTTGAAAACGTTAGACAAACACAATAAACACGCAGAGAGAAGCCGGGCCAGGCTGCTGTTGGCTCATTGGCACAAGAAGATGAAGGAGGCTTTTATCCTTCTTTGGCTGAATCAATCGCAGAGCATATTTGGCGAACTATCTGCGTTTTTGTTCCAGCCTTTTGTTCTGTTTGTTTTGTAAATGAAAAGAACATTTATGCACAAAAATTATGACATCTCTTGTTTCCCAACACAACCATTTTACTTAAAAAACTTCATAGATGACCCACACAAAAACCCAACTCTTCCTCATATACAGTCCTTTACACTCTTTAAAGTGTTACCATTTACGAACAATAAGTCCCATCTTACAGTCATCAGTTATGAGAACATCTCCAAGGTTATTTTTCTGTGTTTCAGCATTTTATTTAAGGCTTAGCATTACTAAAGAGCAGAAATGCCACACTGGATAATTTGTGTCGGTCTTTTATCTCAAAGTCCCAAAGAATCTCAAAAATCTTGTGAGACAGACTCCATTTCTGATCCCACATCTGGGTTTCTCCCCAGGAGTTTAGGTGCACTAGTGGGCCCTAATTGCCACTAGTGGGTGTGTGTCTGTCACATGATGCCCTGGCACCCCATCCAGGGTCCCCCCTTCCTCATGGCCTGTGGTCCGTGGGATAAGCTCCAGGTTCACTCTGACCGTGAACTGATTAAGAAGTTATAGAAAATGGATGGAAACAGAAAAGAACATTTCAGGCGCTCTTTGAAATGCGAGAAATTTCATAAAAAAAGAAAACCCTTTAAAACTAAATATGCAAATGACTACCCAGTGTTACATGGAACGATTGTCTGAGTCCATTTAGATAAGGAGTATGAATCATTTCATTTAATGTAAAAAACCCAAGTGGTTCATGACATCTGAGGAACAGAGACAGAAAGGCAGGCAGACATGATTTTGTGCCCAGGGCTAAGGGTTATTTAAAATTTTCCGACAGACGCAGAGAAGGAGCTGCTGGCTGCAGCTGCCAGTGTCCACTGCCTGTTAATCTGCCTGCTAGATGCATCCCCTCAGTCATGTCTGTCCTCAGGAAAATAGACAACTGAAATCAGAGCATCTTTTTTGTACACACTGACTATGCAGTCTGAGCATCAGAGTTCCTGTTGCCTGCAAGAGACGGTGTGAAGAATACATCTCACAACCATCAGTGGTCCTACCGCTCGGTTAATAGCTAATTTAACTGAAAGATGTGCAAGGAAAGACAAAGTTTTATTACAGATAAAATTGGCTACACAAACTGCTACACATTTCTGTTCACACGTCGCGAAGCACACAAACCATCGAGTATGCTATATACTCACGTCCCCGAATTGTACTGCTGCCCATATTCAATGTTCTAGAATAAGAATGACATTTGTAATTGAATTTAATGATGTAAGTTTCTTGAGACTACTGGCTCCGAAAGACCTGTGGTGTTCATTACACTTAAAAAAAAAAAAAAATAGACACATCACTTTGACTAACTTCCGAGATGCACATCAATCATAAAAATTATAAAAATGCTACATAAATTAGATTTCAAATGTCAAGCTTAGCCGGATGGCGATTACCGTTTTGCATACCCCTGATTGATTTGTTGGTCAAAATAATCTGATGCACGCAAGTGGGAATGAATGGAAGAGTTTTGTAACAATAATAGAAATAGCAGCAACAGCAACATTGCCAAGGATTTGGGTGGTACAGGGGCGTGGCATGGCGCAGGCAGGGAAGGAGGAGGTGGACGAACCACTGCCGGCCCAGGGAACATGGGGGTTTAACAACAAAACTGAAAACACTACAAAACAAAACAGACCTCAAGGGACCAAGGAAAACAAAATAGGAAAAACCAAAGACTAACTATAAAAAAAAAGTCAGGGCGATAAGGAGCAGGCAGGCGGCGGACAAAGTTCCAAAATAAAACACCAGGTAATTACGAACACTCTGGAATACACAACTGACCAACAACATCACTGGCATATAAACATTCATACAATGAACCACTGGGGAAGTGAACTAAGGCAGGGACTTAAATACAGAAACTAAACTGGGTAACGACGCAGCAGGAGTGAAACATGAAACAATTAACCAATCAGGGAGAACACAAAAGGACTGCCGCAAGAAATCAGGCAACAGGTGAAACTAATTATTAACTCAAAGAAACTGGGAGATTACAGGGAAACTAAAACTGACAGAAACAGAATTTTAATACTGGGGAAATGAGAGAGACAGGTAAAACACAACCAAGGGACAGAGCAAGAAACCAAAACAGAAAACCACAAAATCACAGGAACTAGGAAAACTGATACTAATGGAACTCTAGGGTACAAAATACAAAAACAGAGGAGATAGGATTCAAACACACAACAGAGAGATTAACATATAGTTGTGTGCTCAACTCATTGAGTTATGCAACTAGCTGATGGGAAGCACAGGAAAACACAAAGGCTGACAACAGGGAGGACAGGATGGCCAGTGACACCTCGTGGCCAAACGGAGAGGGGACACGGAAGACTAGGACAAACTGGTGCTGACCCTGACAAATATAATATATAATAAAGCATATAATTAAAATGTATTACTACAAGCGAAACTTCCGCCGCAGAAAGATGGATGTCTTCTCTTTTAGGATAAAGACATACAAATTTTGTTATAATCAGTTATAGGTCATACTTGCGTCAAAAGCGAATGATATACAGTATCATGTTGAGAGCGCAGAAATGGAGCAGACCCTCAATTCCAATGCTCTTTGTAGCATACTGAAATAATACACGGTGAAGTTTTCAGTGCAATTTCATTTCGGCCACAAAAGGGTTACGGTTATAAAACCCTACCTTGTTTGCCGGTAAGTTTCAAGCTTGTGTCCTCCGTGTCTGGTAGATCTTCCAGCAACTCCCACTAACCAAATACAGGTTAGCAGTAAGGCATCCCTCCACATGGTGCACCCAGTCAAAATCTGGAGCCCGACTATTTAAAAATTCAGATTCTGGCTTAAAAATACGTATAAGAAATTTTCTTTTGTCTGGCACATTATTGTCCACTTCTGGTTTGGGAAATGCGCGTAGCTACGTGCAAGCACATGCCACTTAATCTCCACTGTAGGAAAAAGCAATTTGGTCTAAAACCCTAAATCCTCCGGAGTCAGATGGCGCAGATGTGATCTTTCGACTGTGATGGATGTGATGGATGTGCATCAGACCACTTCTCATAATGACACATTTCTTATTCACTGGGTTAAACGTAAAATAAACATCGCTGAACGTTTTGCAGATTTTGCAGTAAGGTTTTTATAAATAAATGCATCGCTTGAATAACGAGCTGCCAAGTAGCCTAATAAATAATACAATAAAATTATGCCAGCAACAAGTATAGCAGCAATGTATTTAAAGCATGAGAATGTTTAAAAGATTGCAAGCTGATGTTTTGCTATCTCACAAAGGACACAACTAACTGCTAGAAATGCATAAAATAATCGCCCGTATTATATTCTCTAATGAGATGGAGGAACTGCCGACTCCTGGCACTTAAAAGAAACTGATTGAATAGCAATTCTAATGCTTCTTTACAGTAGTTTTATCGGATGTGTAATCCTACAGTATGTGTTATCACTAGCGCTGTAAGTGGTGTTGACCAGCCAGTGATTGTTCTGTTAAGATGGTGTTGAAACACCACTGACTAAGGATTAGTGGCTGCCTATGTATAGGATGGGTTGTATCACATTATGGATTTTAGCCCTGGGGACATAGAGATATTGGTATAGCACGCAGTAGAAGCGCCTAATACCTGCAAACCAGTGACCAGTGACCATGAATGGAAGCCAGAATGTTCCTGTTATATAGGTTAAAGCAAAATTGGGCAAAACACTTGACTTAAAACAATCATATAAATGCATTACAAATACTTTCAATGCATTCATAAAGTATTATAAGCAAGGCTATAAATACTTATAAAAAGGCATAATACATTATAGCCATGTTTATCGTGCATTATGAATGCTCTATGAAGCTCTCATCTATAATGCTCTATAAATGCCTTCATAATGCATTATAATGGTCAGTATGAAAATTAAGGACGCTTTGTACTGCATTATTATAGATGAGTGCTTCAAAATTACACAAAATTGTTTGAGATGAAATATGTCAATGGAATATGCAGTGTTTAGCAGCTTAAATTGTTTTGAATGGAGTCTGCTGTGTGACTTTTCTTACAACAGGCGGTCCACATTCTTTTAAAGCTCAGTACTGCAATGCAAAACAACCTCTAAATTTGCCAAATCGTCACCAGGTGTCCATCTTGGAGAGAAATGTTCTGGAAATTGTAGCGGTTTCCTTTTTCCTCTCTTTCATTCCTCCCGGTGGAGAAAGCTGCCGATTGTAACATAATCATCACAGGTTAGCTACCTGAAACTCAGAATTATAAAACCGCACTATGAACGGCATCGCGTATGTTTGCACTTGATATTTGTGACTCACACATTGAGATTCATTTACTCTGTGACCTGTTTGAGGAACGACAAACAGTGATATTAAAAAAACATGACAAACAAACCCAGAGGCCACGCGAGTCATACGATTTCTCTTGTGATTGCACAAACATAATGCACAGGGAAACACACAGGTCCTTCTAGTGAGAACAGGCTTATTTGCATATTTATTAGATAACCTGGTCTGTTTTTATCTACGAGTATTACCATTTATGTAAGTGACAAGCAATAATGATTTTAAATTAAAAGTTTAAAACCATATATTTATATCGTAAATACATACATACATTGTAAATTGTGTTCATGAGAAATGAATGGAAATTTTGTCATTTTTTACAGACTAGGATATACAGTATATATAGGATAGGATTTGCAGCAGTTCAAATGCTGTGATGGAAAACTTGAATTTGACATTACGATAAACACTCCCTATATAGTCCCTGAAATTCAAATTGAGTACGCACCGCAGGATACAAAAACCGCAGGATACACGTTACATAAATTTTGTACCTGCTCACTAGTGACTAATCTGTACTTTCGTTGTCAGAAGTCATATTCATGGTAATTGGTTGGAAGGATGACACACCTGTACTCATCGCCCACTTTGACGTTGGTGCACTTTTATGTTGAAATGTAAAATAATGCTGGTGAAATCACGAGAAAACGGGTGAGAATGGGCAGCTAATCCCTTTGATAGGGGATTAAACTCTATGCTTGCGACATTTGCTTTTACAGTAAGTGTTGTAAATGCACTCTCCTGCAGTGATTTACCACCCCTGAGATCCATATTATCAGCACAAAGATAAGAATGTAATCCAGGAAGCCCCAGTAAAGCAGTCCACACTGCAACTTGTGCTGCTGAATTGAAACATCAGTGGACACAATGGAGACACTATCAAATTTGCAAACGAAAACCCATATAAATTGCTAGCAGTGATGAGAGTGGATAATGCAGAATAAATATGAACCTTTATTACTATACAAGCCAACCAATGCTAATCTTCTCGTGTTTAGCTATAAGAATTCTGGAAGCAGGAAGTTTTAAGTTGTAAAACCTCAATAATGGTATGTTTATAATAACCTGATAATGTTTGAATGAATTAAGCACAATCTTACCACAATAATTATTAAGTATAATTTTACTGCAGAATTAAAATGTATTAAAAAACATGTTTTGCCTTTAGAGATAAAGTCCCTTTTATATATTTTTATAAAGTAGCTCTAAAATTTCTTCAGGGTACCCATATTGTTCAGTGGTATCTTAAACATTTCAGAGACTGTAACCAACACATTAACTTAGCACTCAAATTTAATGCAGTTCAGCCTGCCAAAAGTAGTATTTTATTATAAAAATGTACATTGATGTCTAAGCAGTACAATGCTGTTTTGCACGTCTTGCAGTTGAGTATTTTTTTTACCATTTAGAAGATTTTTTCAATTTCAAGATCAGAAAGATGAACAAGCTGATAGAAACTTGGTTTTCTGATGATGATACGTAGGACATAGTGATTAATTGTCCAGGTACAGTATTTTTTGTAACTCACAGTTGCAGCTGAAAATGTCTGATACTTTCACTGGACCACAAATAAACAAAAATTAGTAACACTTTACTTGACGGTGCACAAATGCTTACTAGTAACTCAGTTACTACTGAAGCACAAATCAAGAACAAATATAGCAGTTAAATGAAATACAGGATCATGATTCATTAATGATGAACAAAAACGAGATCAGTATTTCACTTGCGTTATTCATGACTTGTTCCTTCAGTAGTTTCTTAGTAGTTCACAATGATTTATCAAATTAACAGAAATAGTAAATATAGTAGCTGCTGGGATAAAAGATGTATCACGATTTGATGAACAAACATGAGATCAATATTTCACATGTATTATTCATTACTTGTTCCTTCTGTGGATCCGTCAGTAGTTCACAAAGGTTTACAGTAGGGGTGTCAAACTCCAGTCCCGGAGGGCCAGATCCCTGCACAGTTTTTGGTTTACCCTCGTTTAACACACCTGATTCAACTCATGGTGCTAATTACAACACAGCTCTTGAGCTGAATCATTTGAATAGGAAATAGGAAAGAACTAAGCTACACAGGTCTCCGGCCCCCCAAGACTAGAGTTTGACACCCCTGGTTTACAGAATTAAGAGATATAGTAACAAGTATAGTAACTGCTTGACAAAGGCATATCAAGATCATGATTCATTAATGATGAATGAACATGAGATCAGTATGTAACTAAGACTTAGTTTGTGGTAAATTAATACATAATAATATATACTATATTATTTGGCCTCCTCAGGGAAAGTGTTACCAAAACTGGCAAATAATATATGCTATCACCACTGTCCAGGAAGTTAAAAAGAAGCTTTTCAGAGATGTGGGAGACAGTTTCCTCCGTATAGTAAGAAAGTCGCATTAATGAATGATTTTTTTATTTTAGCCTTGGTGAGCTCTGGATTTGATGGTAAATGATGAGTCATACTTGAATCCAATGAACTAGAAAAAATGAAGCTACAAAACAGTTACTGAGAAATAGATCTGGCCAACAGGCACTGTGATTTAATAAATTTCAAACATTTTCCCTGTACAGAATCAGTACTATACACATCTGTCATTCGCTGATTCCTAGTTACACATAAACACAGATTTTACTGATGCTTTTAGTCTCTGATATGGAAGAAACTCGGGTTGCTTTTTGCATGTGGGTGACAAAAACAACTGAAAAAACCTTTCAATAATAATCATGCTGCCCACCCCCCCACTCCCCACACAAAAAGAAAACGTCTTCAGGGATGGTATTGTCTAACTAAGCAATGCTGACCACAGTCTATATCAGTAACTTACAGATATCCAGTTCTATTGGCAAATTACCTTTTAAAAGCAGTGTAATTACTAATATTTCATAAGCTGTCAAAAGTCTCTCTGAAATAATTACCGTCGGCCTGCTGCATGGCCTTCTTGGGATTATCTGACTCATACTGCTCATGTAAAGTCAAGCCATTGTGTTAAACAGTTTTATTGTAGGGTATGTAAACCAAAAATTAGCATGGGCTAACCTGGATGTCGTAAAATTCGCTGTCATATCCATCATGTAGGTCTGATGTTATTTAAATGTCGAAGATCTTCAGTAATTATTGGCCCAGCTTATGGTTCTGTCATGTAACCTTATTCTTCTGCCAAAGCCAGGAAGGGTTCTCAGCAGTAAACAGACCAGTAGATCAAGTTGAAGATGATGTAGGATCCTGGGAAGATCATGCGGGAGTAGGTGTCGATGGCGTGGGTGTTCTCGATGATGCGCAGACCCCGCAGTCCCTTCTTCTTGCCGGTGCTGGTGGACACGCTGCTCATAGACAGGTGGCCCACCATCTGGCCCTGCTTCTCCTTCTCCTCGGGTACGATGGGGGCTAAGGTGTATCCCGCCAGGCTCTCGGTGTCCGCTTCACTGTATGTCCCATCCAGCATCATGGTGCGGGTGTGGGACATGCCGCAGGTGCAGGGCAGTGACTGTCGGATGGAGGAAGAGGTGTCAATTATAGGCCAAGTCAACTTGGACAAAGACATCTTGAAGCCTATGCAGGAAGTGGAGGGATGCCAGTCCCTCAGAATATAGAATATTACTGGATGATTAGGAATAGTAACATTTTTCTTAAAGAGTTTTATAGCAGTTGTACCCTTCCGAAGGACACAATGGCATTGCATCAGTAAAATATCATGGTGTATAAAGGGTTAGAAACTGTCAAACACTTTGGACAAAAATGTCAGTGAAGTAATTAAATAAAAATAATGTACTAAGGACTAAGGACACGAAAATCAGCAATAGATGCTGAAGGTAAGCTTCACTAATCATCTCTTCATTTTCACCTGAGACGTTCAAATTTAAAAACATTTAAGGGTTAGATGAAGAAAGGAAAGAATAAGTAACGACTACCTGCTCTCGAAGCCTTTCTCTGACCTTCCGATCCCTGCGTTCCTGAACCGTGGTCAGGTAGTTGACGGCAGCGTACTCCAGCACAGACAGAAAGACGAACACGAAGCTGACCCAGAGGTATATATCCACCGCTTTGATGTAGGAGACCCTGGGCATTGAGGCGTTGACTCCGGTAATGATGGTGGACATGGTGAGTACCGTGGTGATACCTGGACAAGATCCATATTGTTTACACATTCACTTTGAAAGAGACATGATAAGACTATCTGAGATCCAAAAAGCTAGCATCTAGTATGTTCAGAGTCTTTAGACCAACATCACAGCAAAGGTTGGACTCAACGAATCAACTAATAATCAAGCCAAGGGTAATATATAACAAAAATATAATAATTAATGGCTTTAGTGAGAGTTTATTCATTCACTGGTCTAAGAGGATTTATTTTCAAGTCTCATGGCACCTAAGGACACCCTGGCAGGCACCGCCCTGCGGTCGATCCAGAAGGACACCCATGAGAGCATGACCATCAGCGTGGCTGGGAAGTAGGTCTGCAGCAGGAAGAAGAAGATGTGCCGGCGGAGGGTGAAGTTGATGTACAGCCGATTGTACCATCCTGGAAGGAAGGAAGGAAGGAAGGAAAAAAGCAAGGAAGGAAGGAAGTAGGGAAGGAAGGAAGAAATTAAGAAAAAGAGCAAGGAAGGAAGTAGGGAAGGAAGGAAGGAAGGAAGGAAGGAAGGAAGGAAAAAAGCAAAAGAGGAAGAAAGTAGAGAGGGAAGGAAGGAAGGAAGAAAGGAAGGAAGGAAAAGTACCCAATGGTTATTGAGTGTTAGCATGTCAACAGGTTTTATTAGGATTTTCCTACTATCAGGAAACGTTGTCCCTCATCTATACAAGATATTCATACTGTAGATGTTGATGCTGGTTTAGTGTGAATATATATCAGCAGTAATATTACACCTCAAACTGGATTATTGTGAATGAAGCATCTGCTAGTTAGCTTAGTACAGCGCTAACAACGCAATGGTCATGAGTCCAAATCCCGGGGAGCGCACATAAAAACTGTAGCCCTTTTCTCTACTGTAAGCTGCTTTGGATAAAAGCATCAGAAGAATGTAAATACTCTTGTGTTCCCAAGCTGGCTGCTAATTTAATTTTCCTTATCCAGATATGATTCTCTTCATACCTGTGCTGCTGTAGAAGGCGAGCCTCGAGGTAGTGTGAAACTTCTGAATGAGGAACTGGGATAGGGAGATCTTGTCATCGGTGCTGAGTGACTCGTCACCGCTTTTCCAGTAGAGCATGAGGTCCTCGTCAGTGTAAGCATCTACAGGCCGGCAGCGACATTGGAAAGTGAGTCTGGTATGAGACAGCAATCTCACACGACCAAACAAATGACAGAGGAGTTACCGGAGTTGGGTAATTCAGGTCCAGAGAATGAAAGTCCAGACCAAGATTTTGTTTTAACCAACCAGTTGAGCATAAAGAGTCACAGTCACAGAGTACTCAACTGGTTGGTTGAAACAAAATCCTGGTCTGGACTTTTACTCTCTGGACCTGAATTACCCAACTCTGGGACTTACTCACAGCTTTCAAGCTCCAGGGAACAGGTTTGGGAATCCAGAGGAAAGCGACTGAAGTCCATGTTACAAGCAGCGGTGACCGTAACCCTGGTGGATGAAACAACCAGAGCAGTTAGCCGATAACAGCTACCACAGACTTTCATTAGGTCATTAACAGAGAAACAATGTTTGATTAGGGAAATCGGGGGAAACATCATGAATATTATATTCTGGTTGTTAGGTTGTTTTATCTTATCTTGAAAGCACATGCTTTAAACACAAGTTTAAACACAAGTTGACAAAAAAAAGCACATCAAAAAGCCTGCGACGTTCTAATCCCATCAAAATATTCCTCTTGATAATTAAAATGAAGCAATACATTCAACACATTTACTTAAAACAAATGCCCTTTCTGGGAATTCCTGTGTGGTTCCTGATTTACAGCAAGGAAAAAAAATAGCTTTCAAGGAGGAGTTACCTAACTTATGCGTAGGTCTTTTAAAGGACAACAAAGTCAGCCATTTTGTAACGACTGGCAAGCATTCTAGTCATCTAATATTTTTGAAGACTTTTTTGAGTAAGGCATGAAACACTGCTTTACATTTCCTTCCACACACACATGAAAATAAACTGTAATAAAATCTAGGGGAAAAGGAATATTTTAGACTAATAATAATTGTGAATATATTTACTCTAACTCAGTTTTCAGTTTCACTAAAATTCCAGTGGGAACCTGTGCATTGACTTTGTTGATAAGTCTCTAATCTCCACTGGTGAACATTTCAGGTCCAGAGAGTAAAAATCCAGACCAAGATTTTGTTTCAACCAACCAATTGAGCATAAACAGTCACAGTCACAGAGACTCAGCAGGTTGGTTGAAACAAAATCTTGATCTGGATTTATTTCTTTCAGGATCTGAAATGTCCCCCTCTGCTGTTCTCTCACAGCCTCATTTATTGCTTATTTTTCTGACTTAAAATGTGTTCCTGGCAAAGTTTCATAAGGTACACAAAGAGAGTGACTGCTCACCTCAAGCTGTAGAGCACATGTCCATCGGGAAACACACGGAGCATGATATTGTCCGTGGTTGTGTCGTGGATGAACGACCTCTTGGAGTGAACAAAGAAGACATCGGGCACCCAGATCTTCTTCACCAGTCTGCCATCAAAGGTCATGCTCTTGTTGGTGCTGCTTGGGAAGGACAAACGCTCGTCCTTCCAGTAGTGCCTGAGGTAAAGGGTCACTGTGAAGTCCTGGGGTGCCAATAACAAAGGACATTTTTAGTCCATGGACACAGCAACTAATGCCCTAAGGACTGAGGGCATCATCAGAATTCTATAGTGCTGCACAGTCATTACACTAAGTCACGCTCTCCAATTATTTTAGGACGAAGGATAACACTATTCCAGGTTAGACATTCACTGAAGATGGGACAATTTGAAGAAGTATCTACAGTTAAAAACTAGTTCTTAAAATACTGTTAATTAATCATTAACAATTATTAGGCTTCACATGTAACAGAGCCACTGAGGTACATAGTGTATAACATCACACACAAAACACGCATGTATATAAAATTATATACAAATATAAATATAAAAGTATGCCTGTATGCATGTTCATTCATTCATCCATCCATCAATCCATCAATCCACCTACACAATGTAAAACCACTAAAGGGTGCTGCTTCTACACAGAAAATATTCTGTGAAAATGTTGTGAAAGAATCGCCCTGAGGAGCGATCTGTGCGCTTACCATGTCCACTTCAGAAATACTGTCCAAGCTTTCCACCTGGACATCCACGCCGACAGGGATGGCAGGGCCTGGAGGAGACAGCATGATCCCCGTCCACTTGTTATGAGTACATTTGAGTCCTAAATTGCAGTTTTCCCACAGAAACCTCTTTTGGTTTTCGACCAACAGTGGTAACACAATATAAGTCCAATGATCCTTCTGACTCAAAGGTTACCTTAAAATTGAGTGACCAGAAGCTATTTAGCAAACCAGCTAACCATTATCTGTTTCTAAAACGCTTTCTATCAGTTCAGTACTTAGGGTTTGCAAATTCATCTTGTACTGCTGCATAACTGTCAGAACTGAACATTTTTTTTAATGAAACCACCTTTAGACTATACATAAATCACTGCTAATGTGATGATAGGCTTGTCCTGAAAATTGTGTACAATAATCTATGTTATGAAAATTATTTATTTCCCTGGGATATTTTGACAGTTGTATTTACTTAGTTGTATATTGTGCATGTTGTCACACCCCACATGCCATTTCCCCCGTGTTCCCTGTTGTGTGGCTCTAACGAGCCTCACCTGTTCCTCGTTTAACCCCGCCTCTCGTTTCAGGCTCCGTGTGGATGATCCCAGCTGCCTCTCGTCTGCTCCCTCATCTGTGGTGTATATAGTGCCTTCTCATCCTGAGCTCCCCAGTCTGGTCATTGTAATGCTATGTTGCTGACTGCTTGTGCCCCCTTTGGTTACCAAGTGCCCCCTGTCTCTCCCTAGTTTTTTCCCTGCGTAGTTTTGACCCCATGTGGTCCGTTTACTTGACTTTCCCCGTTGTGTTTTGGCCTCAATAAAGCCACTTTATTTTTCCCCGACGCCTGCCTTGCCTCCGTCCTTCCTGCACCGTGACACATGTAGTGTTACGTGCAACAGCCCATAAGTGTGCTCTGCTTCTGCAATTGCGTTTTTAATATATATGATTAATTCCAGATCTGAAATAAAAAAACATGAAGTCTTCAATTTTAGTGGGTTTTTTATGTCAATTAAAACTTATAATTTATTTTTCAGAAGTCAAGGGATGATGTAGTCAAGGGTCTTTTGAGATTATATTAAATTTTAAGTTGCATTCATTTACTTTAGTTAAATTCCCCTTGTTCTTCTCACATCACTGAAAAAAAGGACTTACAATGTGTAGAAAAAGAAAGTACACGGCTTTCGGCATTGAGATTTTTCTCTCTCCAAAGTTCTTCTGCTCAAAACTTCAATCGTGATGCATTTACTTCAGATATTTACATAATGTGAATATTAATGTCTATGCCACACAGCATGAGAAACACTTTAAAATACTTATAAGCACTTCAACACTTCCTAAAAGGGAACACTGATGTTCCTACAAGGGAACTCCCTGATGTTTAAAAATTCCGGCTTACATTATTAACAATGAGCTGATGATTGTTCACTTAAATATCACCACCAGCCTATGACATTGCTCCATTTTTGCATACTACACACTCTGTGCTGCTAAAATGAAATGCGTATCCCTGATGTGCTTGTGGATTAACTGGTGATATTACCCCGAATCCCTGCCAGACAGGGACACTCTCCCACAGTGCCAGTCATCAACATTTGGGTAATTTTCATATCAGGGCACCCCAGGGCAACAGGAAAATGGCTGCAAGGGTTCAGTCAGTGAAAACCAGGGCAATGTTGAGTTTCATCTACCTGCTAAAATTGCCCTTGAAATAGTTTAGTATGATATTTTCCAAATTTGACTATGCACTAAGGTGAAATGCAAACATGTTATAAACAAAATGACGTTTATTCAAATTGTGCTGAAATACATTGCAGAGTGTCACCACATGGGCAGTTCTTAAAACACTAATCTGCCAGGTTTCTCGTAACGTTTCTGCATTCTTCTACCCACTTATCCTGGTCAGAATTGTGGCTTATCCCAGGTGGCACAGGATACCCAGGCCACACCCCTGGATGCGATGCACACCCATCACAGGGCACGTACACGCACACAGTCAAATACTATGGACAATTTAGAGACCCCCTGTAGCCTAACTGCATGGAGAACAGCAAAAGTCTACAGAGCAAAGGTGGGATTTAAACCCCAAACTCTTGGGGTGTGAGCCAACAGTGCAGTCCACTGAACCTTTGAGACAGCTAAGAGGAAAAACCTCTTTAAAAATTGTCAAGAGATATGTTTTTAATGTCTTCAGATCTTGGTACGGAAATATTTAATATCTAAACATCTATATTTAAAATCTACATGTAGATTAGTATAGTATTATACACATTGCTTATGAGCATATATATAGTACCAGTCAAAGGTCTACACACACTTGGTTTTAATGCACCTGTCTCTATTTTAGCTATGTTATACACCTTATAATAAACAGCCTCAAGGGAATGAAGAAACACATATCAAATATTGCAACGACCATGAGAAGTGTTTAATATCTCAAAATTTTCAGAAATTTCAGACTCTTCAAAATAGCCCCCCTTAGCTTCCGCGACAACATCGCAGACTCTCGGCATTCTTTCAACCAGCTTGCAGATGTAGCCACCTGGAATGCTTCTCCAACAGCCCTGAAGGAGTTTTCACAAGTTCTGGGCACAAGTTGGCTACTTTGCTCTTACTCTTCAATCCAGTAACAGAAACAGTACTTACATAACCTCATAGTGTGCATAGGGTTGTAATCTTGTTATAAAACAACATTAATCAGTAGGCATGTCCAGACTTCTGACTGACACTGTATGCAACTTCAGTCTCCTGCCATTTTTTTAGTGACCCCCGCTACCTGTTCAGATAAAATGTCATCGCAGATAAAACAGCTAGCTGTCTCATGGCGTTGCCACAAGCGCTTAATCCTATGGGGAGAAAGAAGCACCGGTAGCTTAATCTCCTAATCGCACTGTCACGATCGCAGGCAGCTGAAGCGGGACTCCAGATGGCGGCAACAGAAATCCCTCAACCATCCCTGGGGCTTCATGAAAGAAAGAAAAACAGAAGGAAGGGGATAAGACCTGACCAGGACACAAGAATTACACTTTGTCGACTTGAAGGTACGCGACTAAATTACAGTGAGAGAACTTTAAATGATCAGATAAACACAATAGGTCTCTCCATCTTCCAAATGCTTATCCAGAATTGGGTGTCTGGGGGTTGGTTAGATAGGGCTGGAGCAATTTCTGGGCAGCTTAAGACACAAGGCTGGGGTCCACCCTGGCCAGAATGCCAATCCATGGACGGTGAGAACAATCCGGAGTAACTGGAGGAAACCCACCCACACAACGGAGGGAAAACATGCAAACTGCGCACACATAAAGCAAACACTCAATCCTGAGACATATAAGGCAACTGTTACCTGCAGAGCCACTGCATATAAAAAGGAAAAGGCTTCATTTGTCATTCAGATATAAAATGGGATGTCACATTTAAAATACGACAGGTAATGGGAAAAGTCATACTGCAAATGACTGATTTCAATTTCAGAGGCAAAACTAAAGAAGGTATTTACAACTTGGAGAACTGGATATTAAAAATGGAACTCAACCTGGAAACAGTAGATAATATATTTTAAATCATATTCAGTTATATTATGATATAGTACTTCACTCAATAAACATAAATGGATTTAACTTACCTCAAATCCTTATATAGAGAAATATTTTCTCTAAAAACATTATTTTACATGTCAACATAGGCATTGGCTGATTTAGCTTTCAGAGAGGTATTTGCTAATGACTACTGTTGTTTTATGAGATATATAGCTTCTCTGAGAGGATTAGAAAAAAAAACTGAGTATTTTTCACTTGCAGTAATTAAACACAATTGTCTGTCTGTGCTTACACCACGCTGCATATAGGGGACCCTGACCTGATTACGAATTAATATGCGGAAATCTATCCAACCACTTATAAAATATAGCCTTATGGATGCTAACAGTTACCATGCTAACGGCTCTCAGTAAAGGCCTTAGTTGAGTCATTAATTATTTATTGTTTGCATTTCAGAGTAAAAATAATATGAACAGCAATTAATAAACGTAATGACCATTTATAGTGTAGCAGGCAACAGCATCCTAAACACAGCAGTCCTTACAAAATGCTAGTCCACTTTACCAAACATTAAGTGCTTCCTGAAACATTATATTGATTTCCTTAAAAACAGAAGTTTCATCTACACTCAATCTACAAAAACCCAATGTTTCATTGTTTTGGATCCAACAAACAGACACACATATTCATCACTAGTGCCACTATTCTGTTACGTGTCCTTCCAGCCTGCCAACCTGACCAAACTAAGACCTATGCACAATGCTAAACATACCGCACTTCCATGTTCAGGGATTAACAACAAAATCAAATCCACTGTCAGCTGTATCGGAGATTAAGGCGATACCCCCTGCAGCAGACATAGCTGCTCATTCTCTACAGAAATCCCCTCAACGGAACGGCCTTGGTATGTGTTTAGAAGTAAGCGAGGCTATTTTTAAAGAAACGTGTGATTGGCAATTTCATGTAATTAAGTCATTTTCATTCACTGGTTAGGTGCCTTCTGTAAGATAAGTTGGGTAAAGGTAGCAACAACAATACAAATACAGTCTACCCTTCCACAGCGTTAGGGTTTAGGATGCAGGGCCCCTGGAGAACAACCGCGTACAATTTTTGGTCCCATCTGCAAGCGATGCGACTGGAGCGAAGAAAAGTGAGATACGAAGACCCTCCAAACCTCCATACTCTATATTTAATGCCTTTATGAGTTACTACATTTTTTGTGTGTCATCTCCAAATTCCCACTTTATTTCTTATGTCGACCCCACGCTATTTCGAAACCACGATATGGAAAGTCGTGATGCATAAACGTCGACTGTACAGGGAAAGACAAAAAAAAACTAGAAGCAAATTATCATCAGTTAAACGTATTTTGGATATATAAAGAGTATATTCTTCAAATTTTCTTAGTCTAGCAGCTCTGAGGCAAAAAGCACTCCGTTTTTTTATGCCACAAATACTCAAGTAGAGAGGAACTGAGTTACTTATAACAAAAAAAAATCATTCAGCTAATATTTTAGGCAGTTTTATTAACATAAGATCTGACTGGAAGGTTATTTCTGAATAAACCAGTCGACATGAAAAAACAACGTCCGCAAGGGAGACCCAGGGGACACCTATTTAAAATTTAATTGGATGCAGCTTTAACATTATTCAGCATGCATATTCAGACAGAAGACAGAGCATCCGAAGGGCAGGACAGCTAGATTTCAACACAAACATCCTCTAAAAGAAACCCTGTATTAATCGGTGCATTTATCAGTAAATATTCCACATAGCATCTATATAATAATCCAAAAAACTCACCACTGCAAATAACACTGGCAAGCTATTGAAGCTAATGAGAGTTAGCTAGGTCTCACTGACTAATCTCTTGGTCTGTAACTGGTGATTGCTTGCCATGGCAACACAATAGACCCTTAACCTGCCTCACAATCTGTAGATCTGTAAGTATAAAAATTACAATGTCTATAAATATAATGTATATAAATGGGTAGACTGTGATGGGTTGGTGCCCATCCTGGGTTGTTCCCCGCCTTGCACCCATAGCCACCAGGATAGGCTCCAGACCCCCTTCAACCCTGAATAGGGTAAACAGTTAAAACAGTTACTGAGAAGGGATGGATGGATGGATGGATGGATGGATGGGTATATATATGTAATTATATATATATAAGATATCTATATATCTGTGTGTGTGTTTTCAGGAGTCAGGTAGACAAGTTGCAGTATTTGTGGACAGATTGTGAGATTTGCATGGTTGTTTTAGATTGTTTCCCGTCCTATTTTCTAGGCCCCTGCAGAGCACAGTATGTTAACCGGCTGAAGCAATTTTCATTGAAGAGAAATGATGCGGTTCAGTGAGTCGTACCGTTGCCTCACACCTCCAGGGTTTTGGGACTGAATCCCAATTATACGCTGTGTGTGTGGCGTTTGTGCCTTCTCCCTGTGTTGTGTGGCTTTTCAGTGGGTACTCCACTGTCTTCCTGCACTCCAAAGACATGCAGTTGGGCTAACTGATGTTGGTAAACTTGCCTACAGTACATGTGTTTGTGCCCTGTGGTGGGCTGACATCCAATCCAGGGTGGCCCCCAATCTCGTGCCTTGTGCTGCCTGCGATCGGGCCCGGGCACCCCTCGCCACAACCCTGACCAGAATAATTGGTTTGAAGATGGAAAAGAATGTCAACATATGAAATTCTCCCTAGTTATGCTATGTGGCAATTTCAATGGAAAAATACTCCAGACAATAACTTCAAACTTCCTTCTCTCCCCCCCCAAAATAATGAATTCAGGCAAATTTTTAGTTGTACGTATGCAAAGTAGCCTTTCAAAATGTAAAAACCATGAACAATATTACCATTTCTACAGTTTCCTATTCTTGGGTGCAATAACATTCTCCCATATACGAGTCAAGTACAAAGTTGACATTCTGAGGTAGATCTCATTTGATATTTTAATAAGACTACAGTCCTCCTACCTGCATCAAAGTGCAGCAGAGCATAAGCCAAAACAAAATAACCATTCACATCAATATGGGACTAATTTTCTAGCCTGTTGCACTTTTCCTCACCTCGCTCTAAGTACCTAAGCTGTTGTGGCTGACTTGACCAAAAGGAATTTTTCAGCAGATGCCAATCTTGCAGTAGCTGTCATGTGAAAGATTAATTGAAATTTGCAACACTTGACTTAAAGCACTCATGTATAATGCATAATTATAGATACCTTCATAATGTATAAACACGGCTATAACTATTTATAAAGGCATAACACATCATAGCCATGTTGAATAGCAATGTAGCCATGTTATGAATGCTCTATGAAGCTCCCATCTGTAATGCACTATAAATACCTTCATAATGCATTATAGTGTCTTATACTGATATATATTTATATAATCAACACTTCTGAAACAGGCAACTTTTATATAGGGAGCAAAATGAAGCACGACTATAATGGATATTACCTGTAGAGGGAGCTAAAGGTTACTTCTAAAATGCCATAATACTGTTAACATTCAAAGGATGTGAACTCCACTCTGCTAAAATGAATTTAAGCCGATTTTTTTAGCAGGCATAATGCATATAGCAAACATGATTAGTGCAAATAGCAAAGAAATACGATTCCTTCTATTAAATTTATAAAAATATGAATAAAAGTGAGTATTCCAGTATAATGTATCTATTTCACTAGATATGAGAGCATTTAAAAAAAAAATCACTCTAGGGCTACATTAGCTGCATTTTTGTCAGCCTCATTTCATTAGATTGGAAGGTAAATCAGTGTTTCCTGCCTCCATTTTTTCCCTTTTTGACCAGTTTTGACTGTTTGAAAATTTGCTCTCGAGTTGAAATAAGGCCAGTTTCCACAGGTCAGTGTACAATATAAAATACATAGGGTTATAAGGGTTTTTTCAGACATGACATCAGATTTTGCTACACGGGAGAAAAGTTATGGAAACAAGGTGTCAGATCCACCTAGTAAATAAATCCCACTGAATAGTTTATTTTCACACAGACTGATGGTGTGTCACCTCCAAATGAGGGCCTCATGGTGAAATCGTGGTCATCGACATGCAGCAGGTGATCGCTTTTCAGTTTCCGGGATTTTGTCCCATCTTGGGCTTTCCCCGATAAAGACCTGGAAAAAAGCGATGCAACAAGCTATATACGAAAAGAAGCTCATAGGAAATCAATATCATTATCAATAATCCTTGGTTTTTATGAAATTGTATAAGAATACTACAACCTGGCAAATTTTCCTAAGGAACACATAAAATAAATATTTAGATGTCTTTGTTACATATGCACTAAAACAAATATATATTGGTGAGAAGCAATACCACACTTAACGTACATCACCACGGAACAGTTGTGAATCCATTGTTATCCACTGACTAAACTCATCGCCTGATTGGTCGTATAATCAGGACATTACTATAAGTGTCAAGCTGCAAAGTCAAATATCAGAATGATGGTGATACTGTCAGTTATGGAACCTTCTGGCATGTTATTTACAAAATATATCTCGCCTATGTAATTCCACAGTTTAAGGTAATAATCTAGAGGAGAGCTTATTGTTTATTCCTGTTGTTCATTTTAGAGTGCTTGTTTGAATACTTATGTCAAGTATTTATTTGAAGTATATAGTAATTATCTATTCATCTTCCAATCTCTGTCAAATACAGAGTCACAGTGGGGTCTGTGCCTCATCCAGGCAGCACAGGGCACAAGGCAGGGCAGTAATTGCATTGGAAAAGTAATTGGAAGGATGTATACAATTACTACCACTTTTACCATTATGACCAACTCCTATATACTTTTTAAAATCATGAATGTATGCACTTAAACAAGCAAAGGTGAAGTCATTTATTTCAGCATAGGACAAGTGGGTATAGAAAATGGATGGATGGATGGATGGATGGATTGATTGATTGATTGATGGATGGATGGATGGATGGACGGATGGACGGGTGGGTGGATGGATGGATGGACGGAAGGATGGATCTGTTCCTGTAAAGCATATAGGGCTGTGAAACATGCGCTAAGACTGGTCACACGCACGTGACTGCACGTTTCACAGGTTGAAAGAGTGCTTACTCTCACCAGAGAAAACAAAAATGTGTAACCATAGTCATATATAAAATGCATTACAATCCTAATATTTTTCAGCTGAAACCGGTACAGTGCCCCTTCCAAGTTACACAATTTATAAC
This sequence comes from Mormyrops boulengeri, assembly GCA_026781065.1. Lineage (NCBI taxonomy): Eukaryota > Metazoa > Chordata > Actinopteri > Osteoglossiformes > Mormyridae > Mormyrops > Mormyrops boulengeri. The sequence goes on along the minus strand of JAODLD010000030.1, from coordinate 18,697,433 downwards.
CGTACATAATGAGACACGATGAGGTAATCAGATACATAACAATAAAACATTACTTGCTACTAAATAAAATGGTTGTGTCAAATTCAGTTTAATTCTTACAGCGTAAAAATCTTAACGAAGTACAGGTAAGCAAAACCTGGCAGAAAAGTACACCATTGCTATATTTGATATTACAAATATTAACTGTGTTTGAAATTGCAAATGAACAATCCCATGATTATCTAAAAGTATTAGCTAGAGCAAATGTTATTACCATGACCGCATGACACGCAAAACCGAAACCTTTGCACAAATAAATTTAACCGGTTTTGTGAAAAATAACAAAGGACAAAAAAAAAAACTCCAGTCAGAGACTTACGTGCCGTGCTTGTGCGTTTCTGCCGTTCCCGTCCACCTCCTTTTTCTCATCCTGTGCCTTCGAGATTCGGCGATAAGGAAAAGACATAAGAGCAAAAACAGTAATCGTGAGAAACAAAGCATCGTGAGTGAAAACTTAGTCCTCCGACAGTGTATCCAAACTCCCCCATTTAGTCCATTTCTGCATCGTTATATTCATCGGGGCTGTTTTGGGGTCCGCAGCATAAACCGGGATGCGCGCAGTATCTATTTGCTGACGCCTCTGTACCAATTCATCAAATATCAGTAACTGTTAAGTTTGACTATAACATGGCATGTATGGTTTGCGATCTGATTGGTTCGTATTGCGGATCATAGTACTGAAGCATGACGTAATGAACTCGGGTTTTACTCAGCAATTTGTGTAGGCTACTTTAGGTGGAAAAAATAATCAGTTTTTATAATATAAGGTCGAGACGGTTTTTACGGAAGTTCTGTCTATAGACTGCAGAGACAGTTTTACGCGTGAGATTTGTCTATTTAAAATCAATCACCCATCTTTATTTATATAGCACTGTTTTAACCACAGGGTTCACAAAGTCCTTTTCGAAAACAGAGCCCGTGTTTGAAACGGCGACGACAGCAGTGGGCTGACAGCGTAACACTGAGGAATAATACAGTGTGTGTGTTGTAGCAGTTGAATTACTGTGCGCACATCTGTGAGTCTTTGCTCAATCTACTTGTTAGTCACGCCGGTATTGTGATGCCTTCTCCACTTTTTCCTCCACAATAGAAGCGATGGTGGAGATCTCGGAGTATAAAAAAATCTGAAATATAGACATAGTACTGAAGCACACATTCATCAATCTTGCAATCACATATCATTGGCAAGGGCCCAAGATGCATGAACCAAAATGTAGTATGCTTTAATTATTTTTTGCGGTATGTCTGACAGACACAAATGTTAATGACCTTGTAGTCTGTCTGGAAAATGCCAGCTTACACACCGTTAAACGAATTCAAGAGCAGTGTCCTGAGCAACAGGATGAACTCATAGTATCTCTCTTTGCCTCCACAGTCACCAGATCTAAACACTGAACCTTTACAGAAAGTTCTGGAGCACAGAGTGTGAAATAGATTTCTACCTCCTTTGTAACTCATTGAGTTTCTTGAAGAATGGTTCAATATCCTACTCAGTTTCCTACTATATACTACCACATAGTTTACGCAGACTGGATTAAAACTGTTCAGATGGGAAAGGTTGGTCCTGCTCATTGCAAAGGCTTTATAATGAGATGCTCGTATAACATTACATTCAGACCTTCTTGGGAAAAAATAAATAAATGGATAAATGACAGTAAATATATTCATTGTGATTTGTTGATATTTTCCCTTTTCCCTTTTGGTATAATCAAAGCTTTTATCTTGTGGCTGCCCTCCCACTGTTGGCACGAATTTGAGTAAAAAATTAAAAATTAAGGAGAAGGAAATTAAAACGAGTGAACAAATGACATGAAAGACGAGGCGATCTGTTCAGTTAAACATCCATATTACGTAACCGGGGGTAATATTTTTTTTCATAAGCCTGGATTTACTAATGCTCTTTAGGAAAAGACTCCAATTTGATTCCCCCTAAAATCCATTTCTCTGAGACAAGACACCATCATTCTCTCTATGTCTATTTGAGAGCCTACACAAAAAGCTATGTGAATTTATACGAAGGAACGCACAATGGATACTGCTGTGGTTTAAAAAACACACTTTTGTTACCATCTAGATGTACTGTCGGCGGATCTGATGTTATGCCTTTCTTACAGGAAGTAATTTTGAATAAATCATGGTAAATGTAACACTGTATATGAATAAATGTCACACTTGAGGACATGAATAATGTAGTAGTACATGCTTATTTAATTAATTAACTAACCAGTAACAAAGTGTTAGTTAGGTACTAATTCCATGCTTGTTCATCATTAATCAATCATGACAGTTCATGTATTCCATTTAGGCACTATAGTAGTTGACAGTTAACTAATTAGTTAATAATGGTAAAACTCTTAAGGGGGCAAAAATTACTTAACTCATTTACTACTGAAGAACAAATCATGAACTAATATAGGTTTCCCCATGAAATACATTAACAATCATGATTGATTAATGATGAATGAACATGAGAGTAGTACTTAACAAACACTTAGTTACTGGTTAATTAATGCATTAAGTAAGTGTATACTACTACATTATTCATGTCCCCTCAAGTAAACCTTTACATGCAATATATTGTGACTTGGTAAGTGGTTAGAGATCCAGGACTGCAACTGGCTTCAGGGCATTTCAGCAGGAGGTGTTGATCCATTTGTAGGAAAGTGGCACACAATTCCACACACTCCTCTGTAACCACAACAATGCAGGGTGAAGTGATGCTTAAAACAAGTGGATATGAAGGAGCTGAAACCAAAACAAGGATGATATTATGTTTGCAGCATCTGGGGAGCACAGGTCCAACTCATGAAATGAGAATTATGCAGATTATATAATGCAAGAACGTGGGATCCAGTATGGAGAATACCTGAGGAGACAGGAACAGGGAAACCACATATTCGGGATACAAACCATTCAGTGGACAGACATCCCCTACATTTCCTGTACATTTCCTTTCTTTTGCCAATTTGGCTCACTACCACCATGACCAAGCAGAATAAGGGCTTTTGATGCTGGATGAATACATTTATTTTATTTACTTCAGTTACATTAACAAAGGGTCATATAGTTTGAAATTCAGTAACAATGGATGGCAGTAGGCAGTACAGCATCAGAATCAGAATTATGACAATGGAAGCCCAGTATTGCAAGGTCTGGAACAAAGGCACGTATCTAGGAGACGTGCAGAGAGATTCTTACCAAATGCTCACAGCAGACCGGCTTAGTAGAGGCGTACATTTGAGTTCAGTTAGTCTTCCCAGACTCCTGCTGGTGGAGGAAAGATATTCCAAATGATCTTCAGGATTGAGATCTCAGACAAATTGAATCCCCTAAGTGCAAAGTAAGCAAATCTCTACGAGTATGACAACTTTAAGGAGGCGGAACATGAAAAGTCACTTCGATATTTACAACTCTTTTAACACCAAAACACAGGATGGAATATTTTATTCCATAACATTTTCTAGTCAGCTGAAAACAGATCTCATTGACATAAAAATGAAAATCCTATGTGACCATAAATATGAGCAGTATGACTCATTTTGGACAAAGTTACACTACCTTGTGAGGTAAGAATTAGTCAAATTAAAGCGGTATGAAGGAAGGTATTGACATTAAAGAGGGTGAAAGTGTCAGTGATTTTAGGCTCTAGATTGTTTTTGGCTGTTGAATGTTTCACTTTTACTCAAAATTCCTGTTCAAGATGTTCCCTTGCTGAAACTGATAAATAGGCTGTTTTTATAGGAATGTCCAGCAGTATTAAGCCGTGTTAGAATCCCTTTACCAGAATCCATCAGTGTAACTACTGTACTGCTAAGAAAAACATTCCAGAAAACCACAATATTTGCTGCCAGCTTCCTATCTGTTTCCCAGGATTTCTGTGAAATATGGAGTAGCGAGAATCCCTATTCATCAATTTGAGTAATATTCCAATCCAGACATGGACACAGCATAACAAATTGATCAGTCCATGGTAAGATCTGGGCCTGTATCTCCTGTTCTCTAGTTGAAAAACCTTGACACCTGCTTAACCCAAAAGCGGCATGATATCCCAACCGCCAGTTATGTTCATTTCAATGGAGGAGAGTGGGCGTGGCTGTCCCATGAATAACACACCAATGACGTGACTCACTTTCGGCTAATAAGTACCTTGGCCTTCCAGCAGGCTGCGCTGTGTGTCATAAGCACGGCTTCTGCGCAGATCAACGACAGCGAGATTCCAGACCTGCACTTTTGATGCAATGGCGTTGCAATATGCAGAAAGTACAACCAAGGCAAATCAACCATGAGCCTAAAATGACCAAGGCACACGACTGAATACTAGTGTCAGGGGATGGGAACATACCAAAAACACGAAAAAGGGGTGACGTTAAAATGGCGGATTATTTTCCGGATGTAACACCTCTTCAAGTTGCTTCTCAATTTCTTAAGAGTGTATAAAAACTCTTTGTTTTTCTATGAAATGTTCGGGCTTCACTTTCAGTGACTTGCAGTAAGGAGCAGGAGGTGGAAGATTTCAAAAGACACCCTCATCTCCAAAATGACTCCTCTGAGCCCCCATCTCTGAGAGCAGGGTGAATCATTTACTTGTTTCTACTGTAATAAGACCTATCCATGACGTTTGAGGGAAGACTCAGCCCACAGAGGAGTTTCGCAGGGTAAAGGGTTCCGGGCTTCATCTCTGTGTTTGAGGGATTATAATCCTAAACATGGAGCACTTTTACATAACATATTTTAGCATTCCCCTAGAGATTAACAGAGGTCTACACAGGCTAGACACTCAATTACGTAACACCACCATGACGAAGACAAATGGGTTCGAAACAAAAATAAAGGTCACCTTCTGTTTAGTTTGCGCATTTCTATGGTTTTGTAAACAACTTCAGACTGGAACCAAGCACCAGTACATTGTGTGAAATCTCTTCCTCTCAGTCGGGGCATCGACCAAACTCCCCCAGGTTCATTTTAGAAGGCACAACCAACTTGTTACTTTATTTGCAAACAAAATAAAGAAATAAATAAATAAATAAAAGAAAGAAAGAAAGAAAGAAAGAAAGAAAAGAAAATGTGCAGGGAAATGGTGGTAACACAATTATTGACACGATGAAACTCATAGTGTCCACAAGTGAAATTAATTTCTTTTTTCGAAAATCAAAGGTTGGATGTTGTTCCTAGAAATAAATCAACAATGAGATCTTAAATATTTGTAAAATATTTAAAATTTCTATCTTTAATGATTAAATTAAGAACACTTGGTTACCGTCTCCAAGACACCCTAGTAAATAAAATGGTTTTAAAAGGACATCACGGTGAAGTCAACCAAATCACTTGATTGTCAAGGGTATTTTATCATTAAAAAAATTTGGAAAAAAAAAAAAAACATACAAAAAAAGCTGAAAGCCTGTCTTTTGATAAATGTTCACACCCTGGGATTAGAAGTAGAGATTATGATGGCAGCCAAGTAATATTACTCTCCTGCTTTCTTGAAACCCTTGAGATCATAGGATTCAGTGCATTTGTCAGTCGTGTGCTAAATTGTGCCTACAGAAGTCAGTTTTACTGCTGTATAGGTATGCATTTACTTAAGAAGTTTACTAAATATTATCCCATTTTCAACTGTTCAACATGAGTGGAACAGTTGCAAAACAAAAACATAGTATATTAGTGTATCAAATTAGTGTTCTTAAGCAAAAGGGCATTTTGTTGACATATAAATACAGTATTTAAACATTAGCTTGCCTTATTCAGGTTAACATCGTTCACAAAAATAGCTATCATTAATAGACGCTTGATATTCTTTTAGAAATTTCTCAAAACGCAGCCATTTTTGGGCTTGGATCCATGATTGTTTGAAAAGCAGAATGTTGTGCAGGATATGACAAAGGCCCTGGAGCAAGTGTGAGGGCTCCTCATTCAGTGTCTCTGTGCTTTGTGGCTCTCAAGTGGCTCTCCAGTGAAAGAGATGGCCGTCATCTGTGACTGACCGATTGACCGAATCAGTGCTGGGGCGTGGGAGTCCCGTTGGGCATGGCCTGCTTGCTCCACCGCCTTTGGTTCAGAAGTTTTCGGGACTTCTGCACCTTCACGCGCACGTCAAACACCTCCTGGATGGCCTTCCGGAAACAGTGGAAGTTGTAGTCGATGAGTCCTATGGAAAAGTCATCAAATGGTTGAGATTTGTCCAAAACCGGAACCATTAGTCTCCAATCGTTCTCATAAGTTAAAGCCGAACCTCAAGACATAAACAAAATCACCCGTGACAATATGGTTACATTATTCTCCCTCATAATATAGTATACATGCACTGTCAGAAAATAAAGAGGACCAATGTGTACCTTTGCTTGTCACTAGAGCTGTACCCTCAAGGGTATGCCAATTGTACCCTTAGTTGTAGGTACTTGTACATTTTAAGATACAGAATTGGACACTGACGGACATTTTTGTACCATTGGGGTACGTTATTGTTGCCTGTACATTGGGGATGTTCCTCAAAGTCCATTTCTGCACCTTAAATGGTAGATTCACCTACAGCTAAGGGTACCACTGGCAGACCCTTGAGGGTACAGCCCCAGTGACAAGCAAAGGTACACATTGGTCCTCTTTTATTCTGACAGTGTGGTCAAGTTGCTTATGGTTTCCTTTATAAACACTACAGTTAGCACTGAGCTAGGCTTGCATTTTGTGGTTTTAAATATTGCAGACCAGTTCGTTATGCTAATGAGAATCAGCCTATAAGACTAAACGGCATTTCAGTCATTATCTCACATTGTGAGCTAAGTTAATGAAAGAAGCAAAAGTCAAAATATTACAGCAGAATGAGATCGTGCATGTTGATGCTTGTAATACATCTTGTGGAATCCTTCATGTCGGGCTTTTGAGAGACCTCTCTGCTGAAGGACAATGCTGGTGACAAAGGCTAAAAGGGCCATCAGAAGATACAAGACACAGGATCAGACACATGGATGGGAAGATGTAACCCTGACGAACAAACGCTCTCTGACCTTTCCTCTCAAAGCTCTCCTCCCTCAGGAAGCACACCAGGGCCAAGAACTTGGTCACTTCTTTCAGGTACATGACTGTCGTGTTGTTCAGGCGGATTATTGCCATGGATTCCTTATCGTATGGGATTCCTGCTTCGTCACCCGTCAGGCTAAAGAAAGGAGAAAAAAAAAGGTTTTCATCTTTTGAATTCTTTTCTTCTGAGGGTTTTTACCTGGTGTATGATTATGCTGCGATATTTTATACACACACACACACACACACACACACACACATATATATATATATATAGTTCCAAACATATTTATACAAACAACCTCATCCAACATCCATCCGAAAGAGACTCATTCCTTTCCAGAGACCAGAAAATTTTAAAGAAAAAAACCATTGTTATTAAGCATTCCATACTGAAGAATACATTCAATGGCAGATCTTGTCAATCTGCCAATCTTAAAGCGTTGCTTATTTCAATTCCACCAGAGGACAACCTGGTTTATAAGGCTAAGCTACCCTACTGCCATAAGGAAAAGGCGATGTTATGTCCTATTTTAGCTTCATTACAGCATGTTTAATATTCAAGTGACTCAACGTGCATCATATCCTCCAGCTAAACACATATGGAGAGGTAAGCCTGCCCCAGGGTGGCCGGTCACCAGGACGCTGCCCTACCCGGGGGTGGAGTGGGGTGGGGGGGGCTCCATTTAAAGGCATCTTTTACATCCACTTTGCAACTAAGAAAATCAGGGGAAGAACAACCTAAAGAATAACCATAAAGTTTCCAATAATGACACGCAAAATGCAAATGAAGTCGCTCTTCCTCTCCGCCAGCTTAGCCGATATTGTGTCTTCACATATTTCTACTCAGAACAATCTCGCTTGAATTTTAAGTGGAAACTTCGCTATATACATTTTTTTTCCTTCATAGTCTCACGAGCCAGTAGTACGACTCTCAGACGCACCCATAGATGCAGGAGATGTCGATGACCACATCTATCATATCGCAGCACAGCTCGTACGTCTGCATGTCCACCGGGCTGCTGTCGGTAGCTATGTAGATCTTGCTGACCACATCAAAGAGAAAGGCCTTCTCGATGCCTGAATTCTGTAAATGGACACAAATACACAACTGTGGACCACCGGCAAGCACCACAAATGACATCTCTCAAGTTACATTTTTATGTATTCTATCTCATAATCAACTATATATATAAAAAAATCCAAGCATACATGCTGATTTTAAAGATTTTGCCACCTTGATCAGTCATTTGCTGCCCCCTGTTGGCAAATGTATTCAATGTCAAAAGAAGACTTTCCCTCCCGCTTAAAGATGATTTCACTAGGTTTCTAACTGGAGAAGTATTATACATACCATTCATCCTACATACATACCAATTAAAAACAGGTCTAATGTACACTTCCACCGCCAGCTCCTGAGACGACCAATACGTCCCTGTTAAGCAGTATCCCAATAATTTTTCACATCAAAACTTCATATAATAAAAAATGGTGGTCTGCGTATTCTCAGACCGAGAGCTTCCGGCTGTGACCACCCTGTGGCAATACTACTCACAGATATAAAAATGTTAAGCAGGTTCTCCAGCGTGGGGAGCTGAGGAATGAGTTTCTGAACCACTTTACTGAAGGCCTCAAAGATGGAGTGATCATAGATGCTCGTTAGGTAGAAGCTGGGAGCAGAAGGATGGGAGATAGACATCATGTTAGTCTCCAAATATAAATAGAAAGAAGTTACGTAAAAGTTTACATAAAAAGTTTTCTAGATTTCTAGAATATTTACACAGTAGATTTTAACAGCTTTTAATTCAAAAGACTTTAAGAACACTTCCACAAAAGGATTTTGATGCTGTTATTGTCAGAGAATCTCAGCATGACTCAAAGGAAATGTGTCAGACACCTTAAATGTATCCTTTCCAAGGCCGCATCAACCAGGTCATCATTGGCACGCTTGTGAATATCCCTCTGCTTCTCGATCTTATGATCATCCGACAGCCCGTCCACCTTGTGGATGAAGACCTCGAAGTTGATGTTGGGATTGACCTTGTAGGCCCTGGTCACGGTGAGGTGCAGCCTGCTCAACGCTTCCACATAGTCGTCCTGATGGGTAAGGAGATGAGCTGTGAGCTGACACAGATACAGGACCACAGAAGATCAACAGAATCCTAACGCTGCTTATATGCTTTCAGTATTCAGATGGTACAATATTACTTATACCATAAACTCTCACACAATAATACATTGAAATTACAAGAGACTCCCAAACAGAGCATATTGAACCGGCTTCAATATAAGCACTATAAATTTAAATCAATATTTAAAATACAGTGTTATAAATATCTATATAGTAAAAATAATAAAAAATTATACAAGCTAATACAAAGTATGACAGATAGATAGATAGATAGATAGATAGATAGATAGATAGATAGATAGATAGATAGATAGATGTGTCAGTCAGCTGAGACTGTATTGGGTCCAGTAGGGATCCTGTGCTTCCCAGAACAGGCTCTGAATCATACCACCGCTATTGAATACAGGGTTGTTCAAAATGAATGGATGGATGGATGGATGGATGGATGGATGGATGAATAGATGACTAAATCAGTAATCTGCATTCATTTTTATTGAAAATCAGTGGTAATACTATGCACTTGCTCAAAAAGGTGAATTGATTGGCTTCATTGCCGTGCTGTTATACAGAGTCTTGTACCTGCGAATCGATAACGAAAATAAGTGCTCCCGTCCCACGGAATATCATCTCATAGTCGAAGGTCGGGTCAAAGAAATCAATCTGCCCGGGGAAGTCCCAGATCTGAAAGCTGACGAAGGAGCTGTTGGAGACGTCCTCGCGACAAATCTTGTTGGTGCTCTCCAGGAAGAGCGTCTCATTGGGGGACATCTTGTGGAACACCACCTTCTGTATGGAGGACTTGCCACTCCTACGCAGGCCCATCAGCAGAATGCGAGGCTTCACCTCTCCACCGAAAGGGTCACTCAACCCCAACACTGCATTGAGAGATAAACGCAAAGACACCCACTCACAAAGAACCTATATTCACAGATAGCAACCTTGAGGAAGGAACAGAACAGAACAGAACAGAACAGAATAGAACAGAATAGAACAGAATAGAATAGTTATGCAACCAAGGTCAATAAAAACTTTCGTTGGTACAGCTCACTTTGGCAAGTGATGACAGCAAACAGAATAAGATAAAAGGACAGAAATAGCACACAATACAGAATGACTATGTAACATTATCTACACAACATAGGACATGTGAAATTTTTATCTAATGCACAATAAGACTACAAACAAGTAGTGCATGATACAGAATAAATCTGTTTACAGTTGCTCCACAGATGCAAACAAGGGAGCCGCTAGAGATTTTGGGCCCCATCAAAGCGTATCATACTGGGTCCCCAAACCAGATCAATCCAATTATGTTCCAAATTTTTTACAATTTAAACGGTCATATCTGTCTCCCTTTTTAGGGTGTGTCTGGATGCAAACATACACTTAAAGTGTGCAACTGGTATATATCACAGGCTACAGATCCCGTTAGTACCCACAGGAAAGACAGAACGTTAATTGAGTAGGTTTACAGCATTCAGGGTAAAGCTGTTCTTAAATTGTGGGCTTCTGTATGTGACTGATCATGTGCAGGGTGTGATGGGTGCCATGTAAATAAAAAACAAATTCATCAGGTGCATTTTTATTTTATCCCACCAAATCCAAGGTCACAATGCCGACTCAAATGTGCATCAGGCAGTAGACAGCTAATTGATATCAAGAGACAAGAACGTGGAACCTGTGTACAAGTTATATCTGAACTGCAACACTAAAACATCCAGCTGTATGAATGGGCAGTTCAGATAGAACTAGGCTAAGCGATTAGAAGTAAATTTATAATAAAAAAAACTGACATGCACGCATGATGAATAGTAAGCTATAATTACGCAGATTACCAGAAGAAACTGAAACTGCTAAAAACACTTGTGAATCTGCTCTGAATACTGGAACCAGAAATAAATTCTACAACAATAAACCTCCTGAGGTCTCTCACGCTCCGAGACTCAATGGTAGCAGCTAAAGAATGTACCACATGATGACAGGTTACAATGTGCTCGGCGATCTCCAGATTCTGTGGGACCAACCAGCAGCCGTTGTCTGGTCTTCAATTCAAGAACGTCTGCTTCAAACCTGCTGCGAACTTTGTACTTTCAGCAAGGCATGAAGCATAAAAATATTGCATGTTACATTAAAGAAGCAGTGTTTCACTATTAACACACATTGGGAGTTTATTACCTGCAGTTTACATACAGTGACTGAACTCAGTAGAAAAATCTTGCTTCTTACAAACAATACGATTGAATCAGTTTCACAAAACTGCAAGGATCTTTATTATTGTTGATGAGTGTAAAATCTACATTCTCAGGCAGTATAGATCTAAATCAAGATCTACTTAGTGTCTTTGTGACTTCCACTGTCACGTCACTCCTCTGATGATGAGGGTTCGCATCCCACCCACACCCAGCCTATGTGGAGTTTACATTTTATCCCAGTGTAGCGCAGATTTCCTCTCACAGGGCAAAGATATACAGTTTGATGAATTGGAATCTCCGAAGAACCCAATGTGGATGCTGCTCGTGATGCAATGGCATACCCACCGGGACATAATCCTTCCTTGGGCCTTATTCTTACTGGGAAAACCTGCAGCCCCCACCATGCAAGGTAAGGAGAACAGACTGGGGAGTTCTGTGACCAGTATGCCATGCCAGTACACTAGGTGGACTATACTGAGGTTCATAACTGTGTGATAGGTTGCCGATGGTTTGGTTAGCTCCTGGACAGATGGACCAAGAAGACACCCTCCGACCCCCCAGTAACTGACACCCCTTGTGTGCACACGGACGCCTAAATAAACTGCGAGTCTCACTAAACAGTCCAAAATTCTACAATGGAATAAATAATTACACTCACTTAAGGTTGGCAACATAAGTGTATTCTGTACAGCGACTTTATAAATCTCACGCATTGGCTGTCTCTCTTTTGTTTTTATGCTTGAACCATACTCATTATGCACACACTCAAAAGCATTACTGGAGTCGGCAGAGCAACACATTCCACTTTTATGTAATCAAACTTGTCCGACAAGGCTGGGGATAAAACTTGTCCGTGTCAAAGTGACAAGTAAAAAGAAATTGTTAAGCGTATGGGACTAATCAGCTCGAAATAACTTTGCACTGTATGTCTATTTTATCAGCTCTGGTGTTTGGGTACATCAACATCAATATCTTTTAAGAGTACACAATAAATGTCGCAAGGTGCAAATAAAGTTATAAACGCCGACTTCTATTAACTCAATTAATCTTCTAATAATACCGGCACCGTTTTGGCGCAGTTATTTATAGGACGGTTTAAATAATTTGTTATGGATGTCACCCGCATCTGAAGGAGACGGACAGCACTGTAATAATGACCTGCCGACTCTACCTATTTTGTCATTTCACACTTAAAAGAGTCATCCAGAAGACAAAATCCCGTTAAAAAAATCTTCTTTTGTTATTGTCTCTTAAGAAAACAAGTGGCCATCTGTTACACGAAAATAACGACTTATATGTGCGATGGTCAATTTTTAGAGACAGTAACCAAGCAAGATCATTTAGCTGGACAGATGAATTTAGATGCCCTTCGTGAAGTGAAATATGTGTGTTGAGGGGCGGGGGGAAGGGGGGGGGGGTTAAAGTACCCTACCTCCCTCCTCGCAACTACAGTCCAGATCCTCATCTGCGAAGGCGTCCAGATCGTCGTCATCGTAGTACGCCATCGCCTCTTCATCTCCATCCTCCTCCTCGCTGTACTTCGAGTGCGCCTCGCTCATCATCCCCAAGTTCCCCGAAATTAGGCTGCAGAGGTAGAGCAACTTTTCCACTTTGTCACTCGATACGTCCATGCCATTGTGAACTTTCACCTCTTTCCTCCTCCTCCTTCTTTTCTGTATGCGACCATGTGCGGGACCGCCCTCCCAGGACGGACTGGGGGTGGAAAACGTGATCCTATAAGGGCGTTCTGCAACATGCAGAACTTGATCCTCAAACACATGGCCTTAAACACAAAATAAATAAAGGAAAAATGCACCCTAAAAACGGTTTATTTTTCTCAGCGCCTCCCATTTTCCTCAACAGAGTTCCGATTTCAATATGGTCGCTGCTCGGCATTAGTTACTTTGGATCCTGGGACGTGTAGTTATTATACATTAATATCGTCCACAGCTCATCAATGTAAAATATGGCACCGCGTGATAATATTTATAGCTGTCATAAGGCGTATTGCAACTGGAATGTGGGGTGAAGTTCTTAGATATTGTTAAATGCGCAACGACACATCATTTATGGAAACCATTGCGGTGAATATTGCTTGGTAATGTTTAGTGGGATTACGTAAATATATATATATATATATATATTTAAGTCTTAGAAATTTGAATAAGATTATTGTGTTTCAGCACCAGGGACAGAGCATGCATCTTTATCACTGAGCATAATTATTAAAATAAATATTAGTAATATCTTTCCACAATCGTAAGCTGTAAACCTCTCACCAAGAGCAAGCTCTAATTTTACAGTTTTTAAATTTCTTTTTGTAATAGCGTACTAGAAACATCATTTTGCTGTCATTCTTGTTCTGTAATACTGGACTAAATACTAAGCAAAGCTTGATATTCTCCAAAACATCTTCGGTTTTTCAGTGCCAAAGCGAATTCCTGAGTGGCAACTGACTTAGTTGACCCTGTCACTTCATAAACGCAAAATAAATGTTATCAAGAAAAGTATTAGCTCGGGTCAAATCAATGCACATGGTAAGAGAATGTCCACACGATGGCGCTCTATGACCAGTAACAAAATAGAACAGGCGGTATTTGTGTAGCAATAATAATAATCACTGATGGGATAATGGCGAGCCCAGAGAATTCAAAAGTAGCGTTTTTTAAAGTACAGACATTACTTTTCCCTCACCGAGATAAAAGGCAATAATGTATATGTTAAATGTGCATTATATGCCCAGGAACGAAGTGTTTTTCCACTTCGCTTGTAAGCAATTCTTATCTCATCGTCACACGCTTCTACAAAACTAGTGGCCAAGAACGCCGGTGTTGATCGCAGCACAAACCCAGGACCAGCTAACGTGAGCTCCAATAACAAAGAAGGAGACGGAGCCACGCCATCCAAATAGCCTAAGCTTGATTTTTCTGCTCCACAGAAACTTGTGACAGACTGAACTAAACAGACTGATAGTCTGGTATGTTGTTGAGAACACGCTGCCGTCATCAACAGTTGAGTCGGATTCCTTCAGAGCTCTTGCATAATTTAATTTTAGACTTATTTGTTGGCCAATTGCGGCCTGCTGAAGTGAGGTAACTGTCAAAAGTTCTAAAACATCTATTGTGTTTTATTGTTCTACTGTTATTATAACATAATGATAATATCTATAGAGCTATAATACATGGGGTGGCGCAGTGGTTTGCGCTGTTACCTTCCAGCAAGAAGGTTCTGGGGTCAGTCCCGGGTCCTTTCTGTGTGAATTTCGCGAGGGTTTTTGTGAGGGGCTCCGGTTTCCTCCCACGGTCCAAAAGCGTGCAGGATAGGTTGATTGGTGATTCTAAATTGGCCCTGATCCAAAGTCTGTGACATATTTGAACATTAAAAAAACATGCTACGCAATAGTTACTTACCCTGCTTACTTTTATAATGCTGTAACTCAGTTCCTTTTTGGGGTGATACGGGTGACAATAATAATAATAATAATAATAATAATAATAATAATAATAATAATAATAATAATAACGCTTAATTCCATTATTATTATTATTATTATTATTATTATTATTGTTATTATTATTACACCGTAAGACAAATACCACCTGATCTGTTTTGTTAGTGGTCGTAGAGCGCCATCGTGTGGATATTCCCTTGGCATAAGCATTGATTTGATCCGAGCAAATACTTCTCTTGATAACGTTTATTTTGCATTTATAAAGTTCATAAAGTGACTCTCCTATATATGAAATTGTAAACTGTGTAAATCATCGATTTTACCCAGTTATTGAATTCATAGCGAATTAGTGCAAATGGATCAGGACCCTAGTGCAAGAATGAGCCCTTCCGATGCTTGCGCTCGCGCACCCAGAATCGGGCCGAGGTCCCGCGGGAGCTTGTTAGCGTTTGCTGCCGGGAGCGACTGCAAGCAGGTGCGTAATGGAGATGCACGGCCCTTAATGGGCGCCCGCGGCTGCGGCTCCATTATGCATGCTCAGAGCGCTCCGAGGGAGCAGATGGAAATTGGCGGGTTGAAAGACGTTACCATTGATTTTCAGTTTCTGCCGAGGAACAAGTCTTTCGTGGATAATTTGCATTTGTGGTGCATTCAGGCAATTCAAGCTGTCTAACGGGCGGATAGGACTCATGAAACAGAATATAATGCCCCTTATCTTAAATTTATATGCCCATAAAATGAATTTTGAATGTTCCACATTAAGCACTTTAACAGTGAGCACCGACCCGACAGTTTTGCAAGCTCAGCAGTTAACTATTAAGTGATACAAAAGCTGTTACACTTATCATTTATTTTTTATTGATGATTGCATGTGTATTACTATGTATGCATCTGAAGATACACAATCACACCGAAAGTATTCATTGTAAAGGATTCTCAGGAAAAAGCTGCATTATGTTCTGGGTGAGGGATGAGGGGTGTGTTTTGGGGAGGGGGGCAGGTCCCTGTGAGAGAACCCACAAACACTGTCACATGACCTAGTTGGAGCTGGGTGTGTTGTGGTCACATCGAACAAAGACTCCTGTCTTGTTCAGATGCAGTGTGTCAGGAAGGCTTTGGTGAGCCACTGTAGACCAGCGTGAGGATGGACATGCTGTAGTGAGCAGGCCTTCCCTCATTGCACTCGAAGCAGGTTTGATTCAAGTTCTTCTACTGCTGGACGTCTGACTTTTCATTGATGTTACCTTCATGACAGGTATGGAAGATGTCTGTTAAAAATTTGCTTTATATTGTTTCTTTGCACTGACACTACAACTGCAACACTTTCACATTGGAAAAGTACGCCAGTTGTGTGATTTTTAATTATTCGAAGTATTGTGTAAGTGTAATGTTTTCATATCGCACAAACAATAACGAGAAGTTTGAAGTACAGCATGAACTGAGGTACATTATGTCCGTGAAGTTTGGGCCATCTATCTTAAGATGGGATGACCCTAGAGGGACCAGAAGTGTTCTGACTTGCACGACTGAAAGAAAATGCACAACACATGGGTGGCTTAGAGGAGTCTGGTCCTTTTTAATTGAATGGGATTCATTTCCCTTGGCATAAAAGAATAGAAGTTACAGCCTTGTTTCCTTTAGAATACCCACGTCCCGCCTTGGTGCTGTTGTGTATGACTTTGCTCAGTCTTAATCCATCTACAGACCCCAAATGACCTCCTTTCTGCCTGCCACACATTTCCATTTGGCACAATGGCCTGTCCCCTCTGAAAGAAGGTTGAAGGTTAGTGAGAGAGTCAGCATTTTCCCCAGGGATAGCTGGTGTACGTCGACGTTCTATCAGCTGGTCTCAGATCACATCACTGACCAAAGACCCCAAACGTGATTTTTTTCCAGGGGGTATGTCTGCTTCTTACTGGTAAATTAAATCGGACCTAGTAGGTTAAAAATGAACGTCCCCTCCCTGGAGCCCATGCCATTCTGCAGAGTGCCCACCCAGATTCTTTTTAAGCAGTCCGTACAAAATCTTGTGCATTGTATAGCCTCTACACATATATGAATGTATTGTTTAAAGGTACAGGAGTTCTATTTCCATTCATCTGCGTATCTCCATATTTGCTTAACTAGGCCATTTTATCATTTATTTCCTGTTTCTGAATTTGGTCTAGCTTTATTCCAGTTCCTCACCAGCCTGGATTTATTGATGACAGTAGCGTACTATTTAAGATCTCAGTTTTCATCTTTTTCACCTGCACTGCTACACTGCACAAAATACAGATGGACACATACATGAAAACACAAGTCTTCCCTTTCTTGCAGCATTCCTTTTTTGCTGTTGTTGTTTTGGAACCAGCTGAAGACTCAAAAGAGCATTTGTGCTTTTCAAACATTAGACCCTGAATTTTGGACGGTTCAGCACAAAGACTGTGTTGCTTAGCTGCATAAGAAGGGGAGTTTCATTGTGTTTGTGCGTCTAACCGAATAGCGCACCGATGGAGATTTTTAAGTCATAGCACTTTTAACAAGAATATACAAAAATTGGAATCGTTGTGTTTGTAAATTTAATAGTCAAGTGTTTACAGAATTTTATCTAGTGCTGACCTGAATAAATCTTTTGAAAATGTCCCCGCTAAAACAGATGGAAGATTATTCTGAACACTACTTCGTACACTTTGCATAAAGACATTGTCTTTTTTTCTGTTTGGAACTTATTCCATTTGTCATAAAATATTTTTTCAACTGTGCATTGAGGATATTGACATTTCTTGATAGTTGATTTGCTAGGGAATCTGACCGATTAGGTTCCGATTGGTTGCGGCGTCGTAAGTGGAAGGAAACCGTGCTCTGCAGTGAATGTTGTACTGGGTATAACTAAACCACATCATTAGGGTTTCGAGTGGGTCAGATACCCTGAGGATTACAGAGTATTCTGAACGCCAATTTTAATCTCCAATCTACATAATGCACCTTCCACATTAAACCCTTTCATTCGGACCATGCATCACTTCCTAAGTACTAGGCTTAAAGTCACCATTTATTTCATAGTGGATATTTACTTAATAGTGGAGAATACCTACATGTGAATCCATCTAATCTCCATCCAATAGTAAGCCACACATATTTATTTAATAGT
>JAODLD010000030.1:18657129-18672079 GCA_026781065.1 Mormyrops boulengeri | reverse complement strand
TTTAAGGCGGTCCAGTGGGTTGTATTGGCTGGTTTTGATTGTTGGGGGGGGGGGCTTACAATCCCCCATCCATCCGTAATTTACATCCACGCCTTGTGCCCTAAGCTGCAGCCCCCAGTTAGCTTGTATTGGATAGGTGATCGGGAGATGGATGGGCGGTACATCCATGTCAAACATGTACTACCTTCAGTCATCACAGACACAGCAAATGAAGCTCTTTTGGAAAGTGTGGAGACCCTTAAAAATAAGCTTGCGAGCCTCTGTTTGAATGATATTTTGAAACACGTTTGTTTCAGCCTTTCCTATTGGATCCCAGCTCCAAAATGAAGAACAGGCCAGAAAAAAATGCACACAGGATGAGCAAACTCACACCCCCTCCTCCGCCCCCCCAACCTCCCCACAGCGTCAGGGCCTACCAGCTTTACACCCTTTACCGCAGTGAGGATGGCCAGATCATGCAGGTAAGTATAGATACGATCCAGTGCTGGAAAGGCTTGGCGCTTTAGCGTTTTACATCATCTATGGTTGTTTAGCTACTATGTTACTGGTAAAAAAAATTGCAGTCGCGTCGTTTCAGGCTCCCATGCAAGGCTGCTGCTGTGAGCCCCTCATCAGCAAACTGGAGAACCAGTTGGAAGCCACCAAAGAACTGATGAAGTCAGACATACACACCGTCCAGGAGCAGATGAACTCGAAGCTGAGGGAGATAGACCACAGGAACCAACTCCAGGTATCTTCAGGTTATACCGATCTCATGCTTAAAATTGTACAACAGAAGCAGCTGTCCGTATATTCTTTACCATTATAATCTAACACTCACACCTTCACATGCTCTGTGCACTTCATTTCAGCTATGCTGCACATTTGTTCTTTTCCCGTTTTTCTTTTTCTTCTTTTTCTCAGTATCGCTTATTGTTTTTATATTTTATATTTTTTATGGCAGTTGACCACCTTTCATTTCACTGCAGGTTGTAGTCTGACTGTATGCCTTGCGTGTGACAAATAAAAGTCCTTGAAATATAAATAATAAAGTTAATGTTTTAAGGGACAGCATTGAGATGGTTAAATCCATCCATTCATTTTCTGAAACCGCTTAATCCCAACTGGGGTCACGGGGGGGGACCAGAGCCTATCCTGGGAAGAATGGGCGCAGGCAGGAACCAACCGTGGGCAGTTGCCAACACGCCACATACAACTACAGGGCCAATTTAGACTCACCAATCAACCTATCCTGCACACTTTTGGACTGTGGGAGGAAACCAGAGCCCCTGGCGAAAACCCACACGAACACGGGGAGAGTGTGCAAACTCCACACAGAAAGGACCCGGGACTGAACCCAGGACCTTCTTGCTGTGAGGCAGCAGTGCTATCCACTGCACCGCCATGCCTCCCTATGGTTAAATCTCTAGCATTATATCTGTTCTGTCTGATACTCAATATCAGTATCCAATATGACTATAGCAACTGAAGAAACCTTGAAAGAAATCTCCTACACTCCCGTGCCCTGCAAACTCATCTGTTACTGTCAAGTTGCAAGAACAATCAGCCAGGCACAGTGAATTAAATGCTATTATGCTCCGATGTGGCTAGATCAAAATTTTGGACAAGAGGAACCAAAAGCAGGTAGCATTGGAGAGAACCGAATGCCGTCGCTGGATTGACCAGAGGAGTGCACTGGAATTACTGGAGGAGGAGAGGAGACAGGTAGAAATGGTGCTTTTTAACAGGACAGCATGTGTTACAGTGGGTGGCTGACCAAAGCATGGCGGACATGCATAAGATGCAAAGCTTGTAGCTTTCAGTGGGTCTCTATCTGTTTTCACAGGAATAAATAGTAATGTGACCCATTTAAACTTCTGGTTCCACTTTACAATAAGACTACTGTTATAGAGGGTTTATGAATGTTTATAATCATGTTATTAATCAGGTTGTAATACTACATAACTCATTAATAGACAATAATAGACTTTTTATATTATTATTTACTACCATTTATAAGTGGCAAAAGGGAGCGTTATTGTAAAGTAGTAGCAAACTTCTGACTCAGATATATGGTGGCTAAAATTTAGCACCAGATCCAGGGCTGGAAATTAAGGTCACCCGCTCACCTGAGGCGAGTAATTTAGACAGGGTGAGTGCAAAAACTTGAACAGTAGCCTGTTGGCTAGTAAAAAAATTACCTGTGGGACTGCATGTTTTTATTTAAATAGCCCAGTTGGCTAGTAGCAAAAATTTTTAACTTCAGCCCCCGATAATATCATCCTGTTCTTTGCTTTAGTGAAGAGTTTGGGATAGAATGACGAATGGAGAAATGAAGAGTGTCCACAGTAAATACAGATGTGAACATTCACAGGCGGCCATGGTAAAGGAGATGAAGAGATGGTGCCAGCTGAAGATCCAGGACATCGAGGCGTGTCTCTCCAGAAACCAGCAGAGTCAGCCGCCCTGTGGAGAGGTCACCCCAGGGGCGGATGCTGAGTGTCCAGCTGCATTGCATGATGTCTATGGAGGTACTCAAATGGCAGCATCAGGTAAATTGTGTTGCTGGGAGATCTATGGTGGCACACAAGCCCCATCTGGTGAGGAAGTGGCTGGGAATAACACAATAGAAGAGCACAATAACAGCATCATACCACTAGGGGGGTGCAAGTGAGTCTGTGTGGCTTAGGGTGCAGGGCACAGGATTTCAGCAATGAATCTGAACATTCTGTGGACTCCCTTTGCAGAGGCACAAGAAAAGGCAGGAGAAAGGGGGGAGGGCTGCATTTTTTTCAGCAGGAGCATAAACTTGTTTTAGGGTAAAATGTATTAAACAGCAAAGTTTAAGAAAGCAGCCCTAACTGGTTCAGTTTTAGTGTGATTTGTCTCAGACTTTGACCAATTCCAGATCTTCACCCATAACATGTGTCTGCAAAAGATCCCTCAAATACTTTTTGAGTTATTGTGCCAATAAGTGTCTGCAGTCCAGTTATATTAATACGTCAGTTTTTATAGTTTTGATAAACTGTATGTAATCAATTCAAGTATATGAATATTGCTATGTTTCAGCAAACGGCCGGAATCAGGAGACGCTCATTTCCATGAATAAGCCACTGCCAGAAACTCCTCAAATGGTCCGACCCAAAAAGCAGAGTCTCCATCAGGGCCAGAAGGATCCGGTTCTCTACAGACCTGGAGTCAGACACAGACGGGAGGGCCAAGTGTGCAGAGGACGCCGCAAAGAGCAAAACTCCAGGAGGATCAGGGGGGACTTGGGCGGGCAGAACGGGGGAGAACCAGAGGGCTGTGCCCCTCCCCTACACAAGCACGAGGGCACGCACAGAGAGGAGGACATGCAAAGTTTCTTCAAGGCTGTCTCTGCACAGATGGATCGCTGGTGCAAGAGGAAAGCCCAGGAGGCTCGCCGGCAGGTGGAGGAGAGAGCCCAACAGGACCGGGCCACCCTGCTGCAAAGGATCAGCACCCTGGAGGGTGAGATACAGCTGCTCAGGACCAGAGCACGCAGGGAAACACTATTAACGTGACACCACATGCTGACTGGTGACATAAATGCAAAAATAATTAACAAGACATTAATGTAATGTGAGGAATGTGATATAAACCAAAACAAAAACTATAATAAAGGTGAACTGGGGGCCAGTGTGTGGCTCAGTTGCTTCCAGCAATCAGAAGGTCGCTGGTTCAAATCCTGGAGCCAGAAGACAGATGTTGCTCTTAGGATGCTGCATGCTCTAGACCAGCATGAAAAATGAGAGATAACCAGTCAGATTGTAGAGGAGGTGAAACAAACCAATGACATGTCTTGGTCCTGCCTCCTCTAGTTGCTTGGACCCACCTCCTCTGCAGTATGACTGGTTGTCTCTCTGAATAATTTTTCTTTCTGCTCTCAGAACACTTTGTGTAAGTAAAACTGCCAGAAGCTGGTCGGCCCCTAATAAAGGCCAGTCACCCCCAATTGCTCTAGGGATGCTGTACGCTGGCTTGGCCCTACACTGTGACCCCCCCAAGCTTGCCCTCACCTCCCTGCATGTCACATGGAAAGCAAGACGGGATGGGCAAAGAGAGAATTCCACCCCATCACCAGGATAAATAATGTATTACAATATTAATGTCTGTAAAGCTGGAGATGCAATAGTAGTAAAAGTAATAAACTATATAGCCATAATATTGTCCTTATTTTCTCGCAGGGAAAGCAAAAAAAATAGGTCAACAGTGTCAGCATGAATGCTTTATTGTTAACATCATTGTTAACTTGATGAAAGAGTTTCATTGTTTCCTGCAGGCTCTGTATTAGCATAAAAGAACGTACTGTCATGAAGAATCTTTCTTATTCCGATTTTTTGACAGAAAACATCTACCTTCAAATGTAAATGACCGTCTTGCTGCCTCATATCTCTGCCACAGGAATAAAAAGATTAACAGATGAATAGAAAGATGAAAAGATGAGTAGAAACAGTGTGACATTTTAGTGAAGTTTTAGTCATTGTCTTTACATCATCATGCATATGCAGTCAGTGAATGGCAAGGAAGCACGTTCCAGAAGAAATGTGGGGTCTGTCTTTTAGACCTTGGTGCCATCAGCAAACTGAACAAACAATTGTAATCGTTCTTTGAGGATAAATATTGTTCATGCTGTGACTCTTATGAGCTGACTGACAACTGAGGCTGTGTCCCAGAAACAAGGAAAAAAAAACTATCTATACTAAAATAAAAGCTAAGCTTTGCTTCCTGAATGTAGTTAGGCATGTTGAAGAGCTTGCTAATAACACAGCGATGCCGTGTGACATCTGGCATACGTTCCTACGCCCCTCCCATGAATCAAAATCAATTCAATCTCCCATCAACCTGAAACGGTGTCCAATGGAAAGATAATTAAATGCCTGCAGGGGGGGAGCAGGCTAGTAATTTGATGTAGGTCTGTGACACAAAGTCACCACACAGCTGCTGGTGCAGAGACCCAGACCTATTCAGTGTGATGTACCTACATCTTGGGGTGTCAGTTAATGTGCAGTTACCTTTTCTGGGCCTGTTACTTTGTACGTCACCAATGTGTCACCCATTAATATACTGCAGACTAGCAAAGAAGGTCTATATCTGCATGTCAAACTTAAGTTTACATGCAATAAGCCATCAACTAAATTTGTAATGGCATGTTCTTTATTTATTCTGTTAATTATTGGGAACACACAGAGTATAATATAAAAAATTGTCAGTAACAGACTTTGTAATGCTAAGAATCAGCATTTATTTTCTGTGCCCAGTTTGCTCAGGTTTAATTTTTCCCTTTTCTTTGGTTTGGTAGCGACATGACGAGGAAGACTAAATGTTCTGCCAGAATGTTCATGGATTTTCTATTCCCAAAACAGAGCTTCATGTAACTGGCTATAAACTGGGACGTGACTCATTGATTATTTTCTCTGAATGTCACAGTTACATCGGATGAAACAAATTTTATGATGGCGCCCGCAAACAATGATCGAGACAATTATAAGCAGACTTATATTGTGTTCAAAGAAAGAGAAGGATTGGTGAAAGTGGGGGAGAAAATACTGGTCACATGCTACTTCAATAATGACAGATGGTAGCGACGCATACTTTGTGTCGTATAGCTGACTACGTGCTCTGTTGTCTGCGGCAAGCTGCCATTTGGCATTATGTAATCTACGTAAGATCAATCACTGCATTCTCTCCATACTACACGCCATATACCCTGGGATTCATTCAGAGAAGCCATGCCAGGAGAACAGACTGTGCTTTAAGTGTGTCAAACTGGCACCTATCTCCACCACTGCTTACCCAAGCAACATCATTTCGATATGACTACTTGGGCACTGATACGAGAGAACCACATGTCCTTTTGAAATGTAAGTTGATGTATCCGCTGAGTTTTAAAAAATATATTACCATTTGTTTTTTTTCCTCGCCTATTGCAGCTGCACAATTTTATCATTTTTAGCTCTTAAAACTTCTTAAAGACTTGTTACATGAAGAAGATACATTCCTTTCAGTAAAACATACATTTTCATTGACTCTTTAAAGTATAATATGAACATTTCATAATGTGATTTACTGAATAGAATGTTACGTTCGTTATTTGAAACCTTACTCAAATTGCTCTTACAACATGCGTACTCTTTCCAGCACAGGAATATGTGCCACAGAGCATGGGAGATTGGAAGTTGTTGGGCAGTATCTTGGAGGAGGTTTACATACACTCAACCATAGTGGGCAAAATTTGGCTGACCATCCTGTTCATTTTTCGGATGCTTGTTCTCGGTGTTGCGGCTGAGGACGTCTGGGAAGATGAGCAAAGGGAGTTCGTTTGCAACACAGAGCAGCCCGGATGCAGAAACGTCTGCTATGACCAGGCATTTCCGATTTCCCTCATTCGCTACTGGGTGCTTCAGATCATTTCCGTGTCCTCGCCTTCTCTTATGTACATGGGCCACGCACTCTACCATCTAAGGGTCCTCGAAAAGGAGAACGGGAAGAAGAAGGCTCAGATGATGGTGGAACTGGAGGAGATACGTCCAATTCTGCTTGGCCACAATAGGATTGAAAAGAAGTTGAGGATGTTAGAGGAACAGAGAAAGGTAGCTAAGGCTCCTCTTAGGGGGTCGCTCTTAGGCACATATGTTTTCCATATCTTAATGAGATCTGTTGTAGAGGTGGGCTTTATAGTAGGGCAATACATCTTGTATGGTGTTGGACTGGAACCCCTGTACAAGTGCAAGAGAATACCCTGCCCAAACAGCGTGGACTGCTTTGTCTCCAGACCAACGGAGAAAACCATCTTTATGGCCTTTATGACAGTCATCGCCAGCGTTTCTCTCTTCCTGAACCTCCTGGAAGTATCTTACCTGGGAGTAAAAATCATCGGGAGGAACATTTATGTGGAGAAAGGCACACATCACGATTATGACTATAAGGGCAAGAGAAGCCAGGAAGGTCGAATGAAACCTGCAACAGTGAGCTCGTTAGCATGTGAAAATGAGCCATTAATTCATAACACTCTCGGCTGTGTGCCGGCTGAGCACAGGAACCATCACCTGGCGCCCAGTCCTTCAGCTGTCCTTCAGGAGACTAACAAAGATTTGCGGTATAACGGCAAAGCCGGTGGCATCATTCAGTCCGAAAGCATGCATCAGCATCCAAAAGACCCATGCCAGACCATCCAGGAGGATATGCATGTTCCTTTTCTCCAGAGTGCAAAGCAAGGTCATGCTGCTTTGGATAACTCTGATCAGTCATGCAGTGACGAGAACTTTCATAGTAACAAGAGGCTCAGGAACACTGACTTTCAGCGATACAGCCAGCCACACCCTAGAACGTCATTTCGGGCTGGTCACAGAGAGGTATCACCCTATGCACGTAATATTCCTCACAAGCAGAACTGGACGAGATGTTCCAGAGGCCCTGGGGACACACGGTATGCGCTCCAGGGTGATGTCATGTTCCCGTCTACGTCGAAGAGTGGCTCTTTGTGCCTGGCGTCGTCAGGGAACAGGCCAATGCAGCGATCTGGCAGTCCACGCTCTAGGAGCAGCTTGGGATCGGATTTCAAACTGTTTTCGAAAAGAGACAGTTCATCCATCGTGCTGAGCAGGCTGAGCCTGCCCACTGCAAGCAGAGCCAAACAACAGGCAGCCTCAGATCTTGTTGTGTAAGACAAACACTGCAAATTATTCATAGATATAAAATAGCAAGTTCATGACCTTAACTTAAGGGATGTTGTTTTTCCAACTAGCAAAACTATTTCTGTTTATAAACTGATTTTTTTCCCTTCAAATTAAAAAAGAAGACATTTTGTAGCTTTATTTTATTCATTTGTGTACATTTTTGAGGTAAAATATATTTTTTTCAGAATAGTGTATATGCAGGCTTATTTTAATGACCTTTGCTGATTAAAAATAGTAGATTGACTTAAATAAAATGTGCATCTTTTATAAGAAAATTCAGAAAAATGTGAATTTATTGCACAAGTTTCAGTTCTTAATTGAAAAACTGAATAATACTAATGACAAATTCTGACCATGGCTAATATTTGATATTGCAAGGTTATAAATTATATTATAAAATATATTTTATAATATATTATAAAAAATACTATGCTATACAGTTTATGCATGATTCTTTTTTTCTTATCATAATTATGGCATTCAAATTGCCATGTCTTTATGAAGCGTGCATGCTCATGTAATTTAATGTGACTGGCATACAGTACCGTAAAACAATAGTTTGCTGTGTTTAAAATGGTTCTTTCCTACCTTTGTCTTGATTTTTGCACATAACCAGGCAAGCATTGTCATTAATATGTAAGCATCCATAAAAAGCCTGTATACACAGC
This sequence comes from Mormyrops boulengeri, assembly GCA_026781065.1. Lineage (NCBI taxonomy): Eukaryota > Metazoa > Chordata > Actinopteri > Osteoglossiformes > Mormyridae > Mormyrops > Mormyrops boulengeri. The sequence goes on along the minus strand of JAODLD010000030.1, from coordinate 18,663,732 downwards.
TGGATCTTTGGAATAACGTCATGTGACACACTTGAAACCCATTCCTTTATAAGTGTATATACTGTAGGTATTTTAGTTTCTGCATTCATGGTCAGGGTGTTTGGTATTTGGAATGGACAAAAAATGTGGCTCAATGATGAATTGCTGTCAGCTATCCTATGAAAAATCCTGCGAACGAGCCAATATTAATAACTCTACTTCATTAATAACCCTACTGATGAAGTTTACTGTTTGCTGCTTGAAGATAACCCCGATATCTTCCAATACTACTCCAGCTCTGCTAACAGCAGTATGACATCAAGATTGATAGAGCAGAGGTAGGATCCAAAACACGAACCACAGGGGTGTTAGGTAGCCCTATTTCCCAGCGACAGAGGTGGTGAGATCAGATCCAGATAGTAAAAATCCAGACCAAGATTTTGTTTCAACCAACCAGTTGAGTATAAAGAGTCACAGTCACAGAGTCCTCCACCGTTTGGTTGAAAAAAAATCTTGGTCTGGATTTTTACTATCTGGATCTGAGCTATCCACCTCTGCAGAACGTAAGACATTTTTAACAGAATATTCAATAGTCATGTAACATTACTAAAGCTGCGAAGGTATGGATGTTGTGCTTTTAAAATAAAACTTAAAATAACCCTTTGGGTTACCTGCAGGTTAACTTAGTGGAAAAATGTGCATACTGGAATCAAAGACGTAAAGAAATAATGAGAAATATTAACAGTCGTTATGAATGAGGCAAGTTAGAAAATCTAGTTTGGACAGAAGAAAAAATGCAATGAAACAAAGATTTACGAAACTCTTTTCATAACAATCAACAAAAAACTGTATACATGATATGTTCTTTAATTCATTAACAGAAATGTTATCTAGACAAAAAAAAAAAAAAACTTGTATTATTAAACAATTCAAATAAATGAACGTCTTTTTGCACAATATTGTATTTACATGGGTTATATGAAGCCTAATCCATTAGGACTTTTTTCAGATAAAAAGGCAAAAACTAAGTAAAAGAATATGCAAATAACAGCTATACATGTTCAACTAAATTAACACAATAGTCATTCAGAAAAAAACAAAAGCTTAAGAGAAATTACATCAAAAAGGACGCACCAAAACCTACTGATACAGTAATTCTCCTAGAATCTGTAAGAAGCGTGTAGACAAAACACCTGCTTTTTGCTGATACAGTCGCTGACCAGTATGAGAGGTATGACGGATTTTACAGGTAGATAAGTGTGAGTGTGTATGTAATCTCTGTGATAGGGGCTGTGGCCTTTGCATACACCCCACTTTACTCAAAAACGTGAATATGGCCTCTAGAAGCCCTAAGGCAAACAAAAGAGGTGCAATTATACTCATGTAATTCTGAAATAAACTGACTTACACAAATACAATTTGAAACACACAGTAAGTAATGGGCTTCTTTTTATATTAGACAAATAGCAAAACACTAACCTACCAACCAAATCTAGCAACTTCTATGTACATGGCAAAGTAATTTAAACACTTGGTTTTGTAAACATAGTTTCCTTTTTTTTAACCATCTCAGATTGTATATTCAGTGAGCATAACAATGACTGTAATAAAAAGGCAAATACAAGAAAATCGCTTTTAGTTTTCTCCAGAAGCAGCTCAAACTTAATTTGGAAAAATACAGAAAAAAAAATCCAAAACAAAACAAAAAAAAAAAAAACATTGCACTGAAATCTGGTGAGAGCCATTTTTGTTTGCTTATACTGACTCTTCAACATGAACATTTAAATCAGAGTATTAATTCACTTTAGATTTACCCCTCATTCCAATTCATACATTGACGATATGTTTGGCTTCGGTAAATTGTCTATTCCTCAACACCAAATACCAATACTAATAATAATTATCCAAAGGGTTTTGCTCCAAAACAATAGTTGATTTAGCCCTTGTTGATGCCCATCTACCTTGTGCAAATCGAATTCCATAGTTCCGTGAGAGATAATTGGCTTCGAGAATTCCAGAAGAAATTCGCAGCTGTATTACAAAAAAAATCCCAACCAATTAACAGTAGAAAACTCTGTTCCAGAATCAAAAATGGATAAAAAAAAATCATATTTCATTGGCACCCTGAGACGATTATTTTACGAGAACGTCTGGACTTTAGAAGTAGAACCAGGCGCATCATTGTATGAACACGGTAAGAGAATGTGCTTCTTTGGAACGTAAAATGGCAGTGATCGAGGGCGAGGAGTGAATTCTGTGCCCTTTGTCTTGCATGTAAAATTGAGGTAATGGAATGACAGAGTTAAGGAAGCCATAGAATTTAAAGCTCTCGTGGTAGAACGCACTCTTCGAGGATTTGGCTCTGCCAGCATTACCATGCCCAGGACCACATTTACCAAGATCGGTCCTGTTCTGTACTGACATTACCTCAGTAATACGATGCTTTCACTGCCCGGTCCATAAATACCAGTCCCTACCCATCTGGGATTCGAGATAATGTTCCAGTAGAGCAAAGAAGTAGAAAGGTCTTTAAACACTTAACATACATTACGGACCAGAAAAAGATTGCTATGCACTGGGTGTTTTTCCAGCATTAATATAATACTGCAAGTAGTAGTAATAGTAATTTGGAATAATCTGTAGCTTATAGAATTCGGTACAGGAGAAGCTTTGATTGCTTATAAACGTAACCTCAAAGTTTATCGGCTGGGTGCGCAAGTCAGAAATCACTGAACACGTGCCGTTCTGGTGGAAGCTTACACACTAAGTTTATACACTAAGCTTATACAAATGAAAACACAAAAAAGCAATATATGTTTTGGTATGTCTCACTTAACTGTATGGTCTCATGTTCATTTAATGTGATAACAAATGTACTTTTGTATGTTTGCTATTGTGTCTTATTAAAGCGACAAGATGAACATGAAAGGGAGTAAAAACAAAAACATACAGAAGTCGATTATTTTTCTCTGAGGCTGAAAGTTCAGAGAATCTTAGTCTTATGTATCTCTAAGTGTTAAATATGTACAGCAAATCAGAGTGGTTAGTGTCCCTATGGAAAAATGCACCATCTTAGCAATGCAACCACAAGATTCACACACCTACTCCCCAACTGCAGTACTCTCCTATTTCAGACCTAAACCAAACTGATGTCAATAATAATTATGACAAAATTTCCTTTCACAGCTGTTCTAGAGGTTCTCCATTGTCTTCTGTATTATGTCTATGTTAATTAATTCATCTTCCCTACATTTATGTAACAACGGATAAAATCTGACTCAACATACCACAATCCACTTAAATAACAATTTAATTAAAAGTAACTTTCATTTACTATAAACACTATTATCATTTCATGGCTCCTGGCAATGATTGGTTAACCAGATTATGATTAAAATTTATTTGTCATGTGCAATATGTCGTATATAGCTAATATTTTCATCTTTAAATTTTTAGAACTGTGCAGCAGGGCAACTAAGAGCTAAAATGACTGACAAGGGCACTACATGGGCTACAGCTATAAATATTATATAGGAAAACTGTATTCAACACTATAACAATCTGTAATCACTACTTTGACAAGTGTCATTATCTGCTTCTATCCTTCATTCTGCATCTATAATATTCACCTTACCAACTGAATCCATTTTTTTTTTTTTTTTTTTTTTGTGCTAGAGTTGTGGTGCATAATTTGCAAATCTGTCAGGACAAGGGAAATTCTACACAAACACTCTGAAGCACTAACAGAGAACATACCAAAATTTACTTATGAGCCAATGAGAAGAAGTAAAAGGTAATTTGACTTATACTTAGGCAAAAATGTTCTGATGGCAAAACAAAAAATGATTGGTTCAGAGAGATAACCAATCAGATTGTAGAGGAGGTGGATCTAAGCAACTAGAGGAGGCAGGACCAAGACGTCTAATTGGTTTGTCCTACCTCCTCTAGTTGCATGGACCAATTTCCCCTACAATCTGATTGATTGTCTCTCTGAACCAATCGCTTTTTCGTTCTAGCCTCAGAACATTTTTGCGTAAGTAAAACTCCCACAAGCCAAATAAATATCTTGCATATGTTTAACAGTTTAACATGGTTTCCTATGTTTTCTTTCACCTTGACATAGTTACAAAATAACACCAAGGACTTATATATATATTTCAGGTTTAGCTTTAAACACTATGGGTCTAGAACACTATTGCCTAACAAGAGTTTAATTTATGACAAAGGGGATTAAGTGTGTGCTTGAGTGTGTATAAAAACTTAGTGACCTGAGATTATAAATATCCAATTGTGTGTTTAAGTGGCAACACAAAAAAATGTATTACTAAATTTAGTGTAAAAAAATGCCATCTACAGATAGGGATACTGCTGATGTTTGTAATTTTAATCACATTTTAATATAGAGACATGTACACAAACAATGTCTTTTTTGTCAGACTTTTTGTTTGTTATTCATTTTTTGAGTTTTTGTTTTATAATTAGGGTTAGGGATCATTATATTAAAACGGGAGTAAGTTGGAAGTCTCCAAAAATGTTTGCATGTGTGCATACGTGTGTGTGTTTGTGTGTGTGTGCACACACACATATTGGGGGTGACTGGTAATCACTTTGCTCTCTCTCCATCATCCCTTCCCTCCAGGGCTGTAAAGGCAAAAGAGGAATGTTTAAATACAAATGTCTGTACAATACAAGTTAAGAACTCCAGTAAATAGAGCAAAACATTTAGTCTGTTGTATAAAACTCTCAAAGTACAGAATCTGTATTTTTTTTTAAATTTTTGTGAACAATGCTGCACATTCAGAAGATTTCCTGAGATCAAACTGCCATGAAAAAAGGGCTTCTGGTACAAAGTTAGATGGGGGGAAAAAGCAGGGAGAAAGTGAGAAAAGGGGTGCAGGATACAAAAAATGTGGTGGGACTTAGGTCCTTCGAATTTGGCGGTACGTAGAAAAAAGTTGAGTTAAAAACACGGTTCCCTGCGAGAGCAAGGAGTAGCACCATTCTGAGGATTTCAGGCTCCACTTTGTCATGGTTTATAAAAGGATACCTGGAAACTGTTATATTGCTGTTGTTAAGACAACTGTAGTGTCAAACTTTAAAACAGCACAAGCAGAATAGCGACAAACAAAATGTATCAAATGAGCCCCCCCCATCGCTGCTAGGTACAGTCCTTTCTGGGCTGTTCGTCGGTTGTACATTTATCAGTCATTTCCTGGCAAAAATCTACCGTTACAGTCTGACTGAACCTTTCGAATGAGGGCCCGCCCACTAGAGGTGGGCCTACACCCTGTCCCTCCCCCACTGCCATGCCCCCCAAACAATCAGCACCCTTGCCTGGCTCCCATTGGTTGGAGGTCAGCTTTCTGTCAGAAGGACAAGGAGACGTGCAGCAGCCAGGCTCGGGAGTGGGGGAATCTGGGTTGGCAGTGAGGTCGATGCTGGTGGCGGCGTCGTTGCTGGAAAAGGTGGGGGAGTGGCTGACGCCGGGGTCCCCAGCATGCAGGAACGGGCAGTAACGATGCAGGGACTGGACCTGATCGGGGCTCAGCTGCCCATCTCGGCACACCTCCTGGGACAGGCAGGAAAAGTTCTCCCACAGCTCGCCCATGCAGGCCTTCAGCTGGTTACGCTCTGTCAACAGCTTCTCCTTCTCGCACACCTGTGTGCACACACACCCACACACGCAAGATCAAATCAACGTTTATTCATCAAATCCCTAACAGTACACCATACAGTAGTAGATGCCGGCAACAAAAAAAAAAAACATGGGTCCAAGCAACTAGAGGATTCAGAGAGATAACCAATCAGATTGTGGAGGAGGCGGGACCAACCAATCAGATGTCATGGTCCTGCCTCCTCTAGTTGCTTGGGTCCACCTCCTCTACAATCTGATTGGTTGTCACTCTGAACCAATCATTTTTTTTGTTCTGCCCTCAGAACATTTTTGTTTAAATATAACTCCCATGAGCCTGTGCTTTAATTTTACATAATATATATTCTGGCCAAATGATCACACTTCTACTTGTAAATACTATGGACACTGATATTGTCTATACTTACCACATATCCACTGCAAAACTGTTACATTTTCACAGCAAAAATTTACAACTTATTGGCTGTTGGGCCAATATGTTCCATCTTTACTCTCTGTACTCTGGGTAAATGGTTACATTTCTTTTGCCAGTACTTTATTGTAATGTGACTATACTGTTCCACCTTCACAGGTATTCTCTGATGTAGTCTGGACTAAACTGCAACATTGCCACTACTTACACCCTAAGCTAAACTTTCACCTACAGTTTCACTGAAGTGCAGGCTTGAGGTTTTTGTCTTTCTGAATCGAGCTGCACGCAAAGCATACCAGTTTGTGGATCTCGCACTCCAGGTTCTGGATGCAGTCCAGTTTCCGCTTACGGCAGCGCTGAGCCGCGATGCGGTTCTTACTCCGGCGCCGGACATCGTGGATGAACTCCAGCTGCTCCGTGGTCAGTTTGTGCATCTTGATCATCATCTGGAAGTCGTTGCGTGGAAGATCCGTGATCTGGTCGACCGGAAAAGGAAGCTTCACCTGCGAGAAAACATAAGAGGAACGATCGAACTTGGCCACATGTAAGGACAAATTGA
>JAODLD010000030.1:18619054-18651650 GCA_026781065.1 Mormyrops boulengeri | reverse complement strand
GATCGATTGTGTTACTAGTCTGTAAATATTTTTAAGACGTAAACCGGTCTGCGGATGTTAAAAGTTTGAGGACCCGTAGACAAGGATCAATCAAGGTAACCATACACACACACAGACACCTCAAAACCAAGCACTTTGTGCAACAGCTGATGCAAGTGCATGAAAGACTGAAAGACATCATCACAAAAGCATAATATATATTCAACTAATCGAATTTCCAGCGTATCGCGGAGGAGAATTCATGCTAGCCACGACTGCGGCGTTCAGCAGATTCTGCCTTCCATAGATGGGCTGCACCGCCCTCAGGGAAAAGTGACGAAAGGCGCACCTTCGCCAGCTCCCTCACGTGTACTGGGTTCAGAAATGGTCCCAGAGAGACGGTGAGAGATGCATATCAGCAGAACGAACCAAAAAATGCTTCCCCACTTATTCTTAGCACTGGTCGCATCCACTTAAACTTGAGTCATCCGCGACTCCGCGTAAGTCGCATTGCGTTTCTGAACAAACAAACCAGCATGTTTGTCAATGGAAGCGCATTCAAGACATTTCATTTAATGGCAAATAGCAAGGTTCCGCAAACCTCAGCTTGACGAAGTAGAAAAAAAAATCTGATGGTTTTCAAATTTCTCCTTGCACATTTTGACGAGACACATAAACTAAAAATCTTGCTTTCAGTTTAGGCTCTTATTAAGAATCAAGTCAGTCCCCCCATTACAGCAATATATAAAAATATTTTTCCAAATACAAGTGTGTAATGACTGTACCATAGTTACGGATTTAAAATTTTTGGAGATTTTTTTTGTAATATACAATGGTCACATGACTGCAATGAACATTCCATTGAGTTGGCACAAACTCAGTGACCGCTAATAATAATAATGACCATATTGTACAGCCTAAATATTTGCCTGTACAATAATACAAGTAGAACAAAAGAGATAAAGTCTTTGGTTAATGCTTTGTGAGATGCAGACATTCCCACTCACCTCCGTCCCTCGTTCCTGCACATGGCATGACTCGCTGTCCCCCTCAGAGAAGGACCCCGATTCATCGCTGGAATTGGTGCCATACGACTGCTCACACTTGATCTTGGGGCGCACCTGGGTGAAGATGGCGTCACCGGCCATGCCTTGATCCTGGTGTTCCGCGGCTAGGCAGCGGGTGGCGTTGGAGCAGGGGGACGAGGAGAACTCAAACTGGGGAAGGCTGCAGGGCGAACCCCCGCTCCCATCCTCGGCATAGGAGTAGGAGGAGCAGGAACTGGAGGTGCGCGTCCTGGTCTCGAAGGGTGGGGACCGGGGGCAGACCTTAATCGGCACGGGGCAGCTGGACTTGGGACGCGAGCGGCAGTGCAACAGGGGCTCTGCCACAGTCGCGCCAGGCGAGTATGACTGGGAGCACGGCAGGGACTGACTGGTGCCACCCCTTGCGTCCTTTGGCATGAACTCCGAGAGCTCCTTATCCAAAGCGTTCCCTCCTGGATAAGAATGTGCTGGGGTTCCCAATCGGTCACAAGCTCCTGAGGAAAAAATAACACTCCTGCGATCCAGTTCCATTTCCTGCTTGCAGACCCTGTCACAGGAAGCTGCCTTCAACGAGATACCGATCGGGAAGCTATCACCCTCCTTGAGTGATGTTGTCGGCAACCCCAACTCCCCAGAAAACGACCCATAATCCTTTTTGTGGTCACCCTGAGTAGCCCTTTTGTCTTGGGGACAAGAAATTCGGTCAGCGAACAGCTGCTGCGAGGCATCGGGAAGACCTACCAAGCGGGCGTCCTTCTTGAAGAGCGAATGGAGGCAGTTGGGTGATTTTGAGTCCCAGTTTCTTTCTATGGATGTGGGGCTGTGCGGTCTGCAGTCCGTCTCCATCTCTGACACGCCATTGGTTTCTCGGGAGTCCTGCTCGTCTCCGGACAGGCACAGCGGGAGGGTGTCTTCCACCATCGGCGGCTCGTCCTTGATCTGCGTGATCACCAACCGAGTTTGTCCATAGGGGCTGTTCTCAGTGAACGCGTCAGAGAAACCTGAGGTACTGGTATGCGAGGAGGTGCCATTATTGTGCTTGCCATAGGCCCCTTGGTACTTCCGGTATTTCGGACAGTGGGGAAGGTCCGAGGAGCCATGTCTTTCAATGTGTGCATGGCCGTCGGCGAGGCTACCAGAGATGGGCATAGCCAGGCTCTCCTCATCCAAGAGATGAGGGGAGCTTGGAGCTTCGGGTCGGAGCCTCGTCCGCGAAGAGCTGGTCCCGGTAGCCTCAGGCTGCATGTGGTCATCCTCCGAATTGTCGTCCTCCACATTACGGCACCGCAGGAGGCCGTCTCCCTTGCTCAGGAGCTGGGCCTCCAGGAAGCGGAAGCAGGAGTCCTCCAGGTTGTGGATGCGCAGGAATCCGGCACAGCGAATGACCTCCTGGATGTTTTCTCTGCTCAGTAACAGCTTAGCAGTGTAGGCAAACTGCAACAATGGGGCAAATCCCCTGGCAGTAACCTACAAAAAACAAAGGAACAGGGAAATCGCCAGCATTACCATCAGCCGTGTTTTTATTCTTGACTCTTGGAGTGTGTTGAGATAACCTGACAGTTCTAGTGGCCACACCAGTTCATCTTTTATCAGGATAGTGCTAGGAAAAAAAACCTGGATGTGAACCATGACAACGGACTTTGTCTATTTTCATAACAAAAACCCCAACAGCACATCGGTCTGCCACGGCAGGTATTAAGGGCCACAAACCTCACTTTGATTCTGACACGTGACTGGGTTGCAATATTGCATGAATCACCTGATCAATCCCCCTGGTTCTACGTCACCCATTCTTTGGCAAACCATGCCAAAGGTTTTGTTAAGAGCAGGGGAATGGTGGAAGACATTGGACAGGTAGTATGGGATGGGGTTATGGATGTGAAGATGGGGTTGTGGAAACAGCTCTACTGAGTGAAACACAATTTTGACCTTGACCAAACGGCCTAGATATTCTTCCATGGCTTCCACATCTTACACAGGGGCAGGGCCAAAGCTGACTGCCCCCCCCAGAGTGGCCCTTTCCCCGTCACTTACCCATTCAAAATGTATCATCAGTTAATCATAAGTTTAGATCCTATGTATGAATTATGGCTCCTCTAATGCCCCCCCCCCCACCAAAGAAGGTTCTAGAATCGCCCCAGCTTTGTCTTAATGGAACAGACATAGTTTGGACTGTACATAATTCAGTTATGCATTACGCATGTGAAAATGATTCACATCCAAAGCTCACACAGAGGTCACAGTCACAAACTTATGGAAAAACTTTATTCTTCTAAACATAACTTCACTAAATGGGTAATAAATATTAAATAGATTCGGTGCTGTTGAAAACGACAGCATTGTATTCCCCAGACAGTCCAGCATTTGGACCGGCTATCTAAGTCATATTAGTCCCACACTCACTTGTGCAATTTCTAGAAGTACTACATGAATCACCTGTAAAAGTTAATAAATGTATTTTTACCTAAATGCCGTGAGTCCTTGTCGTGACATGTTGGTCTGAAAGTATACTTATTCATTTATTGTACAGTCCACTTTTTTGCAGATTTGCAGAATCTTTGCCCACTTGCTTACTTGTATTCCTCTGTACATCTTTTAATGTCCATGATTGAATGAGTACAAATTGAATATAAATGTTATTTGTATACCAATGTGCCTACAAAGTTCAGCCGAATAATTTTTGTCTTATCATGCTGATGATTAAGTGTCTAAGCTGGTCTTCTCATTATGCAGCGCTGCTACAATTTTGGTGCAATTTGTCTCAAAAATTGAACAACATGTCTGCAGATGCTGAAAATATCCAACAAAAACTTTTTGAGTTATCAATTTAACAGGATCAAGAGTCAAAACTGCCCTTTTTTAAATCGCTATGCAGCGCTGTTTCAGTTCTGGGGTGGTTCATTTCAGGGTGAAACTTACTAATTATTACTGATGGAAGTTTCTTATGAAAAAAAAACTAACCAATTAGTGCAAAAAAAAAAGAAAAAACAGTACATACTTTACAGCATTAACACCAGGATCCTTTCTAGATAAACAAGGGCCTCATTACTTTAAGTAGCAAACCACAGAATTTCTTGTGTAGAGTTTTCCACAGGGAAAAAAAACTGGCTCAGTAAGTTGCTAAGAAAAACAAGCAAACTGCTCACTGATTTTGAAACAGCGACTGTAGAGCTGACAACATAAATAGTAAAACTTTAGTTAATTAAAATGTGGGACAGTCAGGCAAAATATTCATGAGGAATAATTATACAAGTGCACATACAAGTAGCGTGCAGAATTGTGCAGTTATGTCAGTAGGTTTTCAGATAAAAGATTACACAGAACATTACCAAATAATAATATCACTGTGAAGTTTCTCAGAAGTACTTCCACTTTTTACATCCGCTAGTGCGTAAGACAGCTGACTAAATCTGCTATCGAATATAGTTACTGGGACTTTCACTAGTTTCAGAACGATATCATCAAGTTAGCAACAGCTTGTACTGGAGTACACTCAATTTAAATACACGCATGCATGTACATACTATTTTAAAAATACTATCATGTATGTCATACATTAGCAAGAGTTTTTAGAATGTAGGACAACACACTATATACACTTCAAAGCTCCACCATGAATGCCTGTATGTCTGTAACATAAAGACTCCAAAGGTCTCCCAGAACCAAAACTCCCCTTGAGATCTCGACAGTTTAATCCGAGTATCTGTATTCTGACTGACAAGCCCATTCTTGCCTTTCTGTCAACTAAATATGAATGAAGCGTCAGAGTCACCTGTTATAAACAAAACCTGTGTTCTCTGAAGGTCATGTTACTTGGATCCATAACCTGACCCATCAGAAACTGAAGCAACAGCTTCACACCCTGCCTGGGGCTCCTATGAGTTGGGGTACAGCCCAACAGCTTCACACCCTGCCTGGGGCTCCTATGAGTTGGGGTACAGCTCAACAATTCACCCCTGCCTGCCCCCTGAAGCACGACAGCAGTCCAACCTGCTGGGAGCCCCCAAGAATTGCCACCATTCCAGGGTCATGTGTGCTGGAGACGCGGCTGCACCGGTTCAGCCTCCCGTGGTTTTTAGTTACTGACAAAAGGTGAGAAGTTCAGGTTAGAGAACAAATCGCTAATGGGAAGAAAAAAAAAAAACACACACACACAGGTAACAGAAGAAGTACATAGTGAAAGTAACCTTGAGGGCCCCTCGGACTGCCGGGGGGGGCGCGGGGGGTACTTCAGCTGGAAGTGGAAAGTCAAGAGGAACAGAACAGTGTGAACAAAGGATGAAGTACATTCCATCAGTAGGCAGTAACATGAGGAAAGCCTGAAATTCAGAAAGAAAGTCCACCCGGCATAGGAGACCATAAACAACGACGCAAAGGTACCCAGCAACTACCATGACCACGGAGATGACTGCTCTGGGGTCCGTTTCCCAAAAGCATAGCTGCGAACAACGTTAGTATCTTAGATAGTTGCGACCACGCAACTGAACAGTTCCAACTGTGTAAGTCGCTAATGGGAGATTTTGGGAAACGTACCCCCCCGGTTGGTGAATGCCAACATGTTAGCGCATGTTAAAAGGTGAACACAACTGTGGGCCGCAATGGTACAGAAGTGTGGTTTCATGGAGCAGAAGGTACCAAAAGCACACTAAATGGTATGACAAGAAGGGTTCTGGAGTAAAACTTTATGAGCTGTCAAAATGTTGTCATACGTCATCCGAGATGTAAGGCTGTATTAATGCAGTGAAGTATCATCCCTCATCATCCAGTTATTCATCCATTAATTTCCATAACTGCTTATTCAGTAGAGGACCACAATGTTCTTTGGAGCACATCCCAGGATACACAAGCAAGTATCACTATTTTATAAAGGGATATGAAATTTCGATGTAGTACATTTCTTGCGAGTACATCAGCAGTATAAGAACTCGACAGACAAAAAAAAATAAAAAATCACTGGTAAAGCAGAATCACTGACAATTATGGGATTTTCATGTCTGCAGAAGTGGTACAAATTGAGATCCGCAACCCCAAGCAGTTTTGCACTCAGCAAAAGACCAGTGACCAGGAGCCCACAAATCTGTCCTCTGCAGCTACCAGAGGTGTCGGCCAACAACAAAGAATGGCCCCGGATAGGAGGATCACAGTTGTGTTTATTCACTCTGCCTTACCCGGCGTCAAAGGATGGGGACGCCTATGAGTAAGCGGCCATGAAAAGGGCGGTTTTGCGGCAGCACGTGAGGTTGTTTGTGTGCGTGCTGTGGTAGGCGTGGTCATCTGGCATAGCTGGATCCTGACCAGGTATTACGTGACGAACGAGAGCAGAACCCCCCAGCCCTGCGTCCGGCCATATCACACCCTGGCGTCGAGTTTCACCGGGATGCGGTGACCGCCTCCCAAAAGACCAAAGCCGTCACGTTCGAGTCAGGCACCCCCCCCCCCCCGGGTTTCAGCTCCCAGGGTTCCTCGTAAAGATGGATGGGATTTGTCGGTGATGGGGGAGGGTTGGAAAGTGCTGAGCATTTGCTGGATCTATTTTCAGCTTGCGTCAGCAGCAGCTGCCAGCAGGAGAAGGTCTTTATTCCTGCACCGTGCTGCATGCAATTCCTTTAGCATTACGAGTGGTGACCTACTGAAGCCATTCCGTTGTAGAGATGTGTGGGGCAGAGTAGAGGACGAGGGTCCCGGCTTGAGATGGGCAGCAAACGGAGGAGGAGGGAGGCCATGCGCTCAAGCGGGAAACAAAGCAGGGCTTCTAATCACGAACGCACAGACCTCAACATGTGAAACATTTAAGCCCCGAATAGAATTTACTGTTTGGCTCCGAGTCAGCGAGATAAATCAAAGTGACATTTCTGGGACATTTTATGGCAGCAGGGATCCGGGTGGGAGGGCGGTGCAGATTTTGTGCTGTGCAAAGTCTGGAGTGCCGATATCGTTACGGGGCAAGAAAACCGTGTGAACAACAAATCATGGGGGCCTCAGAAACCAGGCCCTGTTTTCAGGAATCCTGGGATTCTCGCCAAGATCTCTTCACAAACAGCCCATGGAATGCTGTTCTCTAGCCCAGCTCAAAGAAAACAATTGTCTGCTTCTCTGTGGAAAACACTAATTTATGCAAAGGTTCCCCGGGAAAAAAAAAAGAACAGCATGCCACTCATTCTGGTGAGGCTACTGAGCATGAAAGTGTTTACTACGTATGAAAAATTCGTACGCAGGCTGGCTCTTTGAGCAGAAATATCTCAGCTAACCTCATGACCCCCCCCCCCCCCAGATTAAAACCATGAGGTCTAAAAGAATGTGTTGTGCAACTGGCTAAAAACACCACTTGTCTAGAGAAATCACGTAATGCAAGAGAGAATAACATACATTTTAAATGAAGTTAATAAGAACATTTCTGGGTCCTGATCATTTTTACCACATATAAAAACTTAGGACAGCATCTCTCCAGCAAAGATAGTTTATGAAAGTTATCCCATCCTAAATCAAACAAACAAACCGGGCATAACTGATCTAAGTTGTAAATGCAACAGTCTGCCTATAGGAGGCAGCATAGCGTGTTGGTTAAAGATTTGAACTGGAGATCCAGTTGCTTTTAGCCTTTGGTTCAACGCTCAGATGCGAACCTTTTCAGCTAAAAGTGTCAGCTAAACAAATAAGAGATGGAAGCACTCATATATCCTGACGAAGAGATAAACAAAATCAGCTGTGGATATACAAACATTTGTCAAAAATGAGGCGTTCTTGAGAATTCTAAAGGGCCCGATCCTAAATGACTGCAAATGAGGTCACCAAGCAAATACTTAACCAGAAAAATGTCAATAAAATTCTCTGGCTGCATCAGCTTCATATTAAGCGGCATTACAGCTGCTGCAAAATGCCAGCCCCTTCTCAGGAAAGACATCGCTGACCAGACACAACACAAGTGTCTCTAGCTTTTAATGTCCGCTGACCTGAGCCTGTATGACTCTTCGTGAGCTTATGCAGAGCCAAAAATCCTACACTGTCAACATGACATTTTCTGCTAATTCCTTTCTCTTGTGTTGGGCAGATTTTAAACAAAAAGCTCTCATATTAATATCAAGATAACTAATGGATTAAAAATAGGTACAAATAAAAGCAGGTCCTTTTATATTTCTCTAGTATTTTATTTATGGTTCACATTCTATTGTATCATAAGATGATAAACACCAGCTTCGTGGTACAGATTTCTAGCTCCCTGCATCTCTGTACTGGATACGAAGTTGGAGGATGGATGGATGGATGGACGGACGGATGGACGGACGGACGGACGGACGGATGGAAACATTAGTTAAATCTCAAATGTCTTTACATGGCAGGCATTTTTTTGTCACAACTACATATTTAGTAAAGTCACGTGCCAGATTTGAACACAGAAATACTGACATTCTTCACCAAGCATGCCCTTCTGTATTCCCAACATTCCGCTGGGCTCCAAGCTGCGGATTTCCTATACAGCCGGAGACTCTGTGTTTCCCGTAACAAGCCCGTGCGAGTTTATGTGGACATCAATCCTACCTGCTTCCTGAGACATGATCCAGGTCCTATTTCTGACTGGGCAAGTTGGAATGATGTGTACATATGATTCTTTTGCTGTTGAATACCAGAACCCTATTTTACCATTCTACGGTTCAGATGCTGTTAGTTAGACCGTTTGCACAGCATACAATTTTTTCCTCCATTAATCTGTAATCTATAAATTTGTGTCACAATCATTTATAATATATAATAATACAACGAATTATCAGAAAATGATAGGCTGCCAGGGTGACAGCGGATCAACGTACCTCCTCAGGCAGGCCGATGACCAGCTCATGCTCGGCCTGACCCGCGAGCACCTGCAGGAAGTACTCGCTGCAGGCGGCCAGCACGGCACGGTGCGCCCGGAACTCCTTGCCCTCGGCCAGCACAGTCACATCGCAGAGCACGTCGCGCTTGCGCTGGTCGTTGAGGCTCAGCAGCACGTTGGCGCAGTGGACCGTCGATTCATACACGTACATGGGGGCCTCAGGCTTCTCATCCACGGACATTCCGCTCGCGCCCTGTGGACGGGGGCACAAGGCAGCCATTGATTGGCTGATGAGGGCACAAGGCAGCTGGCTGGTGGACCAATGGTGGCACAAGGCAGCCACTGGTTGACTGATCAAGAATGATATCACTGGCTTCATTCTACTGACACAATATTTTTATCCTTTCAGCATTATCAAATCAAATTAACTAGGCCTATATAAGCTGAGGTAGGCCTCTCATCATTCTAACAATAAGTGCTTTAATTTAATTCTCCACGCCATAGTTTTGCACTGTTGGCACACACTTTGAACAGTCGAAATATTACAAAGTTTAATTAGGCAACAGTTAGTTTTAGTTAGATTTAATAGTCATAATCAGATTATCTTCGTTTCCTTGCTTATGCAAGAGAATACAGACAAGTAGCAAGACCGCAGTCACTTTCCTTTGTTTCTGTATGAAAAACTTGTGGTCCAAAGGGGTCGGGGGAGGGGGGGGGGGGGGGTGTTCAAGTTATCTGCCTAGATTTTCCAGCATGCTGCAGATCCTAATAGCTCATCACATGCTGCTTCGGATTGTGAAGAGGAATGCTCGGAGCAGAGCCTTCCTTTGACGCTGAACACCTGACTCCCTTGAACGGCTGGGGGAGCAAAGAAGCTAAGAGGCATGGCTGCTCCTCTTTTGGTAAATGGCCTTCAAAATAAAAGTTCCACCTGGGTTAAAACCACATGCTATGACTTCTGAGTTCCGGCTGATGCGTATTTGACACACTGTTCCACGTCTCGCCGAGGTTCTCACAGCACCCCCTTACTGCCAAAATCTACCCTTTTCTTTTCTCAAATCAGGATTGTACCTGAAGTACCTGAGAGTACTTCCACTCATCGAACATCAAGTTCCCAAGAAGATCGCTGACAAAATCGACCCCAGGTCGTGTGCAATACTCCAATATATAGTACAATTTTATTAGTTATTAAGAAAATTTTCTTTGGAGTGGGAGGGTGCTGCGCTGCGTCCACAGGGAGGGGTTGGCAAACAGGTAGCAGTGCAGGAGCCTGAGGTTAAGGGCCTTGCTAAAGAGCCACAAACATGTGACCATTCTGCTGAGGTTGGGGCTTGAACCGATACCCTACTGTTCACAGGTACAGAGGCTTAATCCACTGAGCCCCACACCACCCCTATGTACTTTCAGTTCCCAAGTCCACAGCAGTCCGTGATCCGGCATATCTAAATCACTTCCAGTATGTGACAGTGTGCAAAACTGTTTGCCCTGAAATGGACTAACGTCCCAGACCAGACTGACTCCCCTGCCTCATACCCCGGGCTTCCTAGAACACAGAGACCCTCTTCTGAATAAGTGATTATAGCCGATGAAAGGAAATTACATCAACAGGTAAGCAATTACAAACAAGCAACAAAAAGCTGAATCCGACAGTGACTTTTTTCCAAACAAACACACCGAGCTAAAGCGAGGTTTTCTATTTTAAGTGTCCACTCTGCCGGTGCTCTAATTAGACATTGTATTAGCCATGGCTCAAGTCAACGCTCGCAGCCTGTGTAGGAACATTAATATACTGCATTCCCACTCACCTGTGATGGAGTCAGATGCAACAGTGCAATAAGGTTTTAGAAACTGTTAAAAACGAGCCTCACCCCATTGGAAGCTGTTTCCTGAAGATGTGGCCCTGTTTAACTGCAAACTGCTGCCGGTGCAGCTGATTCTCAGGTCAAACCTGCGCCGAGGGTCCGAGCGTCAGCTAAAAATTAGCTGAGCGTCAGTAAGCGCAGACATGCTTGGCGGCGGCCTGCAATCCATCTACTGGATACCGAAAAGGATGATCTTTCGAAAAAATGCAAACAACTATTAATTAAAAAGCCCCAAAATAAGTGGGTGCCGTTTGCAGTGGGGCAAACGTGCCAAGAGGCAGGACACCTGCAGGCTTCTCCAAATGACCTGATTACTTATTTTCAGCATCAGGTTTTTTTCCACAGTTATAAGGCATCCTGCCTAATAAACAAAGCATATAGGAACTTGTATCGATATAAAACACGCGCACACAAACACACACACATACACAGATGTTTCTAATTATATCTTCGTGGGGACTCTCCATTCATGTCTATGGGGAAAACTCTAACCATAACATGACAACCTTAACTCCTACCCAGCCTTAATCTTAACCATAAGTAACTAAACAAAATACAAGACTTCTGGCATTTTAATTTTTTGACTGCATTCAAATATCTCTGTGGGGACCTGAAAAATGGTCCCCACAATGTCAAAATAACAGGCTTTTATCACATTGTGGAGTACATTTGGTCCCCACAATGTAATACAAACATAATCCACACACACACACACACACACACACAGACACATACACACACACTGTCCAAGGTACCATTATGAGTATGTGAGTCATCCAGGGGAATGCCCACTAAAGATGTTTATTATAAGAAGAGTGTACACTTGACCTTTGGACTGTCGTGACTTCAGTCAGATGCTGAATTTAGAATATGTTAAAATTGCAATTTAAGCATGACAGCACAAGACTGGCCATTTACATTTTCCACACAAAATGTACAAATACATTTAGCTATTAGAAAATAGTGCAAGCAAGCTGGGCACAATTGCATGAATGTCTATGTGCCCTGTGACTGCTGTCCTGTGTAGGGTTTTCCCCTGCATTGGGTCCCTCACACTTGATGAGACTCACCAGCAATGATGATCGTTCTCACAACCACAATGACATCTTAACTGGGATACCAGCTTTAATGACACGGACTGCAACCAAGGCAATCAAAGTCAAGCTCAATGACTGTTCAGAGTGCCAAGACTCCTGAATGCAGAGTCCAAGTCCCCAGTGCTGATTGGCTGGAATGTGCTCAGTGCTGTACAAAAATATCGAATATAGCACTACAGACTGTTCATGAGGTTGTCATTAGGTACATCAAGTTGATTTCGAGATTTAGACGTTTCAGGCTGTGATGTGTAAATCAAAATCTATTTTCTTCCCAGTTCCATGACAACCACCAAGGTGCTTGAATGGTGGAAAAAAACAAGATTTTATAAAACTAAACTGTCTTTACAGGCTCTACAAACTAGCCTGCAGACGATGTCCTAAGAGAGCTACTGCACACTTGGATAAGCCAAAGAAGATTGATAAAGAACTGAAACTTACACAGGTCTTCCTGCCTGTTTAAAATTACATTAATGGCCCAGCGCTGGGCCAATCCTGAAGCTCGATGAAAGAAGTAGTATTCGTATCAGCCAATCAGGCCTGAGATCCAGTTACTTAAAGTCTGAGACAAGGTGGCAACAACAAAACAAATATCCACCTATTAGAGGAGGACCGATATGAACATTCTGTCAACAACACCAATTTTAAGTGAAAATATTAGGCAATATAATTTTATAAGATCAAAAATCAAACAGGCACCAGTTATTTTAAAGCAGCGCTTTACTGACTGATACAAATATCTCAATTTGTCAAACACAAATAGCAGCAACTCAGTTTTAATATAATGACCGCACGTTAAACTACAGTGATATTTAATGAATTAGGCAAGTGAAAAATATATATAACAGCAACCTCCATGAGGGGAAGGACAGCCTGCGTAGTTTTACACACGCCCTAGCTGACGATCGGCTTTGCTGGGTCCCTTCCAGATATGTATCCTGCCCTCAAATCCACATGCCTTCCACCGTCAAACAAAAGATAATCCACCAGTGCAGTCTTGATTTGCAACATGCATCACACTATACCCAGCTAACCGTAAGTCTTAATGTGGAGAATTGCAATCGGTTTAGAAATTAGTTGCTTTTTATATTTATGAGGTCACTTTAGTGCAGATGTAGGTCAACTACACAACAGCAATGTTGTCAAGGATAAGCAGAGTTGTGCCTTTCAAAGGGTATGCTAATCACAGTCTGGGCAAGGCTAAGTTGCAGAATTTATCTCCCATACCTGACGCCCCACGCCTGATGACAGCCAAGTAAGGAACAGTAGAAAATGCTGGAGTGACATTCTGTCTGCGGCCTATAATCATCAAGGCTGAGCCAGGCGAATTGGGATTAAATGTTTAAATAAATATAAATAAATTCAATTAGCCAGCACACGGGGATTTCTTTGAAGCGTGACATGGCAGGAACCTTTTTAGTCTAGCTGAGTCTAGCTGATTTGTGAAACTTCACTTTAGTTTGTTGAGTAACATTCTCAGCCGCAAAAAAAAAAAAAAATATGTATGTTATTATGCTTACGAGCACTGCATATTGCACATTATCGCTTAACTGATTATTAAGCAATCTAATAATTAAATCAGCGTTGAATTTATTTTTAATGCATTACGTATTTATGAGCGTGAGTTAGCCCGAGCATAGCCGAGCTGAAGGGATGCACGTCGGACCGACGCCTTTCACACGGGCTACTAAAAATACAGCCAGGCAGAGCTGCCATCCACCATCAACCCTTGGAGGTGAAACAGCCAGATTCTTTACACACTCATGGGACTGATCCCTGAGCAGAAGTGCATGGCCATACAAACAGTGAGGCCTCGATGGAACCGTCTAGCGAAAACGACTTACATACGTTATATGTAGGAGGTACGTCACATTTTCCTTGGCTGGTGGGGATACCGCTGCGTGGGCTGCTATAGCCTTTAACCCACAGAAGGTCACGTTTTACGCCAATTATTTGCACTTTTCATTTCATCTGTTTACGCCACAATGCTGACACCGTTATCTTAGAAGCCTGTTATTCATTTGTGCTCTTTATTGGTAACTAAGAATGCAATTCAGATATAAATATTATAATAGCTGACGTCAGTTTGCTGTCTAACTTCCAACCCACTTGCTGTCACAAATCATTTCAAGTGAGTCACAGTGAAATAAACCACGTACCAATCAGAAGACTTTCATGTAACGGTCCAACTTCTAACCCCCGCCAAACGGCTACAAAGTAAGTCAGTCACATGCGGGACAGAAACGAGGGGAAAACCCAGCATAAAACAAAACCTGGATTAAAAAAGCAACAGCGTGTGATTTCGGGGAATATACGAAGTCACACGATTTTATTCTGGATTTCAATAACCTGCTGCAGGTGAAATGACAAGATAAGAGAACTTGCTTGTAGCACTAGCGTCATTTAACCACTGTGAGGAGAAATAAAAAGACACAATTGTTTCGATATAATAGCCAAGTTAGAACTTGGAGGAAGCACGCGCTCAGCTTCCTGTAAGAAACGCGAGTTCGGCGGCGCGCGCCTGCAGCTGCAGCAGACGCGCACAGATCGGGCATTACCTCAGATAAACACCTTCACAGATCGCTCATTAATCGTCCGCTTCGTCCACTCGGGGGCCATGGCAGGTCAATCTCAGACTTAGCAAACGGCGGGATTTCAAAACATCTAGTATTCCACAAAAAAAGACCAGACAGAAACAGATAGAGGAGTCTATAGTGAGAAGCGCAAAGGAGAGTTCTTCATGTTTGACGGCGATAAGTGTGAAGACAGCGTGCCAGAATATTTTGGGTCCCGGCTGATTAAATGCTGCTTGCATGAATCATGACTTCCCACAGGTCAGAAACCAGAGTGAGTCACAGCAGCGCTTAATATGGTAACTAACAGACATGTGACAGAAATTCCAAGTTATTTATAACAATATCCTTTACGTTTAACAGGGTGAAATGAAAATAAACTCATTATGCACATAATGTATAACAGTTTCACTAATAAGATCTCGTTAAAGACGCCACCTGCCGCCGTAACTTATTCCTAGACATAAATTGCCTGGAAATAGCAATTTACACGCAACATTTAATTTTAAGCAATGTGCAGTCTTTGTTTAAGTACGGACACGCTGAAATATTGATCTGCCGAAGATGATTAGCGCAGGGGGCAGATGCAGATGACTAAACATGTGTTTTAATAATAATCCAACAGACCCCAAAAATACACGGGAAGGTAGAATGAAATTCCTATAAGGTGCACTTGTCACGCTCCGGTAAAAAAAAAAAAAAAAAAAAAAAAATCAGACCAAACGGGGGAAGCTAACGCGCACGCTGATGTCTAAAAATAACAAATAATGATAAATGTCAAGCGCTAACTGCGATCGCAGGAAAAGAGGCGACGGGGGCCGCCCACTTCCTAATCGACCTGCTAATCTGCGCGTCAGGGTGTTTGCGTGGGCATGTGCATCGGAGCGTGGGCGGGTTGCTGTTTATTTGGAACTATACGCAAACACCACGTTTAACTGTTATGCTGCCAGAAAAAAGTAAAAGTTACAACCAGAAAGTTATGCATCGATATACATGAGACCATCCACAGATCGCGTGCCAATATCTCTCATTGCTCTCATTGTCATATGCATGAAGATTAATGTACAAGATTAACTACAGTCATTCATCCTTTCCCTTTCCATACCTGCATATATAACACAGGCTCATGGTGATCGTGTATGAGAGCCTATGTCCTGTGCTGAACTGGCTTCCCCTCCAAAGTATCCATGCCGAACCTCATCTCCGTCCCTGCACTCATTCAAAAAAGTTTCAATTTCACTCATAATTTGACTAATAAGGGCTTGGAGAAGTTGCAGGAACCGACAGACTGAAACAGGACAACAAGCAGCAGCATGTCAAGCGCATTGCATCATGCATGGCATGCGCTGCTGGCGCCGGCCACGGTGCCTGACACTGGGTCACGGCATATCTCCTTGGGGTTAACGTCACTGACAGGCCTGACGTGCTGCGCCGAAGCAGCCCTGAGATCCATCCTAAACACCGACAAAGTCACGCTGAGTGAAGCAGACCCCGTATGGGAGAGATGGTTTGCAGACTGCGTTAGACCGAGACATGAAGAGCCAGGCTCATTGTTTACATTTAGATAGCCACAGTCTGACCCCGTTACCCCCCCCCCCCCCCCCCACCAAGAATGCCACAGAATCAGGGGGTAGCCCCAAAAATCTGAACTGAAGTCAAAACATACCTGGAGTGATGATAAGATACACATTGTTAAGGGAAGGAAATTAGCACAGCCGAATATTAAAAATCCTCCACATCTATCCTGTCTCGGTAATAAGATAAATATATATAATCCAAATAACAAATTAAAGTCACCAAATCCACAGGAGGGACTTTACATTGATTTACGTATCTGCTAGCTTGAAGTACAAAGGGAAAGGAAACTGCATTTCTTCGACAGGTTCACCATGATACTTGTTCAGCGACCCACAACTTTGAGGAAACAAACACAATTCGTACGACACACTATTCTTGGCTAAATAGAAAGGAAAGTGTTATTTTTGAAGCATTTTGTATCTGTCAGGTTTCGTTACTATGCTGCAGTGCATCTACCGTGTTCAATATATGTGTTTCCTATTTCAGTCAAATAAAGGAATATAAAGTGCAAGGCACTATAATTTCAAAGTTATCAAAGTTGATTTGGTCATCTTATAAGGACAAAGGAGGAAAGGTCAACCAGTAGAACATGTTAAGACCATCAACAGATGTAGACTACTGCAATACTGGTGGCTGGGGAACCTAACAGTGCATATCAGATGAATCGGTAATGGAAAAAACAATGCTACACCTTCAAATAAAACCAGTTTGAGGCTTGAGGCACATGGAAACATCCTGGGGGTGGAAATGTAGTGTGTGGTGTTAATGTCACAGCAAAGGAAATCCTTAAAAAAAAAAAAGATGCTAGAAAAATCTGTTGTGGGACAGAGCAGCAACGGCCACTTTCACAGGTCGCAGTGACCCAGGAGACAGTGAGCACTTTCATGTAGCGCATTTGCATGTCTGGTTTTTCGTTTTTGTGTCAGACTGGGACTGTGTGGGGATTTCACTGTGTTTGTTGTGGCTTAATTAAGCCGAATTCTCTCTTTATTTTTGTCATTAGAACATATTACCAAAAAACCAGAATTTCCTGACATTTCTTTCGCAACAAGCCAGAGTGAAAATGTTTGATCACCTGAAACGATAATAAAAAGCTGTGTTTCCCACATTGACAATCGAACCAACAAATATGAGACATGTGTGTCATCTAGGGATTATGTGCTGTTTAAGATACTGAAGTCTGTGTAACTTGAAATAACATATTTATCAGTTTGTCCTGTTACCTGGATCAGCAGTGGTTAATAACTAATCATAATCAAAGCTAGTTAACTAGAACTGCTTCACATACCTAAACAAATGAATGACAATAGTCCAAACGAGCTTGTGAGTGGGTAGGGATGTGGCTTGCGTCCATTTCCAGAGGGAGAATTCAGTGCAATACTGTTTTGTTTGACCTGTCAATCATTCTCTGTATAAGGTATGAATTGGTATATTCTATTCTGAATTGTTACAGTTCCAACACAGCCCTAGGCTCAAGAGGTGGAGCTAATTCTGTTTGTCTTGACAGCCCTGCCCAGACCCCTAAGCATCTGCCTATACAATATTTCATTTTTATATTGATCCCAACCCTGCCTAACCCCATTATTCTCCGCCCCGCCCCCCATCGTCTGCTTTTGTTCACCATTACAATGCAGCCTCTACAGGGCTATGTTACACACTAGGTCTACGACGGCATGAATTCTTGGCACGCCCCAGGAGCACAGCACCGATCTGGCTACGGAAATAGCCACCGTGCGTCTGGATGCGGAGCCTTCGATTTAATTACTGTTTGTGTTCTGGATGAGTCAGTGATTCAGAGAATGCACAAGGGATGGCAAATTAATCCATTATTGAAATTACCCGGCATGGTTTTCCTTTTGTTCCGGTTGTGCAAACAGGAGTCGAACGCCCAGTAATCAGCAGACGTGGCGTGTGCCGATCTGTACATCTAAACGAAGGAGTGCGGATCGCAGGCCTGACTCTACAGATACTATGAACGTTAACATGTGCTCTGAAGTTTAAAGTTACAGGTGTAATCAGTCTGAAAGTTCAAAGCCTAACTCTGAGGATCAAGTTGAGAGAAAAGCAAAGGGAAACGTGGAAATGATGTTCCTTGCCACGTTGACCTGATCTCATTCTGGATTATTTGTCATAGCTGGAAGGAACTGGGGGAGATTTTGCAGGAAGAGCAAATTACGAGATTTAATTATCGTTAGCCCTGACTGACAAGGGTGTAGATTTGGGGATGGATAGTAGGAACATGTCCTTACCAATACTGTGGACAGGGGTGTAGTAAGCGGGGGAACATGTACCCCCCAATGTTTAATTTGGATTAATTCATCCCCCAATGAATAAACCTTGATTTTTAAATCATTCAGCTGTGTAGACCTGTTCCTACAAATGTTGAAACCAAGCCTACGCCCAGAGGGTCTGTATACCAAAGGCAAATTAAGTAGGACTGCATTAGCCTTCACACAAGAGCAGCTTTCCACAAAGCACTGAGTCAGCCCTTTTGCATTCCAGTATTCGAACAACAAAATATCCAGGAATGGTGTTGACGGCAGTGTGCGTGTGAGGCCTTGAGACCTATGGAAAGAACCCAACACACACACACTGTGAGATGGGGTTAGGCGCGATTCCCCCGCTACGATGTCAGCAATCTCTAACACCCGCCTATGAAACACATCACCATAACGATGCCTGAAGGCTGGCCTATTATTCACCCTCAGGAAAATGCTGTGTCATCCTGCCACCAAAAGTCAAACACAGACCTTCTTATGTTCCCAACCCCTTATTATTTTTTAGGGGGAATTTCTCCAGTCTCTGCAACGCTGGGGCAAGACACGAGTTAGGTTATGCCAGCTTGGCATGAGGCTGCTTGATGCTGGGGAGTCCAATTCACTGACCATTACGGCGCTTGTGCGCAGCAACATGTATTCTGTGTATTACGGTAAAGCAGGTTTGGTTAGGTTTAAGACCAAAAGAAGCACACTTTCAGTTAAGTGAGGGCTGGGAGGCAGAATTCAGTTGCTGCACAATGAAAGCACAGACCAGTATATTGCTCGTGATCAGAGGTCCTCCTCGTAGGAGCCCTGGATGTTAAGCCGTTCTATTTGCAGCACAATGAACAAGCGGACTGAAATGACAGGTTACTTGCTGCACAGCCAGTTCCATTTAGAGTTGGAGCAGTTCTTGGAAAGCGTGATTGATGCTCGCTGCTGGAGAGGCAGGCATCAGCATCATATGTTTTTTTTCTCTGCTACTGGCTGGAACAAACTCAAAACTGAATCAATCTCTTGGCAATGCTCCAGCATTCAAGAAAAGCTTGATACTTAAACCCTCTTTCTTCTGCTCATGTTTTCCGTGGCCATCAGACTCTCACATCATTCCTTCAAATCGTTGACTCATTTGTTTGTTGATATTCAAAGCACAGAACTGAGTGCACTGTGAATATTTTCTAATGTTACCGATTACCATTTGTGTTCTACAGGGTACGTAGATACGGCTCGTGTAGATTCAGCAGTGCACAAAATAACAAAACCCTTTCGTGAGGGTGGCGTGTGGCTCTGCTGGTTAGGACTCCATATCCGTGATGAAAAGTTTTCGATTCATATCTTGTGGTCAGCAGAGTGGTTTCACTGTTGAGCCCTTGAGTAACACCCTTAAACCCTGCTTTCTCAATTGTATGTCACTTTGAATAAAGCATTTGAGAGATGTAAATGAAGATGAGATAGGCAAAAAGACAACTGAATAAACTGTTTTATCGTATATATTTTGCCTAAAGAAATCTTGAATTGAATGGTGGCTCAGTGGTTAATATTGCCTCACACCTCCAGGACGGGGTCAATCCTGCCCCTAGTTCCGTGTATGTGGCATTAACACGTTCCCATGTTCCTCCTTCCTGTATTTGCACTGGTTCACTCTGGGTACTCCCATGTCTGAGTATGTGTCCTGAAATGGACTGGCATCTCGTCCAAGGGTGTCCCCTGGTTTGGTTCCAGGTTCACCACTGTATCATGTATGGATATCTTCTGTTGATATTAGCCAGGATTTACACTATTCATGCTACGTTACGGTACTTCTGGCAGAATGAAGGTAATAATTATTCAGATTATATGTTTTACTGTGTCACAAATGACGCCAATAATTATGAGTAGCTGTGAAAACCAATATTCTGATACTCTGTTGACAGGTTCACTTAATCTCTTGACGATCGCTGACAACACCTGCTTTCTGTACACACGACAGCCTTTATATTTTGAGCTACGGGATTGCCGTAAGAGTCAGTGTTATTTTTCTCAGAGTGTGTGAGGGAGATTTTTTTTTCCCACGCAACACGTTTGGGGGCGGGAAGGAGCTCGCCAATCATTACGACTCACTCCATAGTTTCAGACGCGCCACATGAATCAGTACAGTAGAGAAGAAAAGTAACCACTAATCTTGCCCTTTCAAATATCATTCAATACTGCTGCATGTCTTTAACTATGCCTGCTGTGAGGCCAAGGGTCCCATTCCTTCCGATTCAAGAACACTGAAAACGTTGAAAAACCCCTCGAAGACATTCCCATGTCTGTCATCACTCATGCAGAAGTTCATTATGAATAATCCAAATCTCGATTAAATTCAGAGAATGTCAACTAAATATATAACACTTAAAAAAAGAAAACAAAATCGTAATATACTGCTCCTCCAATCCCCCCTAAAACCCTCGGCATGCATAACCAAAAACCAGACTAACCATTTTACAAACAAGTCCCATCAGAGCTTTTCACACACCTGACGCCCACAGAGGCAGACCAATCTGAAAATTTCCTCAACGACATCCAAAAATGCAAGGCGGCGGGTAAATATAGGGGCCCTGATGCAACCTTAGAGAGCTAATAAGTTAGACATTAGACCGCGCTTCCAAGCTAGGCACAAAAATGCATCACAGAAAGGCCAAGATCCACGATAAAACCACTAAATATAAACGTCCACTTTCTGGATTTCGGCAGTCACATAGCTGAATGAATGGATGATTTAAATATATATTTAAATATAACTCTAAACCATAGCAAGAAAGTACATGTTATACATATAGAATATTATATAGAAATATATGTGTGAGTGTGCATTTTTGTAATACATTGTGAGGGCCAGACTTCCCCACAATTTGATAAAAATCTGTAATCTTTTACATTGTGGGGACATTATTCTGGTTTCCACAAGGATAACCTCAATTTTATAAAAAAAAAAATATGTGACTGCAATAAAAAAAATAAAAAATAAAAATGCCAAAAGTGTTGGATTTTGTTTGGTTACTTATGGTTAAGCTTCGGTCTGGGTGGGGGTTACGGTTGGGGCTGGGTGGGGGTTAAGGTTGTCATTATTGGGATTAGGGTTTTTCCCATAGAAATGAATGGCGAGTGGACTGTCTGGAGTGTGTGTGTGTGTGTGTGTGTGTGTGTGCATGTAATCAGCATTTACTTTCCCCTTGTGATTGTAGTTGGCAAGAATTTTCGAATTAAGTAAAAAAACATCAAAAGAATCAAGAGAATATTAACTATGATTCATTTTTCTTAATCCGAACAGAATCCATGAATCATCAATACTTTCTGCATGCGGATCCTGTTAATACTAAAAACATAACATAATAAGAGTCATCCTCACAAAAAAGGAAGTCATGTTAATTATTTGTATTTTTTATGAGCTTTATGGCTTTTCTGGTCCGTTACCCAGAAACAGTATACGGGTCAAAGGCACTCTCAGCATAACCGTCTCCTCCCACTGACCTAATGGCGCCGCCTGGCAAGATTTGTCACGTTCATTGCTCTATGTTCTTTTTCCAACACAGACTGAAAATCGTCAGCAGATATTCAGAGTTTACATTCAAACCATCATTCATATTAACTCTCAAATCAGTGTCTAACTGGTTTCTGGAAATATCGAATCTCAGGGTAAATATTACCTATGATTAGCCACTGTTTCCATAACAAACCCTGTACTGTAATATTTTGAACCGTATTGGTATTTTCGACAAAGTGCACTTCATTGGGGTCTTGGATGCTATCCGTGCCTGTCAGGCTAATGAGGAACATTTCTGACACGGCACCGTGAGATGAATGGCCACGTTTGTTCCCCTGACCCCAAATAGCCACTAATTCTTTAGTCCCTCTGTGTCAGATCTGTAACATGTCTAATGAACCACTGTAAAATACTCAAACCCCTAATATTGTCACAGATTTCAGTTTTGATAAAAACAGCTACTTCAAAGCGAATACAAATTTTTTAACTAACAATGATATATGTCACTTATAAGTTTTTGGCATGACTCTGTATTATCCATAGTCGTCAGCCCCTTATAAATACAGGAAAGTTGTTTAAATGGATCTCGCCCTACCATCCTCAATTCAGCAATGCATTTTCTAATCAGAACTTGCAAGAACAAAAAGACATGTAAAGACAGAGTAATATTATTACTAGAACTGGATGCTTTCATAATTAGGTGACTAAAGGTTTACCATGAAGGGTATCCCGGCATCACTAAGACATTTTAAACCGTAAATATACCTAATATAATGTGATCGATCATATTATTTCTCTCAAATATTTAAAAACACAGTCTCTGTCCAGGAACCAGCTGTCTAAAAAAAGTAGAAGATTTAGGGTCCTGCAGCTCAACAAATAGCGCTTCGCACTAACAACCCAAAGGTTGTGGGTTCAAATCCCAGGGGGACGTATGTAAATTGTAAGCCTTCATTTTAATTTGTTTTGGATAAAAGCATCAGATAAACATAAATGTAGTTAAACAGAAACAGACAATATGACATGGCCTCTATTAATACAAGACTTTAGCACAAGTACAGTCACAAAACTTTTGAGGAAAAAAAATAAAATGGTTAAAACACCTCTATATCAGTGTTCTAAATCAATATTTGGCAGATGCACAAATAGTATATGTATAAATATAAGCAGAAAATATACAAAACCTTCCCCAAGCACGTGTGGAAATTTTCTTTTAATTTTCCCTGTTGCTAGACTTGACCTTTTTGCCTAGCTCGTCACCGCCGATAATAATTTAAATTTGAACCTGACATCACTCACTGCCCAGAGCAAGTTACCCGTGTCACTCTATTTCACCCACTCTAGAGTTTCATCCATCCGTCAGGTGCCGTGGCAACGCAGCTGCTTTTCTGGGATGCCTTAAAGCGACGGGAACTCACCGTAAAGGGCTGCATCATGAGAAGCAATTATGAAAAAAAAAATGTGTTTCGAAAGAGGAAGTGTGAATAGTGACAGACAGAAATACATCTTTCGGTTTGTTCACATGCCATCTGAAACCCATTTCCTACAGTGGGTTTGCAGGCACATTCTCTGAATGAAGCCGTTAGTGAACCCAGTAACATATGCAAGGTTAAATGATCTGGTTAAGGTTTCTACGGAACTTTTAAATTATCACTGACTTTGTGTTTTACCTCTGCGGGGAAAAACAGAAAAAAAAGAAATTCCAGTTATTGAGATGCACGAGCACAACACTACCTGTTTCCCAGTGAGAAAAAAAGCTCTCAGTTCAGTGCAAAAAAGAAAAAAACAAAAAAACAAACAGATACTCCATGTTTACAATTTTCACAGCAACAAGTTTCCAGGAAACAAACCGTGAGGCTGGCCTGTTGCTTAGTCTGTAAACTGCAGGCTCATGATTCACCTAGGTCAGCTGTTGACCTATTTTTTTTTTTGACAGTGAAATCTTATCTTTTAGATTGTATTTTTTTTTTTTTAACCATTCATTACTCATCACGGTAAGAAGATGTCAGAATGGAGAATCAGCCAGCACATTTTTATTGGTCTGTAACTCTAATAAACAAAAGGAAAGTAATTAAATAAATTACCTCCAAAAACCTTGAGAAAAGAAAGTTTCTTTTGTCCTACATTGGCACGTCTACACAGGATACAGGACAAATATTCACAAACAAGGGTTTCATGTATATATATCGTTTGTTGTGGAAACAAAGAAAAGTCCTGTGTTTAATTTAAAAAATAAAGTATGAATTGAATTAAGGCAGCCTCTTAATCTACTTCCTGTTCTATGCACATACTCCAGTACAGTGTCACCACAGATGGTGATCACTGCCTTATCTCTTTCATTCTTTTTAATATGCTGAAATCCATCTGGATGAATCAAGGCTCACATTAAATAAATACATTTTTTAATTTCGATTTTTATTTACTTTTTTAACCGTCATGAAAATAAAGGAACTTTGGCCTTTCATTAGTGCAGGTGCAGAGAATTATTATCCAATTTTCAAAAAGAAGATACAATTCATAAGTCTATTATTCTCTAATTTTATGTTTTCTACTATTTTCTACAAATATGAATAAAACGGGATATTAATAACTAATTGATTAATTAAGAATGTACTAATTAATTATGTCCTGTGAGTCATCAGGTGGTTTACAATTTAAAATGATAAAATTATTATTATGATGCAAAACTATTTACTTTTAATCATTAAAAAAGGATATTTTTTGCTGGATCTACATCTCTTGTCCTGACCCTAGTTTAAAAGTCCCAGTTATCTCGTTTTTGTGCAGCTGAGAAGCCCACTTTAGACCACATCAATATTTCATTATTCGGTGTCATCATATCCCAGACTTGTTCTCATAGCGGAGAGTGTGGCAACGGCGCCGGACCATCGCAGATAGGGCAAAGGACACGACCAGTGTAATGACAGAAGCTTTCGTGTCAATAAGAGCAGAGGAGACGAGGGCAGGGTGTTTGGGCTGTGAGACCAAGGCTGCTTCTACTTTAGCCGGGGCCTGTGGAGAGAAAAGTGGCCAGATGGAACAAGTTCAGCTTATTAGTTGTAGCTGTGACCATATTGGAATACGGTCAATGCTAGAATGCATCCCGTTATCCTGACTTGACCCTGGACAGGAAGGTGGATCCTGGGTGTCTCTCAAACCACCCCCATGCTCATCTTTCATGTTCTAATACACTGACCCTGATCTTCTGATGAGGATACTCATTGAACCGCTTCCACAATACCAACTTTACAAATGGAAGGATGACGTTTTATTTCTAACATCCGTTCATTTTTCATTAGCAATATACTATGCAAATCAACTGTTTGAGCCAAACGGGCTCAGGAGCAGCGTATGGAGATTAGCACACCCTCGACGCCAGGAAGAATTTGATCATGGAACCATCTGTCCTGCCCGCTGCTAATAACCCATGCCAGATGGGTTAACAGATCTTTTGTAAGGTTCTCTGTCCAGGAACTCTCTGCTCCACGACTGTCAGGATAGTTGGATTTTACTATATGTTTTATTGCCTTCTTTGAAATGAACTACAGCTTCTGTAAGCACGTGTCCTGTTGGACTACGATACATTAGGAACACCAGAGAGAGCTTCTCCCACAGCCATTCACAACGCCTAAACGCAGAGTCCTGCTTCTCAGTGTGGCGCAGCCACATGGTCGCAAGAGAAGAAAAAGAACTATCACAGACCTAAGCACTAAGGGTTATGGAAAATATCTGCTGGTCTGGAGTGACGTGATGACGTCAACCTCTGGAAATCATTTCCGCTGACCAGCTTAATAATCATAAGCGTGCAAGGAACAGATGCTTGTGTATAAAGATCAACATCTAGGAAATCTACAAAAATGTATCTGATGACATCTGTGTCATTAAAAAAGACACACAGGCCTGACTGCAATAAAATGACTTACACTCTGTTTTTAAGGAGGATGTACTGGTGTTATTTACAGCCGTTAAACATACCTAGGATAAAACATTGGTGTAAGCAAATGATCAATGTTTTAACCAGTGTTTCACAGTTCATCCGAGTCATGTGACTCCATCGTAATAAACTACCGGCAAATAGTACTGCAGAACCCTGGATAGAGTCTCTCTCTCTCTCCCTCTCACACACACACACACACACAACTATCTGGATTACAGTGCTAAACATTTAAGACTTTCTAATTGACTATTGTCGTTCGGTTCTGTTTACCCACTTTCATCTTTCCTAAAGCCAGAGTGACTAAATTTACTGAACATTTGCAGGTTGACAGTTCATAGGAAGTTCTACAAGATGGCAGAAAAACACACTTAATCTCTGTCGTTAAAAAACACAATATGGCCACATATAATTCAGGGTTCATATCCATGTCTGATAATTGAAGGCAAGTTTCCAATTTCCAAACTCATTCTCACTCATTTCTGTGGACTTGAGTTTCGGAAATGTAACGAAGGATCTCTGTTGGATTACATGAGGACTGAGTGAGTTTTGGTTCCTGATACTGTAACATATGATGAGGAAGCCTGACTAAGTCACTGGCCGTCCCATCTCAGAAAAAACAAAAAATGAGTGGATTTTGGAAATTTGCTCTTCAATTTGCTCTTCTGTGAAATTATTCCAGCTGCCCTAAAGGAAAATTTAAGAATTATAAATAATATCCAAGATTATCCCGTTTATTCCTATTAAATGCATGTTAAGACAAATTCCAAAATGAAATACCCTTACCATTCCATTCAATGTTTCAGGCCTCATGTCAGCAACTGTAGATATTTCAGATGTGAAGAATTTTTCAAAAAGAGAAGAAAGTGTTTGAGACTGTGGAAATCCTCTACTATTCATCTCAACCATAAATTGCAAGGAAACCAACACAAAATTATCATTTTTAGAATAACATTATATTGTAAAAATATTGATTTGGTGTCATACCAACAATGACAGGAATGATTAAGATGATATGTTACTCCTTTAGAGCCAATTAATACTTAATGCTGTCCCAATGGAGGGTGTGGATGACTTGCAGAATAGGCCTCAGGCTGTGAGACCTTCCTCCTCTCAGCCTCCTGTCCCATCATGATGTTTGGCTGAATCTCTAAGGACGTTCAGCCACTCAGCTCTCACCACAGATTACGTTACACAGGCCTCGCCAGTGTGCCCTGCGCATTCCTTTGTCTCGCAGATGTCTGCCCCATCCCCCGCCCCATTCAGCCACTCTCCTCCCAGCCGCACGGTTTCCCAGTATACATGATCTCACATGACTCAACAAATCCATTTGCTTGAAATATGCTATTCCAAGGAAGGGGAGGGAAGATGACTTGACACGGGGTGACCGCAACTACAGCCCTCAATCTGGACACATTACCACTTATCAGGCCTTTATAAAGTCCCTAAAAAGAAATAAAGACAATACAGCCTTAAAAACCAATGAATACACACATCACTCTAAGTGGTGAGACAGTGCACTATTTCCTGTTCCTCTTAATTTCATAAAATATCATATTTTTCTAACAAACGTGAGCTTTGCATGTCTGTATGTGTCCTGCGATGGACTAGAACCTCATCCAGTGTGTTTGGCGAGTGGCAATATCAGTCGTGCTCTTTAAACAGCTGGTCTGGCCTATACTTACAGATGGCGTTCCGTTTTGCAACAGGCGAGGCACAGCATACGAAAAAATAATTCTTAGCTGTTTGCCATATGTTTTTCCTCTTAGAAGTGTGTGTGGGTGTTCTAATCTTGCCATCTGCATTCTGCACGGACTTAAGTATGAACGTTACACGTACAGTAGCAACAGCGGGACTATGACTGCACCAAAGGAAGGTCCTTAAGCTAACCTAGCATCTAACTGTTCAATTAATCATTTCCCTAACCGAACTTGACCTTCCCTCTTAGTCTCAAAGGCGGTTTAAATATTAGCAGGAAACACGCATGTGCGGTAGACGCAGGGTTGGGTCTCCTTGGCGATTAGAACCGCCTCAGCAGCAAAACTTCCCAAACTGATTAGCAGAGAGAGGAAGCTGCATGAGTTACTGAGTGTCTACAGAGGGGGAATCACTGTAGTTCGAAGTAGGGAACTTCGCCAAATACTGTCAAGTGCCTAGTGGGTAAAGGGGCACATTGTTTACAATCCTCTCACAAAAAAAGAAAAACATATAAAGATTAACCCCACTGAAGATCATGATAAGATTAGTTTGTTGGACGTGACACAGCTGAGGTTACAATCAGAGAAAAAAATGTTATCGACTAAGCTGTTGATCCACCATGTGCAGCCAGGAAAGTGTTTAGGAGGTAATGTAGGAGTTACAAAAGATCTGATATCGGTCTCGCAAAATATTCCAGTACTTGCCACACTAAATCTAACACAGCTGATGTGTCCTGTCATTCCGAGTTGGTCGCGCCTGGTGTGTTTCGCATGACTGATACCATTATAGGATCAGTAGATCCTTATATTGCTGGAACAAGCCCCTCGAGTGAGTAAATAAAGCCTAATTCCACCACAAGCAGCCACCAGCAGGAACCCGACTCTTCATGAAGGCCAGCAGCTGCCCTCTGGAACAGAATTACACCTACGATCAGTCCGATAGGTACAGACGGTCTGCGGCCGCTGCTCACGGCGCTCCAATCACACGTGTCACGATTCTGATCCACGCGCTGCTGCCTGTCGCCACCCATTTGCAGATTAACAGCATTTCCTTTAAAGCTTCTCTCACAGCTATTCCAGTGAAAGTGAATGAGCCAGAGGATGCAGAGAGTTACAGAAAGAGGGCGGTCGCACACGTGCGACAACGGTAAGAAGACGGTCCCCATGCATGATTCTGTGCCCCATTTTCATTACTTAGTCTGTCGTGATCGTATATTACCCTAAAGGATATTCCAAATATTTCATACATATTATTCTTCTCATAAAGATTCAGACAAAAAGGATTTTTTTTTACCAACCATGATGCAACAATAGTCACACAGCAACACCACCTTCATTTTAAGTGGATCTACAGGCTGCTGCCACTGAATTGACTACATTCTCAAACATTAAGGCTTTATTTGAGGGGAAACAAACTTTTAAGCATAAATCCCCTGGGTCTCTGTTACCTCTGTCTGCCTCAGAGTTGTGAAGCTAAATGATGAAACATACACACATACCCAAGCGGGCAGTTTTTCATTCACAGCGTCTCGCCTCAATGCGCATATCCAAATGCAAAACTGCATTTACCGTAATATTATAAATTACAGACAACACCACATTTACGAACATGTACACAGGTAATTATCAAGCATTATT
This sequence comes from Mormyrops boulengeri, assembly GCA_026781065.1. Taxonomy (NCBI): domain Eukaryota; kingdom Metazoa; phylum Chordata; class Actinopteri; order Osteoglossiformes; family Mormyridae; genus Mormyrops; species Mormyrops boulengeri. Next base: position 18,622,679 of record JAODLD010000030.1, on the reverse strand, counting down.
TAATTGTTTTAATTAATTGGGACAAGATGACTGACATTCCAAGATTAACAATGTGCCATGATTAACATAAATAGACGTGTATTTCGTCCTACATGAGGTGCATTTAGAAAATGTACCGCCTAAAAAATGCGTATATATAAAGCAGAGTAGGACAAAAAGTTTCCTGTAGGTGTTATGAATCAATCTAATACAAGAGAAAGTCCATAAATAGCCAAATTCGCATCATTTTTGATTAGAGACCCTATCAGACTCAGTGCAGTAACTTGGCACTGCATGCAAATCCGGAATATTTTTTTTTCTTTCTCTGGTGATGGGCCACTGACGATGTCATACACAGGAAGTGGGCACTCTGCCTTTTTTGTTTTTCCTCTCCTCCCAGCCACCTGCGACTCTCACCTCCACACAGCTCTCCACCTCTTCGATTCACACACTGTCACAACTACCGGCAACAGCACGAAGAGGGCAAAAAAAAGAGGCAGTTTCACACATAAATACACCTGGAACCCTAGGATCTCCAAGGGCCCACTCTGGTGGCTCTTTTTTTGCAATGAGCCGCATGACTAAACCTCCACAATCATGTTAATAGAAAGTATTTTCCCTTTTCGAAAGAAAGCAAACTAAAGTTAATGATATGATATCATGTTTCACACCCATTCATAAAAAATTGGACAATGTGTTAACACCACAAAAAGAGCAAACTGAAAGAATGTACTGAATGATGACAGTATTCATTACAGAGGATATTTCAGATGTTTTTTTCTTCTTAGGTTAACAAAAGCTTGACAATTTGTTCATATCGTTTCCACAGGCAAAATATTACAAATCTGTCGTTTTAACGATTCATCCACCTATCCGTGCATTTTCCAATACTGGCTTGCCCAAGTAGGGTAAGGGTGATTTGGATCCTCTCCCAGGAAACAGTTGGCATAAAGTACATCTTGGATGTTACACTCACACGCGGATCCACTCGGACAGGCATGTTGGGGGAGGGGTCAGAAAATAAGAGTGCCGCTGGTCGACGGACGCAGAACCGAACGGAGAATGTAAACAAAAAGAGTGGATTCAGACACACAAGTGGCACTGGCCACGAGGTCAAACATCCCACCATCTGAGAATCAGTTACATCTATCCTTCCAGAACCACTTATCCTGTACTGCACTGTTTCCCAATCCGGTCCTGGAGGACCCACGGCCAGTCCATGCTTTTGTTCCCAGAGAACCTGGAACCTATCCCAGGAAGGCTGCAGAAAGGGCACACACTCACACACAATTAGACGCTAAGGGCAATTCAGAATCCCCCATTCCCCAAACTGCATGTTTTTGGGACTGCGGCAGGAGACCGGAGGAGACCCGCAGGAGTCGAACCCAAACCCTGGAGGTGTGCGAATACAGTGCTATCTACTGGGCCACTGTGCTACCCAGAACCTATTAAAGAAATATAGAAGCCGTAGACTCTCAATGCGCAGACTCTCATACATATGAGATCATAAGCCAATTAGTTTCAACATTCACCACAAACAAGGTGGGGATGCTGTTTTCCTGTCACTCGTATCATATAAGGACTCCAGGGCTCTTATTTATATATGTATTTATTAATACTTATGACAGTTCTTGTGTGGCATCACCAACAGGGTCCAAGATCGCTGACCTGCTGAGTAGTCCTGGCAGGCAGACAGCAACAAATCCGCCGGGGTCATCTTAGTCCTCTCCTCCCCCCACTTTCCTTTCAAAACAATGATCTCACTTCTTTTACCAGGAATCTGCTGATTGTTTTAAATGTCAGTCTCAGGCTCCTAGGCGACTGCAGCCGCTCATGCCTCATCTAATTTAAGTCCACCGTCAGACAAAAAAAGAAAGAAAGAAATAACAGGAAGAGGAAAGGAGAGAAAACTCCTTGTTGGGAAGTGACAGGCTGAATCCTGGAACTGGAATCTGCACAGGCGGTGGGCAGTATTATTCGAGATTACAGCCGGTGACTCTAGAATGCTCTTTTTCATCTAGTGCAATGTTTCCCAATCTGGTCCTGCTCTTGTTACTGCCCGCAGGTCCCTGAGGACCGGATTGGGAAACACTTATCTAGTGTGTTTAGTGACAGAGCAGCACCAAAATTAATGCACCAGTATGAGCTAACATACCAGTAAATCCACCAATGTGATTGATATCTGAAGCATGGAATTTGTACGCATGTGACATTCTTTCACAAACTTGTGTGCCTCTAAAGCTGGCTATAAGGGGAAGAGTGTCTGGCTTGTATCTACCAATGTACTTCATGCTGAAAGAGCTCTGAATCCCCTCAACAAAAATGTTCTGAGGGCAGAAGGGAAAATGACTAGTTCAGGGGCCAACCAATCAGATGTCTTCCCGCCTCCTCTAGTTGTGTGGAGCCACCTCATCTACAATCTGACTGGTTATCTCTCTGAACCAATTATTTTTCCTTTGGCAGTCAGAACATTTTTGCGCAAGTAAAATTCCCACAAGCTACTGCTAATCCTCCTGGACCTCACAGCAGCACCCAGCATGGTGAGACATCTTTGCTTCATGGAGTGAAGGTAGCATCAAGGTGCCCAGACACCTGCCCCAAGATATAAAAGGAGGAATCTTTTCACTTCTCTCACCCCATCCTTTAACCCCTGCTGTTTGTCATGTCCAGCCTGTATCGCCTGTCTGATCCTTTACTTATCTCTCGGGAGCGTGGCTCTAAATTAGCCATACATGGGGCTCGTTAGTCTTACCTCTCGTTCCTACCCTCTTGTTAACCAGTCACAGCTGCCTTGCATTTGCTCCTTTGTTAGTTGGGTATATTAGCATTGCTCTCCAGTGTTTGTTCATGCCCTGCCTTTCGCTGGCTTCCACATTTTGGATTCCCTGCAATCCTGTTTATTTTCTGTTTTGCCCTCTGTTGTTTAATAAAGTACTTTCTGTTTGCCTTCAACTTCGGTTCCCATTTACTTTGTTCCGCTAGTCGTGACACTGTGCCAGTTAGCAGGGCTATTATCTCACAAATTCACCTGCCGCTGTCAAACTGGAAACAGCATTCACCTCACATCCCCATGCTCGGGATAGATCTTTGCATTTTTTTGTGCAGTAATATCTAATGAGTGAAATAAAAATGCTCAGAGTAGGTCATCATTGCAAAACTGAAAGATGAAAATTCCATAATAGAGAATCGAAGAGGTGGAGCAATTCCATAATAGAGGTATCAGCAATAGCAAATGTAAGCACGGTAATGGCTTGTGTTTTTACTTCTGTAATGAGACAGCAAGTGCACTATAGAGTTTCAAGGGTACGTCACCTCGTGGGATTATGGCCAAGGCAGCAATATTACGCAAGCGATATTACGGTGAAATCCATCATTTAGAAAAATGCTTTTGTTACTGCATATTAAACGTTAATAAACATCAGCAGCTCCCAAAGACCTCAGCTGCCGTGTGTCTGTTTATTCTGTAGTGTCCCGTTTAACACTCTGCACCACCAGTGGCCTGTACTACCAAGCGGGGTTACTGGCTTATCGGGGTAACTGGTCGGATTTAAGGTAGTCTGGGCAAAATGTAAGTGAACGAATATGAAGTCAATTTAAACTGTGCTACCTTAAATCCGACAAGTTACCCCGATAAGCCAGTAACCCC
>JAODLD010000030.1:18598395-18618954 GCA_026781065.1 Mormyrops boulengeri | reverse complement strand
AGTGAACGAATATGAAGTCAATTTAAACTGTGCTACCTTAAATCCGACAAGTTACCCCGATAAGCCAGTAACCCCGCTTCGTAGTACAGGCCACAGGTCCTGCCCTGTCATACATACATTGTATGTGTCGTTGTTGCATGTTGTCATCTTGAAATTGCAACACTGGAGGTTTGGTGTTGCTACCGTTTCCAAACGTTTATCTTTTTACCGTCACTTGCAACTCTGACGCAACATCGGGACAACAATTACCGGAAACTTTTCTTTTCTTAAGGATGGTCCTGTATCGTTCAGTAAAGCATAATTCATTATCGCACATAGACATGCAATGACAAAGAATGATTACGACATTAGTATTTGTTTTACGGAGTTTTCTGCCATGGCTATTATGAAGAAGATGATACGTCAGCAGCTCATTAATTCACCGCAAGATCAATGCAAAATAGTAAATAGTCCACTTGCTCACTGCCATATCTGTCATGTGGAACCACTTTAGCAATCAAAAACAGTAAATCTTCCATTATTACCCATCACAATATCATTTACAGTTCTATTCATGTGACAGAAGAGTTCTATCAGAAGGATAATAAGGTTAGTAGATCAAACATAGTCTTACATTTCCTACAGTTTTTTTCCCAAAGGACAAGCTGAAAAATATTAGTTTCCGAATAACACTGGAAATATTTCCTGTTTGAATGCAATGATTTCACTAACACAATTCTCCCAGGCTGCGCAATTTGACAGTTTATCAAAACACATTTCAACAGTAATTGAAAAACACCACTGATGCAATAGAAATTACACTTGGTACTTAAATATTATAAGACAATTCCTGTTAATTTCAATTATTTTACTGCTTTACAAACGCTGGTATTATTTTTCTGATAACTTTGTAATTTTGCAGAAAGCCAGGCTGCCTGTTTTGTTTTCCATAATTCCATAATATATGGATAATTATCCATAGCTTTAAAGAATTTTCATATTTTAAATTCCAACGATTGCTGTTGTCAAACAAAGATTCCATTCAAGTCTTGCATTTATATCACTAGACCTCAAACGTTGGTTGGACCACAATACTCGCTGACCCTCTCCAACGCTTTCCTTAAAATGCCCCTAAAACGTCTTAAAAGCTTTCATATACATTTTTAGATATGTTATTCAATATCACACACTTTACCTGTTTTGGTTAAGGTATTAAGATAACTGGGGTATTCCATTGAACATCTGTGATAAAAAGACCGTATAGGTGTCAAAACTATGTAAGAAATTACTAGCACTACATGACCTATTTCCACCGATCACCATACGCTACTGTAGCTCACACTTAGTAAGTGAATAGTAACAGGCATATTAAACAGCCCAGGATTGCGACACTAACGTAATAAGTCATGCATTCCGGCTGTACTTGTTCACATTGCACGATTTAAAAAATATTTCTTCACAAGGAAATGTTTTGTACAGATCATCTGTGTGAATCTTGCGCTGCATCTCTGCCACTATTATTGCAACTACTGTATTAAAATAGTATGACTGCAATCCATTTATAACAGTGCAACTATAATGTACAGAAAAACTCAAATTCCCACGTACCAAACAATGCATGTATATATGACTTTACAGTGAAAGAGTTACAAATAATAATATGAAGCATCGGGTTATTTAGTGGGCTACATGCCTTTTCTATGGTCAAGAAATCAGAGAAGACCGCCTAAAATGACATGACCTATTCTTAAACGGAAAACACGGGGCTAAGTCGGACCAAGCCGACAACCCCCCCAAACATCTCGTCCGTTTTCTGCGGTGCATATCCAAAAACAAGCAAAGCACGCCGCACAAGCACCCCGCGCCCAACTTCGGCAGGCGAGACGGCTGACGGCTGCAAGAATCCGGACGTTTTCTGTCAGACTCCACTCGCGATCGCGATCGAAACGAATACGGTCGGTATAATAGCGCAAAAAACAACAGTACAGTACGTAAAGAAGTAAACGCGTTTGCCTAGTCGGATTTGAATTCCGACGATGCTGTGCGGGGCTCAGAAAAACCCAACCAAAGCAGCGGTTTACTACGAATTAAACTGTCATGTCAAGCCACGAGTACCATTTAAACGGACGCAAAATCGTACACAATCACTAATACCGGAGAGACATATTTTACATGAGACGTGTTCATTGCGCTCACCTTTTAACTTTCGCTTTTTTCCCCTGCAGTCCAGCCTTTATGTCCGTTTACAAAATTAGATCTTTTTTTTTCGCATGGTGACTTCCTTCCAGAGTTTCTTAACCCTCCCAGGATGCAGGAAGATTACGTTTCGATGTAGGGTTTCAGGTTCTTCGCCGTGCAAAAAATGGTATCTCGTCAGCTATAAAACTATTATTAAGCGGACGTCAATAGGCGTCTCGATCCACTACGGCGTGCTTCTCCTTCTCCGCTGTTTGTTACGCTCTAATGGAACGCCTACTCTCAATCGCTACATTGTTGACATTCGAACGCTGACGTCATGCATCCCCTCATTCACAACAGCGTGAGGTTTTGAGTTGCGTTACAGCCCCGGGCATACAGGGGAGCTACTCCGGAGAAAATACGCAGATGGGGTTGGTGAATCGCTATTACGAATGCGGCGCAGCGCTTTTGCCACCCATCCTTTTTTTCTTCGCTCCACGGGTCCCGGTCGCTCAGCGAGCGGAAGAGAATCGCGCCATGACTAATGAGAAGTCCGTACGGCTGCGGAGGGACTCACGCCTAAAATGAGGCCGGGGTGCACAGTGCGAGATGGGGCGTGGGGAGTAAGAATTTGCAATAAAATGCCGTGAACTGAATTGCATAGCCGTAACATCAGCATAGTAACTTATAGGCGCGTTTGCGAAGCGATAATTTAAAAATACCTACCTCCCGCGTTAAGCATCGGCGAGCCATCAAGATCTTGTGATAATTTCTTTTTGGAAATTTTCCCTTACCACAAGTAATGTAAACAAATTGTAATGTTTACCAATCTGTTAACTCTTTATCATACTACTAACAACATATTCAAGAATGACCAAAATCGTTATTTTTTAACTTTGACTCCAGTGTTTCATAGATTTTTTTTGCTTGTACATTTTAAAATGCTTTGAAATAGTCCGCAACCAATGCATTTAGCTGATGTATCAAAATGCGCAAATTAAACACGGAAGCCAGGAAAATGAATGTATCCATTACTCCAATGATAGTCTTCCCAGGTAAACATAAATATCGCCTGTCGGTCCTTTCATAAGAGGAACAGGAAACAAACCGGTAGATGAATACATGTTTGCTTAATACCAAGGAATTGCTCTTTCCATTAATGTAGACCACGATTAATTAATTATTTTTTTTGTTTTCAAGGAAGCTGTTAGAAAAAACCTTGCAATATTGCGGTTGCGTAAAAGATAGGAAAATAGGGTCAGTCAGCATGAACACTGGCGTATATTCCTTATTATGTGTTGCTCTTTATTAATATTTCATTTTTCATCTATTTGAAATAAAAAAATTTTGTAGACTCGCATAGCCTACCTGTTTAGATTAACCGTATAAGCATAGTGACCATAATACAGAAACTATTACGTTCAGCTTTTTGAATGACTTCTTAGAGCATTAAGTAAGTAACTGCAGAAAGCTGACAGCTTAGTCCAGTGTGACGCTACAACTCAGGATGAACTTTATTCCAGTTGTCACATCAGTTGCAGGTGTTTTTAATACTGACTTGGCAAACGGAAAGGAGCCTTTTCAGTGTTACATACAAAGGTCTTGTATGTCAGCCTTAGTTACAATAATCATTCACACAGTACATTTATACATATAATTAATAAACTGGCTAAGCCTGCTGTACAAGACACATATATACGCTTGAAACACACAATCTGTTTGGAGTCCATGGCAACAAAAAGCTTGTACAGGGACATAATTTGCAATAGATATAGTGACTGGAGTGTTTATGTTAAAAATGGAAGGCTGCCAATAAGATCTAACAAGATTTAACAAATGTGGCTTGCATGTAACAGTTATGAAAGATATTTATATGCATTTTATCAGAATGTTAGCAAATACATATAAATATACAGCTGATATCAGTCCACATTCTAAAATGAATTTTAAACAATTTAAATAAAATAAATAAAATAATAATTATTGAAATGAAACAATTTGCAACGTACTTTAAACTGCTATGCCGCACTTTTCATTTCAAGTAATGAATGTTGAAGACATAAGATTTTGAAATTATCTGTAAATCCAATAAAAATAGTTCTTTAAAAACAGATGATGTGCAGTGTAAGCGTTATATTTTATGCTGTGCACAGCCAACCCACATATGCTCGCGCAAGAAACAATTAGTCACAAAATCATTATTTCCAGCTAAGACTTTTACCCTAAAGCAGTTCTGCATTTAATTATAAATTATCTATCTCTACACAATGTGTTTGGATTTTAGTTCCAGAATACGACATTTTCTGCTATTCTTAAAAAGAGAAATATTGTGTTCCATGAATTTCAGATGTAACACTAACATCAAAGAACAGTCAAGCATCTGTCTGTAGCACAATGATGACTTTTACTGAAGGTTTAACGACAATTTTCTACATCCAGCAGTAAAATGTACCACAAAACTGTGCAGAGAAAATGCAAATGTCGGAAAACTCTCCATGTCTTTAACATCACATACTGAATATATTGATTTTTCCAATGTGCAAATGCTACTTTTAGCACTAAGGTTTATTGCATTTTTCCCACCATACAAAAACAAACAAGAAAAATCATATAAGGCTGCATTTAAGCTCCCCCTTAATGGATTGAGCAGACCCAGCTCATGAAAGAAAATTGCAGTGCACATTATTATAGATCAGCGTGACCACTTTACTGCCCGAGCCATCCATTCAAGGGTCTAGAGTTCATCTGATTTCCAGTACAAGTGCATAGGCTCATTTGTTCAGTGCACAATGAAAGACGGCTCATCCGACAGAATCACAATGCACTGCTTAAAGGGCTATTAACTAATTTTCTTTCTGTTAGTAGAATTATTAATGATTGAAACCAGCTGTTATGAATCGCATGTTTACAATGTAATGGCAAGCATGTAGGAGCTTGGCTTTGGCTTCCAGCCCTCAGCGTTTCTCAACAGCTTTATTGACTCATGACCCTAAATGAACTTCACCCATCATCACTCTCGTGTTTCACCTCTGAGTTCAGGCAAATTTCCATTTGCATAGTGTGTGGGGGGTTAGCCTTCTTGAGAACTACTGCACATCAAGACCACCTGGAGAAAAAGCAATCTAATTATATTGTTTAAAAATATGGTATTAATATATATACTCTGGATCAGTGTTTCTCAACTCAGCACACCTGTGCCAGGTATTTGGTGTTCTTGATTGTTCAATTTGATCATGATTGTTTGGTTCAGGTGTACTATGAGCTGGGAGGGACCAAAAATGTGGACTCTGGGCATCCCCATGGATTGAGAAACAGCACTTTAGATCTTTAAAACATAGAAAAAAAATGCAAATGTAATATTTTTTTCCAGCGTGAAAACACAAATTAGTCAAGATGAATTTATTGTGATCAACTGATAACACATGTAACTCATTTGGCATAACTCTTATTTCAGTAAATCTAGGCGGTATTTTGTATCATAATATTTTCAGAGATTGTTTTCTGCCAGGACCAGCAGTAGATTCGGGATCTGAATTGCCTGGAAAGCGGTTTACATGTGAAGAGAGTTAATTCCCCAAGGAAGCTCTCCAGGAAACAAACAAACAAAGCAGGAAGTAGCAACATGGGCAGTGTTCCTGTCCTCGACGACTCTCACCACCCCGCCCATCCTTATATCAATGCAAAAGTTAACTGAAACCTTTGCGCTATTTCATTTAGCCATTTAGAAAGCTACCATGTTTACTTTAATGATCTATCTTTATGGTATTGCATTCAGGAAATATATTTCTGAAGCCAAGTGCAAGCAGGGTGTCGCAGTGGCTCAGAGGCTAGCGTTGTCATCTTGTATATCCAGGGTTGGGGGTTTGAATTCTATTTCTGCTGTTTGCATGGTGGCATGTGGCAAGCATTTAGGCTAATTAGCATATCTAAATTCATTGTGTAGGTGCCCTGTAATGGACTGGCGCCCCGCACCAGGGTGTACCCCTGTCTTATGTCCAATGCCAGTGTTTCCCAATTCGGTCCTCGAGGACCCACAGTTGTTCCATTCTTTTGCTCCCTCCAAGCCCCCTACCAGACTGCACATTTTTGCTCCCAACCGGGAACTGGGAGGGAGCAAAAACGTGGACTGTCTTTGGGTCCCCGAGCACTGGATTAGGAAACACTGCCCTATGGTAGTCACTACAAGCATGTGTGGAAACGCTCCCCATTTTCCTCCAGTAAGAGCTGCTGAATACCCATGCATCATGCCCCGCCCCTCAACACGCGGCACCTGCATCAGCGTACTTTGATTTGCATGCAATCAGCCAACCGTTTCTTTCCACTAAACAGACTGCAGACTCTGTCTAGCGATGCACTGGAAGAGCAAGGATGTTTATGCATCTTTGCCCACTACTCATCATTCATTTGGCTGTTATGGTAATATTAATTATTTATTTGCAATTAAGCTATACTATATCAGTTTATTTAGAAATGTAAAAGCTATATTATACTTGAAATATACAAAAATGTGAACATTACACCCCTTTATTATTTGTTTTAATGGGCTTAGCTTAACAACACAGTCTAAAATTCTGTGTCTGCCTATTAAATTAGCCCACAAACTCCACAATACATTACCATGCCTAATTAAACTATTTTTTTCTCTACCAAGTAAAAATGCATATTTAGCGCAGTCTTGTAAATGTTTGAAGATCATTTTTAATAGTTCAGACAATGCAGTTTTATACCACTGCACATTTTTGTTAAAAAGCAGATGAAAGCATCCTTCTGAATAACTGTTTTCCAGTTCTAGGATGAAAAAATATCTGAAACAGCTATGACACAATTGGTTTTGCGCATTATAATGGGTACAGACGAGTTTTTAGTGGTGATTAAATTTACTTGATATATGTCACTCACTACAATTGCAGCTGCAACTTGATCATTAGGGTGTTTCCCCAACTGAAGACAAGATTGGCCGTTGGACCCTTGGTTGCCTGCAGCAACAGTGCCTCCTGCAGGTCGGTCAGACACCTGCAATCTGCCAGTTGCCAGTAGTGAGTAGATTGAAGTACTTTTAGTCTTAAAACCTTCATCGCAAACATGCAAAACATGAATTAGCAGACTGCACTAAAGCTGCATCTGATTTCTTGATGCTTAACTGTGTGTCGATCTAGCCGCTTTGTGTTACGCCCGAGGGATACTGACACATTTGAGCAAAGCGGGAAGCTGAACTGACACCCAGCTCCCATACACAATAACTCAATCTAATGCTTGAAGGAAGCAAGCAAGCCCGGACAGAGACATGGACGTATATACACGCTCTTATCGTTCCACGGCTAATACCAAATTCCTTCATTACTAAACCTGAAATAGCTCACAGGCAATTCTGTTGTCTCTCCGGCACCTTGCGGAGCGAGGCCAATTTGAACCCCCCCCCCCCGCCCGGAGAAAGGTCCCCGGGGATAGCTGCCATTTCACACGCGCACACAAAGAAAGAAGAATATACACAGGGAAGTGAAAGTACGCAGGGAGCTGGTGAGACAACGTGAAACACCTTCTTTTTCTTAGCGTCTGTGCGATTGCTGTCAGAATAGTTAATCCAGTTCCCCCTAAAAGATGTATCAACCTAGGGATGTGAAAAGTTCTAGGAAAGGGCTGCAGTCAGACGACAAAAACTACACCCACATTTGGTAGTATGCTGTTAAAAAGAGAATAAAAGCAGCAGCGGTTTATTTTGTATATTTAAATATTTTAAATTGATTTCCTTAGGCCTATATAGGTGTTGATAGGTGGCAAAGGGGCGATACTTATATGGATAATGTTTGAAAATGCCAGTCCTGTGATTAAAAACCATACAACAATTAGAATCATTATCATTATGTATCTTTTCTGTAAACACATTTATTTGACTGTCTTAAATTGTTTTCCTAATGTGAATGACTTGCATCGTTTATGTTATAGTGTATATAACCTTTAGGGCACAACAGCCATGCTCTGGTTAAAAAAAGTGCAGGTCCTTTAACATTTTGCCATTCCTGATGGGGGTCGATGTCAAAGACGACTTTCAACTGCTGAAATCAACTGGTAAACAAACACAGGGCCGCGCAGAGCGAAAATGAGTAATCACTTTTTAGGATGGCCCAAACCTCACTCTGTCGCACATCCGCTTTCTTGAAGGCTCTTGTCACCACAAACATACTTCAGCAATTACCTTGCACCCACACGCTGACAAGTCCAGAATCTCATAATTACAGCCCACTGCACCGATCCGTTCCAGCTGGATGTGATGTGTCTTGGGACTGGAAAAAGAGTCAGGAAAGGGAGACTGGAGCCCGATTAAAAGTCCCCCTGGAGCCGCAAAACTGATAGATTGGAGACAAGTAGTCTGACACCATTCTCGCTATTCAGTAGGGTATTGGCGTCCACTAATCCAAAACGGTGTGGGCAATCTTCCTTCTCCTACCCGCAAGTTCCTACCACCAGGGGAGAGGTGTGCCTACCTTAGATGCTCATTCTAGTGGGTGTTCATTACTTGCCGCTGGCAGATGAGTGTCAGTTCAGCACGGTAACCATGTGTCGCGCATAAAAATAGCAGCGCGGTCTGAAGCTGTGGAATTTCACAATGTCATTTCTAATGGGGTCGAGGCATCGTCGCTGATGGCGCCACAGTTTGCACTATAAAAATAATAATTAAAAAAACGCTGCCTTAATTTGAGTCTCCCTTTGCATCGATCTCATAACTCAGGAACTCTGTCAATTTAATGTTGGTTGCAACCAAATAATGTGCTGTCTGTATTGTAGATTCTTTTGCACTTGGTATCAGAGGATCGTAGTGATGACAAGATTACAGGAAGTTGCACTGTTTAAGCAAGTCTACATTAACTCGATCTGTGGGGGCTCAACAGATTTCAAGTATACGCTGCCTATTTTTGCAACTTTTTCATCCTAAAAATGGACTTATTTCAAAAACAACCCTATGGGTCTCATGAAGTATGTTATCAAACCAGTGATATAAAATCAGTTCCAACTGAAGTGCTTATTTATTAGTATTGTAATAAACGTTTAATCAATACCTGAGCTTGTAAAGCTTATGAAGGGCTTTTAGTTTGGCGTCTACCTCCACCTAGTGAGTAGCTGAAGGTATTACATGGAAAATATACTTATGTACTTCTGTTCGTGTCCGTACTTTTTTTTCACGTTTCTGACCGCTTAATTGGTGTATCAAAAATATACACACATCCTATTTGTGCATCACGTTGCTTCTTTGCTACCGTTGACTTATTTCAGTAAATACACTGCGCACATTTTAAAATTATAATTAATATTACCATCGCGAACAAGCGATTTTCTGTACATCTGTCGGGCCAGTCTACTGTCTGCCTGAGGTCCAAATACAATCATACCGCACATCACATGCAAAATAATAACTGGTATCTTTCACGAAGCCATAAAGTTAACCGCACTCCACGGCTGGTCCCTCCTTTCCGGTTACGAAACGCAGTGACAGAGGCCATCTTGCTTTCATTTTCACTTGTCTGACATATTTCTATTTAATAAATGCGTATACCCATCTGTCTAAATACCACTGTGTAGGAAGAAGGGTAACAGAAAGACGAAAATGCGTTGTCCTTGACCCTCTTTTAAGGTAGGCGATTAAGCCAGTTAATTCAGGAAAATACACTGGAGCTAAAAATTCGCAGTTAACTAGATCTTGCAGTTATTAGAAATGAACTTGCACCTGGTCCTTATCAGGAAGGAAATGATTACAGCTAATGTGTTGTATGTCCTGAATTTAAGCAGCTATTTATTTTATATAGATTTACGTTTTTACAGTAAATGTTTTAGGGAATATACCGTAGCCTAATGTATTCGTCAATCATTGAACCTACGATGGCTGGTGTTCTCAGTTGAATTGCTCATTACATTATATTATAGACGTACATTATATTAAATATCCCTGAAATAAACGTGGTCACGAGGTTTCTCGGGTGAAGTCTGCAAAAGCACTGCTTACTTAAGATTACAGCTATGTGCGCTTTATGTACCAGCCTGCTGCCTCCCGAACCCTTGAACCTGGAGTCTGCGGTCAGATTTCACCCTGTAGCGTGTAATTATATAAGTTTTATTATACGTGTTTGCATGAATCTGGGCTCCAAGCGTTTTAATTGTTGACGACCTATAGTTGCTTGCGATATGGACAGACACATTCACTTTCTTAATACCGGATGTATGTATGGAAGTAATTCCTTTGTTGATGTATAAATTAAATGAGGACTGAAAAGAATAATTCCTACAGCCATGTTGCTGCTGGCTTCTGATTAATCTTCAGATATCAGCTGAAAAACTTTTTGCTACATATCTCACTGGTCGGGGCTTTGAATCCTGTTTGTGCCCAGACACATGTGGACCGCAGTGTGTTTGTGCGTCCTGTGGTGGACTCGTATCCCATTCATGATGCCACGGAGACAGATTGAATGATCACTATGACGCTTTACTGAGTGAGTTGTTGAGTGGATGTAGTGAAGTATTGAATGAGAAATGTTGTTTTAATAGTAACCTGTATGTCTTTTCAGAGGGATCTTTCTGTAGACTCAGGCCAAGGTGGAAGACAATCATGAAGTGGTGTAAGTCATGAGATATATAACCTCATTTGAAGCCCAACCACGGGCTTTTGAGTCAGAGCATGGCAAAGAACATTTGACTCACATGATGACCTGATTTATGAATTTTTTATTATTTTTTTTACCTTTTTGCAGAATGGCAAGGGCTAAGCTAAAAACATACATGACCGCGGCTGGATTTTTGCTGGTCATATTCATCATTACCACTATCTTGAAGTCGCTGCAGCCAGAGGGCTCTGTGTTAGGGAGTCCGTTTGCTCTTGGGCTTTTCCCGCATCTCAGGAAGACTGAAAAAAGTGAAACTCATTTGCACGTTCCAGAGCATATTGTGACTACTAGGACAGCCCCAGCGGAAGGGAAGAGACACCCTGAGGAGAGAGTCATGAGTCTGCAAGTTGCGCGCAAGGACTTTCCGCCACCAAATTACAACCTGCATGCTTTCTACTACTCATGGTATGGCAACCCGCAGTTTGACGGCAAGTACATCCACTGGGACCACCCCGTTTTGCCTCACTGGGACTCCAAAGTGGACTTGCGGTACCCCAAGCAAAGGCACAGCCCCCCGGAGGACATCGGGGCCAACTTCTACCCCGCACTTGGAGCCTATAGTTCCAGGGACCCATCAGTGGTTGAAGCTCACATGCAGCAGCTTCGGGTGGCAGCTGTCGGTGAGTCACTGTTGGATTCTCCTTGGTCCAAAATTGCAAATTTTTCAACATAACGCTTCATTAACATTTTAACAACCCTGGAAATCTCGCCAAGTGGTCTTGACCTATTTGTGATGTTCTGAAGATCTCTACCTTGGGCACTGGAAAGACTGAGCCTTGAGTCTTGCTGTGGTCTGCCCTCTTGTGAATTTATAGAGTACAATTTATAATTTTCTGTTTGTATATATAAATGTATTGTCTTGGCAACATGCTCCTCTCAGAAGGAGTATATATAAGACAAAAAGCTGTACATTAACATATTGATATAAACAGCATACCTCTTCTAAAAGATAACTATCTCCCTTGTGGAATATGGCTTCTTAATGGAGAACACTAGGTCACCCGGATTTGAGCTTGGACTTGACGTTTTAGCATATGTCCAGCCAGCTTGCGAAATAGGCCGATTTAAAAATGATGACATTGCTCCAGCGGAGAAAGATAAATAGCTTTGCCCAGGGAGAAGATGAAATGTAATCACTCGGCTCGCGTTAATGGATTTTAGCTGTGCTTAAACTCACCCCCCACTGCCCCCCCCACTCCTCACCACCACCCCTTGCTTGCTGCCCCCAGGAAAATCTCACTTTTAAATAATGAAAGGGAGGAAAATAGAGCACAGTGTTAAATGTATGTAGCAAACACAGTAAAAAACCAGCTCCTGTGCGCTGTCTGTACAATGGAGGCTACCATGCATTGATGTGTGTGGCTCAGTGTGCCTCTGTCAGAAAGTCCCCGGTTCAGGTCCCATGGTTGGCAGAATGATTTCACCATCAAGCCCTTGAATGAGGCTCTTAAACTCCAATTGCTCCAGGGTCCAGCTCACCCTGCCTTTTCTGAATTGTCCCATAGGTGTCATAGCCCTTTCCTGGTATCCGCCAAATACAAAGGATGATAATGGTGAGCCTACTGATGACATCACCCCCCTGGTTTTGGATGTGGCTCATAAGTACCAAGTGAAGGTGGGTCTGCGACGTTAAGGGTGTGCGGAGGGGTGGACAAATGCGTCGTTTTCCTTAGGAATTACCTAGTCTTTATCCCATAGCCTTTAGCCTTTGTTTATATGGGTGTTGGGCAGTAGTAAAATATGCACATAGTTGCATGGTAAGACAGAAGAGCTGGACGTGAAGCTATCTGTATGCTGACTATGTCAGACTAGATTTACTGTATAACTATTCATTTAGAAAAGGCAACCTCACAGTGCCCCTTAAAAGCATAGCACTCACCCGCCTCATCTGCTTTTCAACGCCTCAGGGTGTCCCCAAGGTCCCAACAGCGTCATTTACACAGTCTGTGATTAGGGTGCCTCTCTGCTCATCAGGTTTGGCGACTGCTTAGAAACCTCCCCACTTCGCTGTATGAGGAATGGAATTATAGTACACAGCTCCTGAGAGTTGGAGGTGTTACTCTTTAGGGTTAGGGAAATTTTCAAACTTTTCTGATTCTCTAACACACTTCCCCCCCCCCTGTGTTTCCATCTAGCCAGTAGCGCATACATACATACATACATACACAGGGTGAGCTGTTAAGTGAGCACATACATGCGAAAACATGTAAATAATACATTTTGGTGGCTTATGATCAAACGTCATCAGCAGATGATGGACGGCTGAAATTCTGGAGCACTAAGTCACATGACCGATTCTGAAGAGTCCTTGGGCTCTCTGAACTAGATCACGATTTTCTTTTATCCTCTAATAACTCGAATGCATGGACTACATCCAACCCCGATGCCAGCTAAAAGAGTGTAGCCAAAGACCCACCAGCTTGAGCTGCGTCCAGCCCATTTAACACCAGCCATACGCAGATGTAATACTTTCACTGCCTGTCTTGCGTCGCATGTGATGCCTTGGATTGCGCTTTTGTGGCAGAAGATTGCATCACAAAGCGCACCTAGTGAAATCAGCCAGTAAAAGGCCTTTAGTCTTTTTTTCCCCTCCATTTCCATAGTAACTGGGCAAAATACTTTCTATGCCTATTGACTGGGTAGATAAAACAATTCTAGATAGGTCGTGTTTAGGTATTACGGTTTACTGCAGTTTTCTGTGGTGTTCTGTTTAAATTGCGACATAGGTGGGAAAAGCAGTAAAGATTAATGGCTGTGTATGCAATTGTACTGTAGTAACCTGGATTTTCATCTCCGTCAGGTTGTTTTCCATATAGAGCCATACAAAGGAAGGGATGATCAAAGCATGTTCAGCAATATCAAGTACATTATCGAGAAGTGAGTTAGTGCATTATCGTTATTTTCTGTTTTTAAGGAGGATATAAGTTGCACCAGATATAAATATGTATCTTTGGACAGGTATGGGGACCATCCTGCCTTCTTTCGCCACAAGTCTACTGATGGAGTGGCTCGTCCCATGTTCTACGTGTATGACTCGTATCTACTAGGTCCAGAAAAATGGGCAAACCTTTTAAAGAACAACGGTCACCATAGTATAAGGAACACGCCATTCGACGGTATCTTTATAGCTCTGCTGGTCGAGGAAAAGCACAAGAGCGACATTCTGGCGTCTGGCTTTGACGGGATCTACACCTACTTCGCCACCAACGGTTTCACCTACGGCTCATCGCACCGCAACTGGAAGTCCATCAAAAGCTTCTGCGACAGGAACGGCCTGCTCTTCATACCCAGCGTCGGCCCGGGCTACGTGGACACCAGCATCAGACCGTGGAATTCGCAGAACACGCGGAACCGCATCAACGGGAAGTACTACGAGACCTCGTTTGGTGCCGCGGTGGAGGCCCGGCCAGACATCATGACCATAACCTCTTTCAACGAGTGGCACGAAGGAACCCAGATTGAGAAGGCTGTACCCAAAACATCTGGCAAAACTGTTTACCAAGACTACCTGCCTCACAAATCTGATGTGTACTTGGAGATCACTCGCAAGTGGAGCGAAATTTTCATTAAAGAAAGAGAGAAATGGCTAGTCTGACAGAAAACATATGGCATCAAATAAAGAAAATCAGTCCAGCTATTTTGGAGTGAGAGTCCGTGGCAAATAATTTCATTTTTTTTTTTTACTTTATCTGACATTTTCATCCAATGTGACTTACAGTAGAGTGAAGGGTTGTGATTTTTTCTTTTTTTCTGCGCTCCCTGGGATTTGAACCTACAACCTTTGTGTTGGCTTGTTGAGCTATAGGGTTTCATGAACTAATCACAGTCTAGAGATATACATGAACACCATTGATAAGTGTTTGGGCTGTGGGAGGAAACTACATGCTAGAGTCATTCCTACCAGGTGTGCGGGATAAACGCTATTGGCTGAGCTCACCTGTCACTCAAAATGAGAGGCGTAAATGGCTGATGGCGTTAAGTCTCACATGCTTTGTAAATCTGTCTTATGCTCTTTGCATCTCCGTATTTAAAATGATCAATCATAGGGTTGTGGCTCTTCCCACGGTACACGAGAGCATGCTGAAGACAGTTAAGAGCAGCGATTAACCTGTATAAACGGGTCTTGGGTCTACAAATGCTTAGCGCCGAATCAGTCAACCCTCAACCAATCCAAGAAGCCAAACCGCAGATGCTTAATTTAAAATTCACTGGCACATCCAATCAGATTTTTGCGATAGGCATCGATTGGCGTAAATTGCAGAGTGCACTGCGCGCTTGATAATAGCATTAATTCAAACCTATACTTGATACAGGGTCATGACTGAGCTGGCATGGTAAAAATTAGGTTGCGGTGCAAAAAAAGGTTGAGAACTACTGGTTTAGAAAATGCCATTTTCAAAAACCCTTAAAGAACCTCTCTGAGCATTTGACCGTTAGAGGCTGGAAACTGCTGGACACAGGCTTTTTACATTCTGGAACCACGACACGATGGTCAGCCTTCCAAAGTCATGTCTGCATGCTGGCAGCTCTCGTTCTGGACAGATCGTATTGTGTTTCAGGTAAAACGTGTTATTTAATAAAATAAAATCCCAAAAAAGTTCTTTTGAAAATGTTGATTTGTAATTTTGTTGTTTCCCTTGGCAGGTTCATTAACATAATGGTCTAAATGATAATCACAGTAATGTTTAAAAATATTTAAATTGGATGTTCTGCTAATTTCACTAAAATACCTGTGCTGGTTTAATAAGCATTTTAACTGAACACTTAAGATTTCCAGCCCAGATTTAATGCACTATTAAATTATACAAAGGCATGTTTCATGATTTTAAAAATATGAAACACTTCTAAAAATATGCGTGAGCATTTGTGAGCACTTACAGGCAATTTTCTCCTCGTTTTACAATTCATATGGTGTCCAAGAGCTTATCATGAACTGTCAAATTACTGAATCCTTTTTTTTGCCTGTGACATGCAGCACCCAGCTATAAATAGTAAGGCAAAGTACGCTAAATACACTGGGAAATGATTGACAAGGATCCAGGGACTTCTGGGAGGTCTGATGTGTCTGGGAGCCGCACCTGTTGCTGGTTACCTCAGTGTTGCTTGACGTTCTGGAATCTGTAGTTATCCGTTTGTTTATGTTTGGTGTCTTTTCATGCCCTCATCCTGAATGGTTTCTTCTAAGCATCACCTCCAAGTCTTGGACTACTCCACCGATGCAGTGCTAGTATTCTGTGCTAGTAAAACCCTAAACCAGGGTTCTCCAATTCCGGTCATGAAAGGCCAGATTGCAAGACACTTTGCAGATTTCCCAGCTGAAACGCACCTTATTCAGCTCACCAGTCGATTTTCAGATTTAATAGGAGTGTTTGAGCAGGGCAATCTGTAAAGTGTGTCTCAGCCTCACCCTCCAGGACCGTAATTGGGAAACCCTGCCCTAAACTATACCTTTGTGTGCAACGGGGCCACAGGAAATTATAAACACACCGCAGGCTTTGTGTTATGTTTACATGTGTATTACCCTAAATTAGGAAAGGTCGCAAAATTCCAGGCTGAATTGCAGGTTAAACAGATTTTTTTGTATGGGGAAACTCAGTGGTCTCACTTTGACCCCAAACATAAAAGGAAATCTAAGTGGGAGTGGTAAAAACAGACAGGTGTTTATGCTGTGGCAAATCTGCTGTTTTGCATTTGATCTTTGATGCCCTTTCAATGCCTTTTCAAATCAAATGCTCTTCGTTCAATGAGTTAACAAGCCAGATTAATCAAACCCAGTGGATCATTCTCTTAGTAATGACCCCGGAGGCATCACTTAGAACACCATTTGGTCATCCCAAAGAGGTTGCAAGGTTCTCGAAGATGGTACCACCTGATCTTTGCCTGCTGGTACCTCGTCCATGGAAGACCTTCTCAGTCCAGTTGGGTGCTTTGCAAGCAGTTTGTCACCTTCTGTGACTGTTGAAATCCAACACGGGCAATTATGTCGTTCTCCTGCTTTCCCTCAAGAGCCTTGCAGTTCCGTCGTTCTGGAACATATCTGACAGCTAAATACAAAGTTGGGCTCTAATAGTGCCACCAGAAAGTAGTCATTGTTTTTTTTATGAGAAGAAAGAGAACATGGATATGGAAGACAACCAAGAAGACTAGTGCGATGGATCTGATTGGCTGATTGGTAAAAGGACATTTAAATAAGAAATGTCACATGAAGCAAAAGCGTGGTCCACAAATAGAATGCCCTTAATTCCTGTTCTATTGCAAAATATATAATGATGAGGGATAAAACATATATTTGCTGAAACATGTTGGGACGTGGTTGTTCCTTCAGACATTTTATCAATTTTAGGGGAATGGATCTGAGTTTCTTGTGGTATTTCATTTATATATATTTATATATTCCAGGTTTGAGCTTTGAATTGATGTCCATTGTCCCATTCCCCTGAAAAGAACTGACACAAAATCTGGCGTTTGTCTCGGTCAAACCAAGGCAGAAAATCACACATAGGGTGTTTTTCGGCTATGATTTTCTGGGGGGGCTTTAAGGACTGCAAGCACAAGTCGCTACTCTGACACAGACCAAGCTTGGAAACCGACGATGTGAGAAAATCTGAAAATGCGAATACTTCCACAAAACGGTTATTTGCACGCAAATAGGAAGAGAGTTCTCATAGGTATCAATTTCTGTTTTACATTTTGGAGGGACTGAAACAAACTACACTGTGTTTAGCAACCCCTTTTGTTTGTAACTTTTGTTTACGGTTGGCAGGACAACTAAGGCTGTCAGATCAGCCTCACGCCTCGTAGCTTCTCCATAATGAGTCTTTACAGCTATGTGCTGCTTGTATTACGTACAGTAGGCTTGTCAGCAACTGCCTACTTCATTAAAACGAAGTGACAGAAATTCCACACAGTACAATTGTGGCATATTTTGGCTGCTGAAGGCTCTGTATTTGTCAGGGTGTGATGTATTTGCTCAGTGCTATAACATGTGCATATATGGTCTTATCTGACTCTTGCACCTGAAAGAATTGTCTAGTCCACAAAATACAGCATGCCAGTCCAACTTTTCTAATTACAGTTAATTAGCGTAATTAAGGAAATGTTCATTTATATTCTCTGAAAGCTTCCTTGCAAAGGCAGTACTCAAACTGGTTTCATTAAAACCAATTAGAGCCAATTTTGTCTTTGTATCACTGTTCCAAATAATGAAACACAACTTGTATAGATTAAATAAACACTTCTGAAACATTGTGTTTCAAAAATGCCTTTTGCCTTATAAAGGGTAACATTAAAATTGTAACTCCTGCTTCATTCCTCTGCTCTTGACCTCTGAGCCACTGCCCTTCCCGGATCTGTGCACAAAGGATGAAGAGGAGCCTGGTGAATTTCCCAAGCTATTTTTGCAATGCAAATTCACTCTATAATCCTCTTGAAAAATGATACTACCAGATGGCCTTGACTGTCATCAATAATTTTTTAGAAACGTGTCATCGATCTGCATGGTGGGTTCATCTTAACACTTTGATTCAAACATTTGTCCGTTGAAAAATCAAAATATAGCAGAACTATATTCAGGAAATGTAGCATCCCATCTGAAAGCTAATGTTTTCATTTGTGGCCTTTTTGAAGGGTTAATGTCATTTTCCTTCTGTATCGCTGTCTGCATTAAATGACTTTAAAGATTAATGCTACATGAATACATATATATTGTTTATTTGTTTAAATATATTATTAACTTATGCATAGTCATTGTATAGAAAAAGCAACATTCTAGAGTCCAAAGTTGCCTTACAAATACCATGTGATTAAGAAAGGTTTGTATAAAATGCTAACTTAGGATCATTAGGTTTAGATTGCAGCAGCTCTCAGTTTTCAGAGGATGCGCTTGCCAAGGACAAAACACTAGCTCTGTGATCCCAGGCCAAGGCAGGACTCTCAGCTACTGTCGAGGAGGGGATTACCATGAAAAGATTCTAGTTTGCACCACATGGGTATGTCCATGGACTGTTCTTTGTGTTCACTTTTCATTTTCTATTTCGTTGAAGGTCTTTTTTGTTAGTTTTTACGATAAAATCTCCCCTTTTCTCCAACATCTCTACTGTCCTTTACAGAGAAATATCAGCACATTATTCCATGTCTAAGAATCCAAACATTGCAACAATGACACAGAAATAAAAGAAAATAAACGAAAGGAGAAAAAAGTGGGGATAGCGTTGGCACACACCAAATGGGACAACTTCAGTCATAAAAGGACATTGTATCATTTAGTAATCAGTGTTCCTTTGTTATCAAAAAATGAAAGGGATGTTCCCCAAGTTTTATATCAATATATTATATTTCTTCCGCTTTTCATTTTTTTATGTGTCAATATCATCATATAAACAGCATTAGTGATTATTCTGGGTGTTAAATATCATTAACAATGTAACAAACAAAATAATCAGATTAAATCGCTGAAATGCCCACACAAAATTCTTAAACTCTACTTGAGCCAGAATGAGAAAATGTTGCATCTTTGCTATAAATGTTGCTATAATGATTTATTAATACTTTACACACAAACACAGCCCTGCAATCGCTTCCTTATGGGTCTCTCAGTCTTGTCAGTCCCATCACTACGAAGGGTTTTTGATAGTCCTGCAGATAAACTTCTCCCTTAAAAGGTCCCAAAATGTTCCAGGCACCGTGGCCTCTCTGCCCCCCCAGAGATTACAGCTAATAGGAGGGATCGTATTTATAGATGGACTTTTCCATGTGTGTCCTCCTTAATCTCTGTCCTGCTGCTTTCCAACGCTGCTGAAATCCTCCACCCTCTGGCTCTGTGAGCATCGGGTCAACAGACAAGGTAAGCTTGCAACTAACCATCAGTTTTAAACCGCAAGCAAAAGAAAACTGCATTCAAAACTTCATTTTAAAGTGTTCCAGAGAGTTCCAGAATTTTTTAACTAGAGCAGGTTGTTGGGTGACCAATCTGGAAATGATCAACCTTCACTTGCACATATGCTGAAGCCTCCGTCCTTGTTAACCAGACAGATGAAAATTTTACAGTGCTCGGTAAGACCATAGTAATGGCTTGTTATTCCGCTCATATTATATACCTGGGGAGGAGACAGCTTCAGTATTGCATTTGTAGCTTCAGTGAGTATATATTACTGATGATATTGTCTCAATTAGCTCTGCCTAATTTGAAACTGAGGTGTTTTCCTCATTCTTAGGGTGAAGAGCTGTGAGATAACATTTAAATTAAATTGCATTCTAATTAACCTATCTCCCATTTAGGCCAATCAGGTGGAGAGTTAATATGTCCAGTGAGCGATTCGATTGCCATTACTGCAAGGACTCCTTGCTGGGGAAGAAGTACGTGCTGAAAGACGACATTCAATACTGCACAAAATGCTACGAGAACTTGTTCTCCAACTGTTGTGAGGAATGCTCTGCGCCAATTGGCTGTGACTCTAAAGTAAGTGAGATTTGGTGAGGTAGCGGCTCACATTAACATTATCTTTTAAGTGACCTAATTTGAGGAGCTTGGTGGGATTTCATCACAGGCAATTCAATTTTTGGCCACATCTCCGTTTAATTAATCATTTTATTCATTATTTTAGTAACTACAGCATTTTCAACCATGTTGAACGCGAAGTTACTGTTTTTGGCAGTGTTGGGCAAGCTACTTGTACAGTGTAGTGAGCTAAGCTATCAGTTACTCAACAATAAATTAAGCTTCACTACACAAAAGCTACCACCCATAGAAATA